>JAQMYJ010000005.1:4574518-4591821 GCA_030014305.1 Clarias laeviceps
TGTGTGTGCGCGTGCGTGCGTGTCCTCTCACATTCTAACCTAAACATCTCATCTCATTATATACACACAGGACAACTTTCACCACACATTTCAGTAATGCTTCTGCCCCCTGGTGGACAGAAGAGGTTCTGCAAGCACATGGAGGCAGACGATCTCTATGCAACATGTGGTTGAAAATACTTGTTGCAGTAAAAGTATTACAGCTGGAACCATTAACAGTAATCTACATTTTTATCCTGGTCAAATAATAAATAAAAAAAAAAACATTATGCAAGAAGAAAGATTCGACAACAATCTTGTAAGAATCCTAATCATGATTTACAAAAATAAATAAATAAATAATATTTTACTAAGCACACCTGATCGACATCTCAAGTCTGCCGCACATCAAGCAGAAGTACATCATAGCATGATACACTCACTAGGCTCTGTGCCACAACACTGGTCTGGTAACTGGGAGCCGGCCATTCAGATATCAGACATTCAGCCGTCACATCACATCCTAACTAAGTTTGAGGAACTTGAATCAATTAGAAACTTGAAAATCGCTTGTTTGTTTAAAGGAAAAAAAAAAAAAAAAAAAAAGTTTGATCAATGATTATTGATATTTAACTTGTTTATTAATAATTAGGCGTATTTAACAATGGCTCAACAAATGGCTGAAAAAATTAAGCCATTAAAGATGACATTTTAATTCTCAAACGTGTATTTGCTGAGAGAAAGAAAAAGAGAGAGAATGTTAATTCCTCTAAATTGCAGTAATCAGTAAAGGTTCCCTGTTGCTCTTTAAAAGAAAGAAATAAAATAAAAAGTCACTGAAAAGAGAGCGGTGCTGTAAAACACCAGACTATTGATTTGCTGTTTGGCAGCGAACATCCGATGTTCGTTGTAACTGCAATCAAACTTACACTGGTACAAACCTTTAAAATCCACCGATCAGTGTTGGCTTTAGATTTAGGGTCGGAGTGATAAAAAAAAAAAAAAATTGGACCATATTATGACATCACTTCTTTCACTAAATCACAGTATCTTCTTTATAACGCTTTAAAATACATTCAAAATACATACAAAAATGTATAAAATACATATATTTTATACATTTTATACTTTTTACATTTTTACACATTTCTACTTTATTTTATTTCATTGTAACAAATTACTATATATTGTAGATTTTATATTTTAAATTCTTTTCTATTGGCATTTTGCCTCATATTTTCTTTTTAGGTCACAAACAGTCGTGTAAGCATTTCAATGAATATCATACTGTGGACGGTTGTGTATGTGACCAATAAAAATATGAAATTTATTGTGCACATACCATATAAAAAATAAATAAACATTAGGGTTTTGGAGTGGCCTAGTCGAAGTCCGGACTGAGATAACCTTAAACAGGCCGTTCACGCTTGAAAACCCTCAGATGTGGGTGAATTAAAACAATTCTGCAGAATATGGGGCCAAAATTCCTCTACAGCGATGTGAAAGACTCATTGCTGGTTATCACAAACGCTTGATTGCAGTTGTCGTCGGCGAGGGCGGCACAACCAGTTATTAGGTTTGGGGTGCAATTACTTTTTCACATAGGGCCGGGCAGGTTTGGACAGCTTTTTTCCCCTTAATAAATGAAACCTTTATTTAAAAACTGTAATTCTTATGTACTCTGGTGATCTTTGTGTAATATTAAAATTAGTTTGATTATCTGAATCATTTAAGTGTGACACACATGCAAAAGATAGAAAAAAGAGAAAGGGGCAAATACTTTTTCACAGCACCTTATACTGTTCATACCTCTGTGCTTTATGTGTTTAAAATCAAACAACACTTATTCTTGGTCATTAGTACTCGATTCTCACTGATGTGTTTAGTTTTAATGACGGTTTCCATTCGAAAGTTTTAAGCATGATTTGAAAGTGACCTTTGACCCTGATAGGCACAGGTTTAAACCAGTGAGAGAAAGAAAAAGAATGCCAAACGTGTGTGTGTGCGGATGTTTAAAACAGTAAGACAGATCCATACCCTTTTGATGGAGCTGCGAGGTTTTTCCTGCCACTCGTGGCTGCTGAGCTCAATAGTGCAGTGGACGTAGGTCTCGCGCTCATACGAGCCCAGAATAAACAGCCTAAAGAGACAGAACGAGAAGCACAACGTGATTAAACATCTATTAAGCAAATCCCTTAAAGAACGAACACAACACCGCCGACCTAACGTGAATAAATCTCCAAGACAAATGAGGGAATAAACTACAGAGGACTGGAACGAAGTCTGAAAGCCTGACGTGTGGGATTTAAATCAGATTTGTGGCGAGTCTACAATTTTATAAAAGAGCTCCAAGAAGCACTTTTCCTCCATTCAGACAGGAACGGCACAAATTAAAGTGATTGTCTTGTTGGAGCTTAAACGCCTTGTTTTTTTTTTTTTTTTCAAATCAGCAGTGACAGCTCTCAGAAGGACATGTTGGGCAGCTGGCGCCCTCTAGTGGAAAAAAACACCTCAGCACAGATTTTTAACACAACAGTCATTGTCAAATTCACTCACTCACTCATCGTCTATACCGCTTTATTCTGGTCAGTCGGGAGTGGGGGGGGATGGGGGAGGCACTACAGGCGTTTTAGGAATGCCAATTAGCCTAACCTGCATGTCCTGGGACTGTGGGAGGAAACCGGAGTACCCGGAGGAAACCCACCAAGCACAGGGAGAACATGTGCAACAGACAGGATTCGAGCCTGGACGGGAATCGAACCTGGACCCCCGAGGTGCAAGGCGACAGTGCTATCCACTACACCACCGTGCTGCCGTCAGGGTCAAATTGGTTAACATAAATATAAATTTATATTACTGGTAGTCTGTCGATATTGCAATTATTGATATTGTTGCAGATATTAATTAGTGATATTTAAATTTTTTATTACTGTTCCAATTTTGTTAAATAGAATATTATTGCTGTTCAATTATTTGATTCATGTATGCTCGAAAATGCACTGTGACCCATCTAACTCAGAGAACACAAACAGAACACAGACACACACGATTCCTGGCATCACAGCGTGTGTATCAGATTTAGGTCAGGCTCCTAATAGCTCAACTAACTGCATTAATCACAAGCAGGTCTATAAATGGCCGATTACAAACACCAGACACAGCGAGTGGTGCGTGTGTGTGTGTGTCTATTAGAGAAACTGGGTGTGTGTGTGTTATGGCTGAGTTACAGACTCTAAATGAACTTGTTAGAACGTAGAAAGCCCCGGTGTGGCCCTGAGCCGACCTCAAAAAAGAAACAGAACAGAAACAGAGACGAGGTCCAGAGAACCGGATGTCCAGGTGGAACGAGCTGCTCTGAGAATCAGGACTGGGGAATAAATACTGTATGTGCGCTTTAAATCACTTCGCTATATAAAACAATGACAATATGCCTTGTGTTACAGTGAAGTTTTTTTGTATTGCCCACGGAACACGGGGTTTAAATCATGAAATACTATGAAATACCCAATAATGTACCTTTATTTTATATTTTCTACACAGAAGAACAGACATGTAAATCAGGCCTGAAGGAGTCTGAACGTTTTTTATGAATATTTAGAACATGACAGTAACATTTTGCATTCATATCATTTCGCTTCAATCTTAAAGAAACAATAAGTATCTTTTGTTGCTGTAAAATCTGTTAAAACTAAAAAAATTTGGCGGTAGGAACCAAATGTTATTTTACAGAGCTGGATCTGAATATGAGCTTTGGACAGGGTCATCATACACACATCACCATTACACAGAATTATTTAATATTGAAAAATGATATAAAATAAAAACAAAAATAAATGAAATACATTAACATTTTAATTATTATTTGGAAATAATTTATTTTGTGTAAGACACTGGGGGAGGGGGGAAGGGGGGGGGGGCGCTATCCGCCCCTTCCACTTGCATGAGCTCACAGTTGCCTAGTGTGACTGTGATTGATGTGGAGGTACAGGTGTCCCTGAGAGAGAGAGAGAGAGAGAGAGAGAGAGAGAGAGAGAGAGAGAGCGCGCGAGCGCATGGCCAATCTGTTCTCTAGATTCCTGAGTATGGATGGGCGTGGCATCACCCAGGAACTGAACTCATGGGTCATATTTCAGGACGAACGCCTTTGTTCCACCACTCAGGAGCGATCGGTTCAGTTCTTTCTGGGAATCCTGACTGTGCCATGTTTGACCTAATAAAACATGACATCAGCTTTTCTGAGATATTGAGATTTGCATTTGCGTACAGTTTCATTTTATTTAGTCTAAAATGTCAGCTGTATGTAAATAAAGAAATTTTTTGAACTAAAAATGCTTCTTAAAATATAATTAAATTTATTTTGCATGAACTGGACAGGGGGAAAAAATGTACACTAGAAATAATATTTAACTACATAACAAATTATCACTGAAGACTAAGATTAAAGAATATTAAAAGAAAGTTTACAAAAACAAAAAAAGGGTAAAGAAATACAGCAAAACCAACAGGATTTTCTGTCATGTTTAAAATGTTTGTAAGGAGTGGCCGATGTCTGCACTCGTCCACCATGGGAAAGTCTTCCAAGACAGGATTTCCTAGTTTCTCCAACAAAAAAAAAAAAAAAAAGCGCTCTCTCTCTCTCTCATGAGAAAAGAAAAATGGTGAAGCCGGAAACAGGCAGAACTACGGACATAAACTGGCTAGAACTGAATATAAAGTATGACTAATGTTTCATTGGCATTGATTATTTTCTTTTAACACCAGGACCCCAAGTGTTTTTTTTTCCTTCTCTAGACTCAGGACTGTGGAGAAATACCAACCCTGCACAGTCAAGCAAGCCTCGTCATGACTGAGTCACTGATCTCACGCTGGTTCTTCTGGACTGCGTGATAAATCTAGTTAACACTCTTCAGTAGCTGTGTGTGCTTCCTGCATAATCGCAGTGGTTTCAGAACAAGAGTCACAAACTCGCATCCTGTTATCATGATCACTTAGATGATGATTACTGTAATATTCTACGATCCTTGAAAATCGACAGATAACTTGTCGCAAACTTGCGGAAGAGACGCATCTGTCAGTGTGAACTGAACACGCAATCATTCACCAACATCACGTGCACATTACAGGACCTCGGCTGGGACTTATTACCACATCCCCCATACAGTCCTGACCTCGTTCCAAACCACTTCCACATGTTTGGGCCATTATAGGGGTTCCTGGGAGGCCGGCGTTTCAGACGTAAAACAGCCAGTCCAATCATGGCTCCTGCTTACTGAGAAAACGTTCTACCTTGATGGTATCAAAGCACTAGTGAGATGCTGGGATACTGTAAGTGCATTAGTGTAGCAGGAGTTTTTACTCTCAACTGTGTAGTTACTCTGCACAAGTCCCGGTTTAATTTGAACGCTCAGACAACATTATAAACAGATGCTCCAGCCTGATCTCGGTGTACAGTGTGAACACACCCCATCCCTCACACACACACTTACCTGCTACATTCAACAAGTGTCACACGGAGACGTCCCTCCACCAACCGCTCGTCTTGGACTGAGAAGTCTGGCTCAGGCGTCGGCTGCACTTGGAACGGAAAGAACGGCTTGTACCTGTTAAGTAAACAGAAATCACAAATCAAAGTCAATTCCGTCACACGATATGATTCATAATGATGAGAAAAACTTCATTGCTCAAAATACCCGTTTCATTATACACGTTGAACTAGTGTTCATTCAGTACTAAATGTAACAACATTAGTCATCCTCTGTCCTAGAGCTCGCTCGGTGCGCCAGGCCATCATTTTATTTTACAGATCAGGGAGAAAAAAAAAAAAAAAAGATAGACAATTAATATTGCTTTCCATGTATTATTTATAGAACTTAAAGAACACTTAAAGCAGGGAACTCTTGACCACTGGACAACATTCAAGATGTACAGTGTTTAAACAAATCCTTTAAAAATATATTTAATACTTGTTATTTAATAAGTTATGATTAACAAATATTGTTTAACGATAATGATAACAAAAAGCATGATTTATTTTAATTGTTAAAATTAAAACACAGGCTTTTTTTTTCATTCACAATTTTTCAGAATAAAATATTGACCTTTTGAAAAATTGTTCACATAATAATAATAATAATAATAATAATACATGACATTATTATTATTAATACATGACATAATAATAATAATAATAATAATATCAAATCAGAATTTTCATATATAATTGAGCTACATTATGAGTTCTAATACAGATATTTGGCCTCGGTTTTATCGGAGTGGAGGAAGTTTTAGCACTGCACAGTAGGATTTTGTCTTTGTCATCTGGCAACCCTGGCGAACACACAGTGAGCGAACCACCCTAGAGACCAAAAGCACAATTAACGCATCTACAAAAGAATTTGCATGAGTGAAAAGCTAATAAGGCGGCACGATGGATTAGTGGTTAGAACGGTAGTCTTGCACCTCCAGGGTCTGGGTTTGATTCCCGCCTCGAGGTCTGTGTGCATTAAGTTTGCATGTTCTCCCCATGCTTGGTGGGTTCTCTCAGGGTACCCTGGTTTCCTCCCACAGTCCAAAGACGGGCAGATTAGATTAATTGGCGTTCCCAGATTCACCGCCGTGTGTGACGATGAGCGTGTGAGTGTGTATGCAGGGTTTTACTCCAGGCTCCCTGCAACCCTGGACAGGATAAGTGGTTTAGAAGATAAATGAATGAAAATCTAATTTGATTGACTGAACCCACCTGATCCAGGTGCTAATCAGCAGCGAGTAGTGTAGCGATAATTAGAAAAACGAGTTGGCCAACCCTCATCTAGTCCATATTTCATCACATTTAAACACACGCATAGTTAAACGGACTTGAAAGTCTTCAAGACTGATGAAGTGTCCATCCTCCTTTCCAGACTAAACTACGAAGAGACCTCTTTTTGCCTACTTCGCTCTCTGCTAGGTTTGGCTCAGTGCACTGCACACTTCCGAACCCCGTGCCGTCTAGTGAGTGCTACAGCTTCACTCGAAAGTAACCATCCCTTGGAATACACACCTTCTCTCTGCAAACCTTAAAGTTACACCCAGAATGCCACATTCCAGTGTGTATTGTTCTGTCAATCCAAGCTGTCACTTTTAAACAGCAGAGTACTCGTTTCTATTCAGAGACGAGACACGCAGTCGGAGTGTATTGCGGCAGTGCAGTAACAGACAGCATTTATTATACAGCGCTTGTATGACTGATTGTACAATATACTTAAGCAGCAAATAAATAGATTCTCTATGTAAACTCCGGAGTGCGTTTATTGTCATGTTTAGCTTGTGATTATATTTTATTACATCTGCCGACAGAAATGTGAAAAGGCGTGCACAAGACATGGGTTTGATTTTTCATTTTTTTCACAAGATTTATTGAATAAAATTATATGAATGTATTCAAAGCATAATTTGATCAGATTTTACTGTCGGATCCATTTTGTGTTACAGGCGCAGTGTTGTCTGAGAGCTTCATGATTTTTATATTTTTTTGGGGGGGTATGTGTGTCTGCTTCTGCTCCTCCCTGAGGTTTTAGAGTCTGAAACTCTGCTCTCAAAGCATTATGGGAGCTGTGTGAGTCAAACTTGGAGATCTGCGATTTCAGAAGAAAAGACACTGGCTGTGTTAAGGGGAAAAAAAAAAAGAAGACATTTATAAACCCGGATTGTAAGGGTTCACACCGTGTACATATGCACCAGAGAGAGAGAGAGAGAGAGAGAGAACGAAACAGACAGAGAAGCTGGAAGAGAGCAAGAATGAGAGACACAGAAGGAATGAGATAGAAATAGAAGAACAAAAGACAGACAGATACAGTCTTTGACATAGACTGAAAGAGAGAGGGACAGGCAGCCTGTACGAAAGCAAGAATGAGAGAGACAGAGAGAGAAATAAAAGGAGAGAGAGAGAGAAGAGTCAGGGATGCAGGCAAAAAGACCGATGGACTGAAAGAGAGAGATAAAGTGAGATAAGATGGAAACAGAGAGAGAGAGAAAGTCAGAAACAGAAACAGATACAGAGGAGTAAAAGGGGGAAGAGGGGGAAGAGGGCGCACCATGGAGAGGGAGGGACAGATGGACGGATGGATGCATCCATGCCACCACTTACACAAACCCAAGCCCACATGAAAAACACAAACACACACCTCTAAAGGGTCAACTTTCCTGTACACAGCACTTAACAAATCACAGCTATAACACTGCCTGCCAGATTAACCAATTCTCATTCGTTATTATAATGATGTGCTCTGGCTAAAATCTCACTAATTCTGCTCCTCAAAAATCTAAACACACCGAGTTCAATGAGTTAAACTGTGTTCTCAGCCGGATATGATGGATTTCTGTCGTGTCATCCACCCCAAAATCGATGATTATGTCTAGAACTTCAGAAACACACTGGATTCCTGCTCCTAGTAATGCACCATGTGTGTGTCTCTCACACTACAGTGACTAATCGCCCAGAGCAACCCCTAACCGGGTCTGACACATGGCATGGCTGCGATCCAAACAAGTGTACTTCGGCAGTGAAGTCTACTCTAGCTGCAAGTCTTTCAGAGGAGGGCAGGAGGGCAGGAGGGCAGACACATGAGTCTTGATTAGAGAGAAAGAGAGGGATGTAATTTGGGCAGCTGTGAGGATCAGTGTGACGCTGGGTGAGAGATGAGAGGGAGTCCAGGTTAGGCATATGGTTGCCATGCGCGCACACACACACACACACACACACTTGCGCCCACACTCACACTAAATAATGTAAGATACTGCAAACTAAATATAAAGATAAAGTACATAAGCATATACAGTAGTGTGTGTGTGTCTGTCCTCTTAAGTGCAGGCGTTCATGGGTCACGTTACGTAAAGTGGTTAAAAAAGCTCCAGGAGTAAAATACACTTGGGTAAAACAGAAAGCAGAAATCTAAATTGCAGTTCTTCATTTTGAAAGAAAATCATTGCAACTTTTTTTTTTAGTCTCCCCAAGGCTTTAAAAAAGGAATTTCTTTCATTCTTCATTAAAGACCTTATTATGACACAAGCCACGTTTGCAGATTTGCCGAAAGACTCGTAATTGGGTACGGAGTGTCCCATGTTGCCTAGAAACAATGTCCTTGGTGCTCGTTACAGTCTACTTAAAAATCAGAGGACTATTTGTGAGAGACTAGTGTTAAATCAGAACGCATTCAGGATACGGGTGACACAATAACGCAGAGCGAGTCCAGGGTTTGTACTTTGACGTTTGTTAAAGCCGTAAGTAATGTGACGTTGAGTCTGCGTCTGGGCTGAACTGGTTAACAATTTATAAATCAATTAATCATTCATTATTCATGGTAACGACCTGAACATTTTTTTCCTCAGTTTCAAGTTTTGTTCAAACTATTCTAGCAGCACAAACCCTGACATACAAATTAATGAAGCACATAAAATAAAAAAAAAATAAAAAATCACCTAAAGTACAATTGCACTCTCTTGTGGTGTACAAGCTAACAGATAAAGGAGCTACGGAGAAATATTACGCAAAACTCATTAGGCAAATATCATTACTGGTTAATCCATTTATAGTCAGTTAAATTCTTAATTCATAATAACAACGGTGAATAATAATTCTTAATAACAATGATCACTGAATATTATATTAACTATTTAAGTAAAAGCTATATAGAAAGAAAGAAAGAAAGAAAGAAAGAAAGAAAGAAAGAAAAAGATCTTGATTCTGTATTGAAATCTGTAAATGTTCAAGTGGGCATCTAGCAAAAGAAAGTGAGAAAGGAAAAAAAAAGAAAGAAAGAAAGAAAGAAAAACAAAAACAAAAACAGCAAATAGAAAGGAACAAAAAAAGAAAAAGAAAACAGCAGAAAAAGGAAGAACAAAAAAAGATCAGCAGAAAAAAAGATTTTAGAACAGACGGTAGAAAGAAATAACAGCAGATAGAAAGAAAGAAAAGAAGAAAGAAAGAAAGAGCAACTGATAAAACCAGGAAGAAAGAAATATGCAAAGCATCATCACCAATTTATTATCAAGTTAAATTCCTAATTAATTGATTATTGATTAATAGTATTACATCCGCATGGTAAAAGCTATACGGTACTGTGATTTTTATTTTTTTCACACCTCTCATTATTTAGCTTTATGTTGTTCCAAACCTCAGTATGATCTGCTCTTACAGTATTAAGAAATAAACTCAATCTCGGTCATATGTAAAACACAGGGAACAGCAGCATTGCTCACATCCTCCCATCACTTGACATCCATCCAAACCACAAATATACCTCAACACAACAGGTCTATCCCACAGGACCTCCACATTAGCGTGCAGAAGATCTTCCCTAGCCCAAGGTCTGACCTCAGATCAGCACATGTTCCACATTTACACAGAGCAAAACCCCTGAGGTCAGTTTCTATCTGGAGATGATGACCTGACCTCAGATCAGCCAGATCAGATCCTTGATATCTGCCTGTAAGGAGTTCCTGCTACTTCTCTTTAAAGGCATTCAGAAGCTTGTAGAAAGATAGCTAGTGTCTCATTTGAGCGTTAGCTAGTATAGTTAGCTTAATTTGCTTATCTGAAAACGAGTGCTAAGTTAAAGCCTAGCAAAGGACATGCAAAATATGTTCAGGTTTGATTTAATGAGGGCATGAATCATTCTGTGGACCTTTTGTCTGCTAGTGCGTCTCATCAGAACAGCAGCAACAATAGCAGCGCCTATTTGATGCAATCGAATTACAGGCGTCGCATGCAAGCGAATACACGGATATTCGATCCAGACACAGAGATCAGCTTGCATCCTGCATAGTCACTAGTATCTACCTCTCTCACAACTCTGGACCCTGACCCCTGACCCCAGATCAGCACATATTCTACATGAGCACAGAACAGAGCTGATGGACACGGACATATGAGGCCGCGGAGTATTTTCAATCACAACACGATGAGCAGAGCCAGAGCATGAGATCATGAAGTCTGTGTGCTGGACTTTGGACTTTGAAGGAGGTTTGCTTAATTCCCTGAAAGGACTTGTGTGAAATCACAGCGGTAGTTTTAAGTGCAGTCTTCCTCTGAACATTCCGGCATTGCATATCTCTAGATCATATTACGTCAAGTTCCCGTTCAAGATCGCTGGAAATTTCAAGAGCTCCATTTAAGCTCTTCTGCTTTAAACAGAGAGAGAGAGAGAGAGAGACAATAAAATGATACAACATTTAGTTCCGACAAAGTAACCTGAATGGGACGAGTGGTGATAACAGACGGTAACAGCACTGGGACGTTGGTGGAACTGCTGAATAAAAGAAATATCACACTCAAGGTAGTGCTGTTGTGCTGAATACAAGCATGGCAGGTGCCGATATTCAGTACAACAGCACTCTCTTTCGTTGATGCTGCTTATTTATCGCTAAATATTATAGCTGATCAGTGTATTTAATAAGAGTTACAATACAATACACTTTCCTCAAATATCATCCATGTTTTTAAACTGTGATTAAAATCCGTTTATAAATATCTTAACAAAACTATATGGAATTTTTTTTATATTTAAAAAATAAATATAGATCCATTATGATCCATTATTATACTATTATCAGATATTATAATATCTTAGATATAGATTTTAACATAAACAAATAGATTAACTAAAATCAGGATTTTTTTTTTTTCATATTATAATCCTGTCAGTCACTATTGTGTATGATAGAAACCTCATATAAATGATTGAAATATTTGTGATCATCACAACATTATTTCTAATAAGTAATAACTTATATATTCATCATCTTCCTGAGATTCAGACACAATCACCGCTTTTGGTGAATAAAACATAAGAAACGAACAATATGCAGACATATCGTTACAGAATGCACAAAGACAGAGAGGAAGTGAAAGAGAACTCTGACCTGATCTTGCCCTCCCCATGCTAAGGGTATCGCTATCAGTCTCGGTGTCTGTCTATTCAACACTGAGCCATTAGATCTAATCCCACTGTTATGGGAACCAGTAAAGCCAAGCAGCTGGAATGATGAGACGGAGGTTTGGGGATTGAACGGTTTCTGTTCAGCACTTCTTCACCAGCCCACTGTGTGTGTGTGTGCGCGCGTGTGTGTGCGTGTCACTGCTTTGACAAGAAGGAGGGAGAAGAAGAAAGAAAAAAAAAAAAAGAAAGAAAAAAAAAAAAAAGAAAGAAAAAAAAAAAAAAAGGGACAATACACAAAACTGTATCTATCCATCTGTGGGTATCATGTGGACAAAAAGATTACAAACCAAACAAGTGAGTATAACAGTGAATGAAAATGAAAGAAAGAGCACAGAAAAAGAAAAACAGGAACAGAAAGAAAAACAGCAACAGAAGCAAAGAAAAAGAATCAAAGAAAGAAAATACACTGTGTTGAATCACTCAGAAATAAAGGAACAGCAACAAAAAGAAATACAGTAAGAGAATTATAAAAAAAATAAATAAATAAAAAAAGAATTAAAGAAAGAAGACAGAGGAAAAATTAAAAAAAGAAAGAAATATGCAGTGTATATCTAAGTAGTGAGCAGTGAATAAGTGTGTGTGTTTTAATTTCAGCCTTTATTCGTCACATATACATTACTACACACTTTAATTCTTTATTCTTCGCATATCCCAGCTTCTTGTTAGTATGCTGAGGTCAGAGCCCAGGGTCGGCTATTATACATCCTCCTGGAGCAGTCAGGGTTAAGGTCCTTGCTCAAGGGCCCAAAGGCGGCAACCAGGAGGAGCTGGGGCTCGACCCGACGACCTTCCGATCAGTAACTCAGAGCCTTAACACACTGTGCCACCACCGCCCCAACTGCCACTGTCTGTGACACTGTGTGTGTGTGTGTGTGTGTGTGTGTGTGTGTGCGCGTGTGTGTGTGAGCGCGTGTGTGTGTGAGCGCGCGTGTGTGCGCGCGTGTGTGTGAGCGCGCGTGTGTGAGCGCGCGTGTGTGAGCGCGCGTGTGTGTGAGCGCGTGTGTGAGCGAGAGATATTGAATACATGGTCTATGTGATATTAGCAGGTGCTGCATTATTACACACTCCTCTACACAGATCTACAAAGCCATGACAATTCTAATGGAAGCTGAAGAGCTTTAAACTGCCATCCCAAGCCTGCTGGCCAACTTGCTAACAACCACCCAACCACCCACACGCATGCACACCAACACCACACCAATACTCCCACAACTATCCACTTTCACCCACATCATCTTTCTTTTACACTCCTCTCTGATAAACTCCCTCCACCACAGTCATGACATCGGAGTGAGATTCTTCTTCTTTGCAAAATAGCTCGAGCTCAGTCAGATTGGATGGAGAACGCCTGTGAACAGCAAATCTTCAAGTCTTGCCACAGATTCTCAATTGGATTTAGGCATGGACTTTGATCTAAACCATTTCATTGTAGCTCTGGCTGAGTCTGAATCGTTGTCCTGCTAGAAGATGAATCTCCACCCATTTTTGCAGACTCCGGTTTTCTTCTAAAGATTGCCCTGTATTTGGCTCCATCCATCTTCTCATCAACTCAGACCAGCTTCCCGGTCACTGCTGAAAAAAGCATCCCCATAACATCATGATGCTGCCACCACCATGTTTCACAATGGGAATGGTGTTTTTAGGGTGATGTGCCATGTTAGATTTCTGTCACACACAGCGTTTTGCATTTAGGGTCCAAAAAAGTTACATTTTGGTCTCATCGGACCAAAACGTGTTCCACACGTTAGCTGTGTTCCCACAAGGCTTGTCGCAAACTGCAAACAGGACAACTTATGGCTTTCTTTCAACAATGGATTTCCTCTTGCCATAAACACCAGAGTTGTGGAGTGCATGACTAATAGTTGTCCTGGGAACTGATTCTCCCACCTGAGCCGTGGATCTCTGCAGCTCCTCTAGAGTTACCATGGGCCTCTTTCCCGGCCTGTTAGTTTAGGTGGACGTCCATGTTCTTGGTAGGTTTACAGTTGTGCCATACTCTTTCCGTTTTTGGATGATGGATTGAACAGTGCTCTGATAACCTGACCCTACTTTAAACTTCTCCACAACTTTATCCCTGATCTGTCTGGTGTGTTCCTTGGGCTTCAAGATGCTGTTTGTTCACTAATGTTTTCTAACTATGAGGGCTTCACAGAACAGCTGTATTTATACCGAGATTAAATTACAAACAGAGGTGGACTCTTTTTACTAATTAGGAGACTTCTAAAGGCAATCAGTTCCACTAGATTTTAGTGAGGGGTATCAGAGTAAAGTGGGACATTTTTATATCGGAAAAATCTTTGGAAACCCATTTATCAACTTCACAATTACGTGCCATTTTGTGTGTTGGCCTATCAAATAAATTTTTGTGGTTGCAATGTGACAAAATGCGGAAAAGTTCAAGCGGTATGAAGACTTTTGCAAGGCACTGTATGCTTATAGAGTAATGTAGAAATATGCTGGGCACAGAGTATATTGAAAAAACACTATGTTGATGGTACACACAATCATGCCCATATTAGGAAAACGAAAAGAGAGTTTACAAAATACGATCTGCTCACTACGGGCAATTCGGACACGCCCATCGGCTTACAACACGTCTTTGGACTGTGGGAGGAAACCAGAGCGGTCCTGCTACAAACCTTTATATTGTAATACTGGAAGCATAAAGTGAACCTTCAGGTTCCAGGAAAGTATTAAGCCTGGATAATAGCACAAAATCACATTTTAAACCAACCAGTAGAACGGCTTAGCAAGCCTGCGTGGCTGATCTGGACATTACGCCATCCTTTCCCCGAGCTTAAGGAAAACCATATCTGAGCAGAAAAACATTGAAAAGCACATTTGCACTTGTGTTCAGAAGTAGGACACATAAGACCTAAGAACAAAAGCACTCGCGTCGATAAATCTGACACCACGATCTTGTTGGTTTAAGCCTCCTTTACACTAATGACACTCCATCACCGTGTTTTTTAAGCTCTCTCTCTCTCGCTCATATACACTCGCGCACACACACCAGACATGACCTCATCAACTGGAAACCGAGCTGCTCCACCCTTCTAGTGAGAACCAGCTTTTATCTCCCTCACACACCTCCTCGCTTTAATTATTTATTAATGTCCAGTGTAGTGTTCTGTTATTATCTACTAATTTAGCTGCAGAAACAAAGAAACGATGCTCGTGGCCCGAAGCGAGGATGAAAGGAAGGCTTCGAAATAAGCGTGACGACCGCAACGAAACACACGAGGGTTACGTCTCCATCCATCTGTCGTTCCTCTTATCTTATCTTGGTGTCCTGTTTTGTTTGCACGTCTGTGTTTCCTTACAACATAAGCGCGTTATCTGATCGGAAAATGAAACTGCGGGGCCTCTTCTAAATTTCCTCCCCGTTGCGACGGCCTTGACTCGAAAACATGCACGTATTATTTAATAATGGATTTCATTCATGCAGCACTTTCACACAGTAGAAGATCCCTAAAAATAATGCATCTGTAAGAATAAGAAAGATGTATATACAAGATAAGGCGATGAACGTTTGAAGCTAGGGTGTATTCATGGATTGGGGCGATTTGCAGTAATTGAGGAAGTGCTCAGTGCAACGAGATCTAATCCAAGGACCACTTTTCCTACAAGACCGCACAATACGGCACGGCAAATCAAATCAAGAACCATCAGTACCCGTGTTGTGAACCTGTATACATTCTCGAGTGCATAACTCTACTTAGAAAATTAAGAGACATCTCTAGAGGTTATGGAGCGGACACCATAATAAAATAAAAAAATAAATAAACAGCCATAAGGTTCACTTCACTTTACTGTATAATAAGTGTGTTGTTTCCTTTACAGGCTTTCTATTGACCACAAAACACACAGTTGGAGGGGCAGTTGGATTAGCAAAGCCAGCAATCATCTTACAGGCGTCAATCATCTCAAATAATTCCATGCATGCTTTATTTTTCTTTGTACCATCTTATTTAAGAGACCTTACTGGACTGGACAAGATGAAA
Source organism: Clarias laeviceps (assembly GCA_030014305.1). NCBI lineage: Eukaryota > Metazoa > Chordata > Actinopteri > Siluriformes > Clariidae > Clarias > Clarias laeviceps. The sequence goes on from JAQMYJ010000005.1 coordinate 4,590,477, forward strand.
CCACGATTATAAGTCTTTCGTCCATCAAAAGTGAACTGGAGCTGTCGCTTTAACTCTAACTCGCTTGTTTGCGCCGACGATGAAATCACGGATCAGTGTTATGGTCGTAGATGGAAAACAAACAGTTATGATTACACACATAAAAATTGCCTTTATTACTTTGATGTAATACTTTGATGATGTCTGGAACCCATGGACATGACCATATGCTGAGTTTCTTCCCACAAGATGCTTTGTCAAGTCTTTACTGCAGCTGCCTTCAGCTGAAAAAAAAACATCCTCTATTGGGCTGAGAGCAAATGACTGACTTGGCCTGTAAAGAATATCATATATTTGCCTTGGGTAGCTTTCACTGTATGTTTTGGGTTATTATCGATGACCCAATGGTATGAGTTACTGTACGTGTGTCAGTTTTGCAGAATTTGGCTGAATCTACAGTAAAAGTACAGCCGTATACACTTCAGAATTCATCCTGCTACTTTTATCAACAGTCAGGTCCTCAATAAACACCAGTCACCAGGTTCCGTTTTGTTTTTGAATGTTACCAGTCGTTTGCACCTTAGTGTGACGTGTCCGTATTTACTTCATAACGCCGTCTCTTGACTGTACACTTTGACAACGACTGTAATTCAAATAAGCTGTAATTTCTGAATGGTTAATGCCACACTTTTGTCAAATCACCTGCATTAAACATCAATCTGACAGTCTTGACTTTTACATCTTCATGTCATATTCAGTGCCCCAAAAAACATTTGTTCCAAAATTTATGGACCCAGCTGTGTCTATATAAACACTATGTTGTTGCCTTCTAACTCTACAAGAAAAATGAAAAATGAAAAGAAACCGACAGCTTTTTCTTGACTACATTAAAAAAAAAAAATTTTAAAAAGCATCTCTTGCCAGGTTAGTAGGCTGTCGTTCTGGAAAATGAATCCGAATTATGCCGTGAATAAGATGAAATATGCTGGAGACCAGGGTTTCAGGTGGACTCATGCATGGTACACCGATCTGTGGTGATACTCTGTAGTGTAGTGTGTGAACACTCCATATTAATGTACTGGACTCTGATCCAGGTCTGATCCTCTAGTGTGAAAGGAGCCTTAGGGTGCTTTCACACCTATAGTTCGATTGCTTTAGTCCGTACCAGTCAGAAAAATGTTACAATGTAGTAAACAGACGTGGGTACGGTTTGCTTTCAAAACCGAGTTCTAAACGATCCAAAATAGACGGCGAAGCCCATCGGCACCGGAAACAGACTATTTTCAGATAATCGCGCCACTTTCAATAATCATGGAGGAACAGCTTTGCTTTGCGCTCATGGCGCTGATCCTCGCGCACTACATTG
>JAQMYJ010000005.1:4595553-4610262 GCA_030014305.1 Clarias laeviceps
CGTTGAGACATTTCTTTGAATCACTCATTATATGTACATAAAATCTACCACACACACACACACACACACACACACACCCACCCCACACCCCACCCCCACCCCACACACACACCTACCCCACACACACCCACCCCACACACACACCCACCCACCCCACACACACACACACCCCACCCACTTGTGTTAAGTCTGTTAAACTGGTGTAGCAGTACATTTCTGGTGTAACGACTTTCTGATCCTGTTACACTGTTTAACCTGTACATGGCCACACCTTACTACAAACCTATGTTTACTCGGAGCCTTTCTCCGCCTATAAAGTATAATTTTTTTTAAAAAAAGCATATACAAATGCTTTGGGACTGCAGGTGACCACCTGTGTTCACGTGATCAGAGTAGAAGTGAAATTACCAGACCATTAACCAAAAAAAAATTTGTTAAATTAAATTAAAAAAAAAATTAAAAAAAAAACACAATGCATGAAGACCTCAAGACTTTAGATATAAAACTGTCCCTCTTTTGTCCCTCTCATAATGCCTGCATGTTACTACACTCTGGTGCAGCCTGCAGTCTGGCCACATAGATAACCATTAGCAAAGGTCATTCCTGTTAAAGGCCTCTTCAAGCTCCCGCGGCACTAATAAGAGACTCTGAAGAGGCTGAACATGATGAAGAGCTTCGATTTTCTATGCGACATGCATTCAGCGTGTTGAGAAAAAAAAACACGTCTTCGAAAATACATTCAGATGGATAAGAAATAGCAGTTGAATAATACTGAGGGGGCGGAGTCAGCAGTTAGGATGGCAGTGTTAATCTTGTTACGGTGATGATAACCTGAGAAACGCGAGTTCTTCAGCATTCAACTCAAGAAATTAATAACGCTTGGTAGTTCTCTTACTGCCTGGCATTGATTATTTTCCATATCATTAAATGTTTTATTCCACTTATACCACAGCAATTCCCCAAAAATCTTTTATTTATTGAAGACTTGCACTTCATATTTTTCATTCATTTATGAATCGTTAAATTAAAAGAGAAAACAATGCTGCATGTTAGCAAAAACCTACAATATACTCTGCCTTTAAACTTCCCTGTGACAGAAAACTTTGCCGCCATATTACACACCACTGACACTGGAGACTCCTTCCAAAACTATATGAACATTGCCTCTATGAAAACATCTTTATTCATTCAATTGGTTATCCAATACAGGGTCACGGAGGGGCTGGAGCCCATCCCTGAAGACTTTGGGCACAAGGCGCTGGGTTGGAATATCACTGTCTAAACACGATTTAAAAAAAAAAAAAAAAAGGTTCAGAAGGGTCAAATTATTGGTTTGCATAAATAAGTAGTGCATTACTAAAACACTGAAGGATAAAGCTGAACCATGAGCCATGAACGAGCTGTTCAATGAAGCGCATGAAGCGATGTACTCGTCATACAGTGTTATGATCTGGTGCTCAGGTCTAGGCTGAGCAACGTTTTTCTTCCCTGATGGCACGGGTATAATCCAGGACTCAAATTGTTATAGATATGAGGAATCATTTTCACACAGGACACCACATTGTCATCAAAGCTAAATGAGCTCAAGCTAAATATTATAACTTAATTTAGACGAAATTCTGCATGAAATCATGTTTATGTGAAATATCCCAAATGTGACTCAACAATCCACACTTAAACACTTAAAATGAGAAACATACTGCTTCGATGATATTGCGTGTCCTCCTTACAATATAGTATGATGTCACCGATTTGTACAGAATAATTAAATATTGAATAGTAAAATACTGTATGTTCTCAAAGTCAGGGTTTTTTTTTTTTTCTTGTTTTTTACATCATGTATAAGGAAACCTAAACCTGACCACCAAAAAATAAATAAATAAATAAAAAAAAATAACAATAAAAAAAAACACAGCTTCCTACAAAGATTCTTAAGTTATCTGGACCTCTGTGCGTCTGTCCAGCAACGTCACCATCTCGGCGAAAACGTACTGTTCTAGTGCCCCGCTGATGCCCTTAACACACTCAAGCAAAGTCAATACAGAGGCGAACGGAGAGAGAGGAAGGAGATAGAATACCGAACATGTCCCCAGGGTGGATATTTCCCTATCCCAGTTCAATATTTCTATAAATGAGCTTGTGGAATTTACTGGAACAATAACTCCACCTTGGCGATAGGGAAGTTTCGTTTTCACTCTTGCCAGCTCTAAGCTACAGTAGGTTCACTGTCTACATCAAGTGTCCTTGAAAGCTTCCTCCAGTTTCCCCCCCCCCAACATCCCAAAACCACGTAGGGGGGTGTATTCCTGACATAAACTGCTTCTAAATGTGAGGGAGTGTCTTCTACCACACACCCAGTGTTCCCTGGATCCACCGTCCCAATGATTTACCAACTGACCACTGACCCAGTGACTCTTTAAAAAAAAACATGAAACACTGGGATAAGTGCACTTGGTTTTGGTGTCGTTTACAGTTTGTCAGGCAGTTTTTCTGATGATTGTGTTTTCTCGGCAGTCTGCCTGACAAACTGTAAACGACACCAAAACCAAGTCCTCCAACACTATGAAGCTCTATAGTGGAGGCCAAAAATATTAAGACTTGACATGCCATGTGTTACAGTTACTTCTTTAAACACAACAGCTGATTTCACCAATTAGTTCGAGCCAACCTGGCTGAAGAGTTGTGCTAATCAACTGAAATCTAGTGAAAAACAATGGTATTCATCTTCTGGAGCCATGGCCTGGGTCATCTCCAGACCTAAAAGCAGTAGAAAACTGTTGGACAACGATGAAGAACGCAGGAACGCTCAAGAAACCATCTTCTATACATGATCTTCAGGAAGCAATCAAGTACTGCAGATGTCTTTTTGAAGAATAAAGAACTTCATACTGAATATTGATTGTAGGTTTCTTACCTGCCATGTAGAAGTACGAACGGCCGAGAAGTGCAAAACAAAATAAATCCGTAAACAAAGTGAAAAATCCGAAAAGAAAATAACAAAACTAAAAACACAACATATCCAAAAAAAATTAAAATTAAACCAAATTTGTTATTTTGTTTACGAATTTATTTTGTACCCGGGTTCGATTCCCACCCAATGCCCCAAACCCCAGCCAGTGGATACAGTGCTGGTCCCAAGCCTGGATTAAATGTGAGGGTTGCATCAGGAAGAGCATCCGGTGTAAAACCCATGCCAAGCTGTGTGCGGATCGAATGATCTGCTGTGACGACCTCTCAACGGGAGCAGCCAAAAGATGAACAAGTTGTATAGCGATTTCAGTGCAGAATTTTTTATTTTTTTTTGGGTGGGGGGATTTTTTTTTGGTTGGGGACAGTGTAACACCCTCGGAGGACAGTGCTATCCGCTCATTCTGCTTGCGTGAGCTCACAGATGCCCATGAATGGCAGTAGAGCGAAGATGTGCCTCTGATCCCACCCCGCTGAGAGAGCTCGGCCAATCAGCTCACTCCGAGCCCCCGGCTGTCATTAATCTTGTCATTGTTTAAAAAAATTTGGAGAATGTAATGAATCACTGGATTTCACTTTTGTCTCAATACTTTTGGCCACTTCTATATATACGTTGGCAGACACGACAATAAGTCTCTCCTAGACTGTGGTCTACTGTATCTATCGCAAAGGGCAAACACAAAAATATCCCAGGTGGCTACAAAGAAAAAGCGAATGCTGACACTAAAAGCACTGAGGCTGGACATATTCGGTCTTCTTCCATCAGGGTGATAAATTTCGTTAACATTTCATAAGATGAAAAATGACAACGCATCTTGGGACACGCACAGCTGTTTGAAATGCGTCCCAGCCTGTGGGGGGGGACGATTAAGCAAATCATCTGGGTCCAGCTATGCATCTCTCACATGACCCATTTTCCTTTACATTCCTATAGTCTCCACGTTTATATGGAATGCACTGTGTCTATGCATGTTCATGTGCGTGAGGAATCAAGATGACGATACACCTCTATCGTGATGATCCCATTTCAACCTCTTTATTACAATACTGATATCAGAGCTGACTATCAGATGACGGCGATGATCCGATACCGTCCTCCTCTCACCAAGCTTCTGTCGCAAAGTTATGCAGAACTTGGATGTGATGGCATGGTTTAAGCTTCAAGACGATTTATGTCTGCTGTATGAGACGTAACAACTGCATTAAGCACACATTCAGGCCAGAAAATGAGGCGTAAAACCAATCCAAATACTGTCGACAGCCAGGACCAAAACATAATTACATTTTTTTTAACAATGGACTTTATATTTAAAAATCTAACCATATACACGTATATATGACTTGTGCAAGGAGATGTTTATTTTACATCAAGACTCCAGGAAGGAGACTCCAGTGTTGGTGCTTTTAAACAGTCATTTAAAAATAAAGATGCATAGTTGCTTCATGGACACGCCACAATATTTGCATAATTCAAACGGATAAAAAGTATGACCTGTCGTTCTTTAATGCGAGAGATTCTATCTTTGTTATCCTACACCATCCCACAAAGCAAGGTCAGGATATGACGTCTATTATTTAAAATCTTAATATTCTAAATTGTGGACCAGACAGCACTTTGTTTTTACAGGCGGCGTTCAAGTCAAACCGGGACTTGTGTTGAAATTGCTCATCTGACATGTACTGAAGACTTCAAGCACAGTACGGAGAAGAGACTCTTAGCCGCAGTAAAACATCTAAATAATGCAAACTTTTTAAAGAATGCCATATGTCTGTGAATGACCATCACGGCCAAAGTGGCAAAGTCACATGCAGTCCTGAACAAACCATTTCCACATACTTTGAGTTCCTGGGAGGCCGGCATTTCAGACATGGAGCAGCCAAACATGGCAGTCACGGCACCGGTGTTCTGAGAAAACTTTCAGAAAAATCCATGCACCAGTGAAACACTGGGATAAGTGCATTAGTGTAGCAGGGGATTAATTATATAGAGAAATAAAGGGAGTTTTTACTCCCAAAACTGTCTTCTACACAATCAAAAGTCCTCATAAATAAAAACTTATGTGGCGTAAGAAGTAATAAAACCCTTCACGATGTGTTGGTATGAGGTATAACAATCAAATTTGTATCAGTCATAACAGTGAAAGGAACCGAGTAAGAAACATCGTGTGAACTATAATAAACCACGACCTGTAATAACCTTATTTTCACAATTTCCGAAAGTCATACTAAAACTCTTCTGACGAGGCGTGACAGCAGGCCTCTGAGACGGGAAACAGATCCTGAGGCACTACAACATCCAGGTCCGACTAGAACCAGATTATCAACAGAAACTTTTGTTTTTTTATTTTAAAACCTCAGCTAAAAAGTAACTTCTCAGATGCTTATTAAGATCCGAGTGACCGGCTCTGAAACAGACGGCAGGTCTCAAAAGATCTCATTCTCAGCTAAAACATGGGGGAAAAGTTGTTAATCAGCACAGTTTGGCAAGTCCTAAGGCTCCAAAAACACCTGACTAATCATAAACAAAATAGTTTATAGGACATTTAAGGTTATTTTACTTTGAAACTTTTAATATACAGTTTATGCACTGACGAGATATTATAATAGAATGACTTTCATGCTAATGCTTTTTTTTGCAGAATAACCCAAGGGTGTGTCACTGAACGATTTCCAGCACTACATTAGGAGGACACTGTGAAATGTGCATGAGAATTTGTCTTTTTAGAAGAATGCTGTAATGATTCCTTTAAATTTAAGCCACACAGGCCCTAACAGGGGTTCCCCAGACAAAAGGAAAAAAAAAATAATAATAATAATTTTTCCTTTTGTACAGTTCCAGTTAGAACCACTTTAGAAAGCCAGAACCCTAAAGTAATCTTATGTCATAAATTTATATCCACTAGGTTCTCAAGAGCATGATGGCGGCACATCCATGAAGGTTACATACAGTATAGCAATCTTTAATAGGGCCCAAGCACTATGATATCAGCACGATGACATCATGGCTATGATGTCATCGTCATAATAGTGCTGATTTCATAGTGAGTGAAGGACCCTTATTATTAACAGGAAGGGGTTACCCATGGACAAAGCTCAATGTAGAGGCCATTTAGTTCTATATATAGACTGGAAGCAAAACCCAGTTTACTGTAAATGCAACATTATGAAAATAAAGGTTTCGCAAGGTTCTTATTCAAGCATTTTGTTTTTTCAATAAACACTTGTGTGTCAAGAACACAGAGGAGTGCCAGGCAAACTTTCCAGAGAACCCCTGACATAACTTGGAACTATTTGTTTTCAGACTGTAGTGTTTGTTTCTATTGAAAAAAAAAAAAAAACCTTGAACATTTTTTGTCAGGGAAAAAATGCAAGAAAATTAGCATTTTCTTTGTCAATTAGTTGGTACCATAAAAACCACATTGGTTTAACTTCAACATCATGAATCCATGAACACAACCTGCTTTGCGTGAACAGTTCAGACTGGTGGAGGTGGTGTAACGGTGTGGGGAAGGCTTTCTTGGCACGTTTTGGTTACGTTAACACCACATCAGTCAATACTTGAATGCCACAGCCTATTTGACCACTGTTGCATCCTTCATAGCCACAATTTCCTGTTTTCTAATTGCTACTTCAGGCAAAATAACACACTGGCACAAAGCAAAAGTCGCCTCAAACTGGTTTCATAAACATGACAGCAAGTTCGGCATTATTCAGTGGCCTTTCCAGCCACAATAGGAACTGTGTCATGCACTCATGTCAACATGGACAGGAATCTTTCCAGCATCTTATTGACTCCATGCCATAAAGAAAGGAAAGGAAAAGGAGGCCCTAAACAGCATTTGTGTAATCTTAATCCTAATGAGTTTTGTAACGAGTGAGTGTATAGGAGTGAGGACTGCACATAGAACTACAAAAATATTGTTTCGGTTTTTTTTTTTTTATTCTGTGTAGCGGTTTTTAAGTTGCGTGTTATGTAATAAGGAAGTTGTGGTATGTCTATGCAAATGTACACACTTTCACAATTTTAAGCATTTGCCTTGTCTTTTCTATCGTTAATGTCCATCTTTCACATGGAAGTATGGACATATAATATTTATTTTAAAAAATACTTAAACATACTATACTCTATTATATTTTAGAACACTATACTATATTATACTACACTATACTATATCATACTAAACGCTATTAAACAATACTATATGATGTATTATACTATATTATACATATTAAACTACACTATACTATATTGTACTAAACTACACTAAACGGTACTACACTATATTATATTACATTACACTATACTAAACGATATTATATTGTATTATATTATTTTATATTATATTACATAATACTATACTACACAAGAGTTTCATCAGGAAGAGCATATCCGGAATAAAACTTGTCCCAAGTTGTTGTTCAGATCAGGAGATCTGTTGATGCATTTCGGCTGCTCCAACGGAACTAACATCATCATTCTGCTATATTATACTATATTATATTGCCGCATGGTGGCTTAGCATTAGTGGTTAGCACTGTCGCCTTGCACCTCCAGGGTCTGAGTTCAGTTCCCGCTTAGGGATCCGTGTGCCTGGAGTTTGCATGTTCTCCCCCATGCTTGGTACTCCGGTTTCCCCTCACACTCCAAAGACATGCAGATTAGGCTAACTGCTGTTCCCAAACTGCCTGTAGTGAATGAATGAGTCTCTGTGTGTGTGTGTCCTGCGATGGATTTGCACCCTGTCCATGGTGTACCCCACCTCGTGCCCTAACTCTCCAGGCCCCCTGCAACCCTGTACACAGGATAAAGCTGTATAGATGATGATGATGATGATGATGGAGTGAAATACTGTATATATACACACAAAGTGCTATATAAAGACAACCCTTAGTGTCTTTCTGATGTACCTTTTACTTGGATACATTGTAAGCCTGATGTCACCGTTACAGTGCTGGGGATAAAAGGGTAAAATGAGCATGTTTAAGGACCTGATCTTGTAGTTGGGCAGCGTGTGCTTCTTCTTGATGACCCTCTTGAGCTGGTTGACGATGATGGAGGTGAGCTGAGGCAGCGGTCGGCCCTCAAACTGCGACTTGACCTCGAAGTCGACCAGCGGGTCCTCGACGAAGGCGAACGACCAGTGCGTGAAGGGCAGCCGGCTGAAGCGCAGGCGCAGGCGACCGGCCACGCGCCGCATCTTCACGAACAGGTAGGCGGACTTGCCGAACACCAGGTCGACGTCGACGGCCAGGTGGAAGCCGCCGGCGTACTCCAGGTCCACCTCGTAGCTGAGCTCGTCCGGCATGCCGCCGTCGTCCAGGCGCACGGGTCGGACCAGGCGCGCCGTCTTGAACACGGGCACGGAGTCCCCGAGCGACACGTCGCGCAGGCTCAGCCCTTCCAACAGGCGGCCCGCCGTCTTGGTCTGCAGCAGCTCCTCGAACTCCACGCGGATCTTCTTGGTGATCCAGTGGCGCACCAGCGGCGTGTCGCGCAGCTCGCGGAACAGGAACAGGAAGATCGCGTTTAGGAAGCCGCACGTCTCCGGTTCAGCCTGTCCAGAAGATGAAGAAAGAAGAGGAGGAGAAGAAGGGGAAGAAGGAGGAAGAGGCCCGGGACACGCACCGTCCGTCTGCTGCGGATTTGTAAAGTAATCCCTGAGTGCCGGATCAGGCACCGCTTTGACGTACTGCACGGTCCGCGCCACGGGCTCCGGGCTCCTCCGGTACAGCACCGCGAGCTGCAGGAGCAGCGTCACCACCGCCCCCGCGAACGCCGAGATCAGGATCAAATAAATCATTTTATTTCAACTCGATCTGTTAACTAATATTATTATAATTGTTATTTTCTCCGCTTGTTAAACTGACGTCATGTCGATTCGAATCCAACACAAAGCGAGTTCCACCTGGTCGCTCATAAAGCTGCCATATCATCCGCCTGCCTCTTCCCTGCGCCCGAGTACAAATCACCCTCTGAAGCACACCTAGGGCGCTACGAAGGGGCTGTAAGGGCCGTTCCACACCCGTGTGCAAGTGCCCTGGTGTAGGAAGCAGCACTCGATACGAAACTGAGCCTTTGGACTCATCGGGCCAGCCCTGATTGGACAGACGGATATCGCGTCATCAACATGACGTCAAGACGTGGGTACGTCCGAGATAGCGCCTTTCACGCTTAGTTATTTGTTTTATTATTATTTAAAGGTGATATATTAAAAAAAAAAAAAAAAAAAAAAAGATATTTAGAACATGATATGAACAAAAGTCCAACCTGTTAACTCAAAACATTTATTAAGTGGATGAGAAAATCCATTGAGGAAAACTGATTTATTTCAGTTGAACATCACTTCCTGTCAGGATAGTGACGTCAGAATGCAAGGTATTCTTGAACCTTAGGATATTCTACATTTCTATGACATTGTTTTTAATTGAAAAAAATGTGTCTCTTGGTAATATCTCTACCACTGTCTATATCTCATAACTATTCTCTCATGTATTTTTCCTTTATTTTGTACTCTTGTATTAATAGAATGTAATTAATGTGTATTTTTTTCTGTAATCAGTGTTCATTGTTTTCTATTTTTTTATGGTTTCAAGTTAATACAATAAAAAAAAATCTGAAAAAAAGGACACAAGCCATGGTAGAGACTGAATATATTAGTACTATAGTGGGGGTAGACATTGCAGTGTAGTAATGAACCCTTTCAGTTCTTTCAAGAGTCAAGATACAATTCAGTTATTTCTTGCATGTACGTTATGGCACACTGAATTGATTTTGTCTCGCATATCCCAGTTAGGAAACCGGGGTCAGAGCACAAATACAGCTCAAGGGCTCAACAATGGCATCTTTCAGGGATTGAGGAATGCGTGCATCTAGACTGTTTTCTGTTCTGGCACCTAGGTGGTGGAATTAACCTCCTCTGGATGTGCGTACAGCCGTATCACTGCCAGTCTTTATCAATGAGTAAAGATCTATCTGTTTTTTCAGATATTTGAGTTAACAAAAAAAATGTTTGACTGTTTGATGAAACTTATAGTTAGTAATATAGTAACCCAGTATAAGGATGAATCCAATGCTGGAGGGAACTTCAAAGCACTTTTGTAAGTTGCTCTGGATAAGAGCACCTGCCAAATGCCTGAAAGTGTAAATGCTGAGGCTTGATTACCTCCCCCTCCCCCCCCTCGCCCCAACCTTCTGCTGATCAGTAACCCAGAGCCTTAACGTTTGAGGCACCACTTCCCCTAATAAATTATCACCTGCCATAACCGTTTTCACAATCAGGGAAGACGTATCACATTTGAAGTGTGATTTTTCAGCTTTTCAGCTATGAAGCAAAAGAGTGGAACTCCGGTTGCACAGAGAAAAAAGAAGCGTAACAATCTAAATGCATTTAACTGTTAACCTCGTCATCTGTAGCCGCACAAACTTGGTGTAGGTTTGCTGCTGCTCAGCTATGCATGACTAGTTGGTTGCATAGCTGCATAACTAAGTCAAAGTCATTCTGTCTGGTTTTAGGCAAATCAGCCTGTTAAATGCAAGTGTGTCATCCTGACTTCAAGTCAAAGCAGCGAGCGGTTTAACCAGAGGACAAAGAAAACAAGCTCTCAGAGGGAACAACACTGTACCTGCAACCTGCAGTCTGGCAAGAGATCAGAGATGGATGCACTACAGTCTGCATTAATAGTGGTATTCATATGTTGCATGCCAACGTATGAGGTATAAGGTTTTGAAAACCACCTCAGCTCTAAATTTGTGTAACTTAAAATAAGGAAAATTGATTAGTGGTGAGTAAAGTTTGTCATACAAACAGGAGCATAAAAGAAGCAAAGTGGCAGTGTAACCTTTAAGTAATGAAAATTGAGATTAAAAGGCAAGTAAAATACAAACGGCAAAAATAAAAGTATATAAATATACATATAAAGACAAAGGCTAAATTGAAAATGTAACACTCGTTTGTTCTGTAAGGAATGTTGCACTTGATTTTTGCCTGATGCCCTCATGTGCCCCAGAGTGCAATGCGCGATAATGTCGTTGCCTGTCCTCTATAGGAGCTCTGTGGGCCACTGTCAATTCTAAAGATGTAGCGATGTGAAAATGAGAAGGAATGGAGAAGTACAGACATTCAAGAAGTCAACAGACACCCAATAGACACCCATCGTTTTATAATAACAGCACAATGGCTTTGTGGTTAGTACTATCTCCTTGCACCTCCAGGACCCGGGTTCGATTCCTGCGTTGGGTCTGTGTGCATGAGGTTTGCATGTTCTCCCCGTGCTTGGTGGGTTTCCTCCCACAGATAAGGCTAATTGGCGTTACCAAATTGCCCACAGTGTGTAAAAGCGCATGTGAATATTGACCAGAGATCCTACCACAGTTGTATACTGTAAATGGGAATAAATTCAGTGGTCACCATTGGCCTCCACCGTCCCTAGTTGGACTATGGAGGTTTCTAGATGGATGGATAGATGGATGGGGTTTTATAATAAAGTGTATGCACTAAAAATTATGAACATGTTGAACAAGTAAAGCTTAAATTTTCTGAACAAGTAAAGCTTAAACAGCCTGAAGATCGCAACTCCATGGATGTTTTACCCTTAAACTTTAATTGAATTATACTTCTGCTAAAGGTAGAAAGGGCTATTTTAAGATTCCTAGCTACAGTATTTGTCTCTGGAACATTTCATCCTCAGACTTTTCCTTAACACTTACTTACACTCAGTAGGTCTAAAGATGAGTATATTCCAATCTGATAAAAAGGAAACAAATATTACTCATATTAACGGCAATGCATTTTACATTTTACCATAAAACTATATGCACATATTTTCTTCTTGCTAGCTTGTTTAGGCTCAAGGAGGAAAAAACATTTATAGTTAAATGTAAAAACTACATTACTGTTAGAGACCCAATCCTGATTTTAAAATATGCTTTTGTCCAATGCATAGTGTCCAGTCCAGTATAAAATTGCATATGTATATGTTTCTATATTTCTAACTCTATATTACATAGTACTCTTATACCAAAATACAGTATCTTTCACATTCTACATAGTCATGGGACTTAAATTGTTTTACCATTACTGAGATCCACAATATGTTTCGATGTTTTCGAAGGCCCTAGATGACAATTACACTGTAATCAGACAGCAAGAAAGGCTTTAGTCAGTAAGCTACTGCTTCAGCCGTTATTTCTGAACAGGACTGTGATGTGCTGTAGGTCTAAATATAGTAATGACATTACTAGCTAACTGTATCAATTATTAAGCCATTACAGCTAGTAAAAAATGAATGAGCATTATTAATATTAACATTAATATTATATTAGGTACTATATAATATATGGTATTAAAAAGCTAACAGACACAATTGGTATTAGTTAGTTCACATTTTTTCTGGTACCAAAATGTTATTGGTCAAACATCTATTTTGGGTGGCTGTGTTTTGGGCCAACAATGGCAAAGGAGCACTTTTCTTAACTGCCCTGCCAACATGGACCAATGTTGGCACAGGAGAATAGTTGATTTCAAGCCAACGCTGGTTGATTAAAAGGTGGCTGAAAGTTGATCCGGCTTGATGGCTCAAAAATCACACTGGGCCAACGTTGGCACTAAACCTAATGGCCGATGTTGGACCAACATTGGAGCAACTTCAGTTTGCTATCTGGGAAATTACCCACATGTAACATTTAATTTTTACCTGAAGGACTTTCTCCATACACACAACCACATTGACCTCTGTCTTTTAATTACTAACCGCTACACAGATTATAACATCCAACCTTAATCCATCATTGATTAACCAGTCCAGTAACCCACTCTAACACACATAAAGAATTTAATCTATTTGTGATTTTTTTTTTTTTAGTTCTCATTAGTGCAATCTTTTACTCAGCAGGATGTTTTCTATCCTCCCACTCAAATTATTTAGCGCCAAGTTCTCCATATGCTTGAAAAGTATTCACAGTATACCCTGACCCATCCTTGTCAGGTGGTTTGTCGCATTCCTTCTTTACCACTTGCTTTACTTCTTGAAAAGACAAGAAAATGATTTCCTAGGTCTTGATTTTCCACATTATACCCCTGTTGCTTTATGCAAAGGCTCTGAATAGGTCTTACATTATTCATTGCACTATTCCTAGAGCAATAAACAGCTTGAAGCCTTCATCACAATTGTTGACCTTGTCTGTACTTCCTGTAGCTGCAGCTCTATTATTCATCAGGACGGCTAGAAAACAATGCGATTATGGAAACCTCCGAACTACACATTAGTGAGGGAGGGGACTCTACTTGTCCATCACAGCCTGTGTTAAAGTTTCCCAGATCCTTATGCTTGCCCATTTTACCTGCTTCCAGCGCATTAACTCTAAGACCTGACTGTTCACTCGTGGGTACTTGTACAGTAGGTCCCCCCATTGCCACCAAAAACAGTAATGACTTGTGTGCTTTAACACCTTTCTATTGGAACCAGCATTAACATTTTCATCAATTTGATGCACAGTAGCTCTTCTATTGGATCGGACTACACGGGCCAGCCTGCATTCTCCATGTGCATCAGTGAGCCTTGGCCACCCATGACCCTGTCGCCAGGTTTTTTCTTGTTGGATCACTTTTGGTATGTCCTGATCATTGCAGCCTGAAAACATCCCTGCAGTCTGCAGTGGTCAGGACATACAAAAAGTGGGGAGCGAAAGCCGGCCCATGTAGTCCAATCCAATAGAAATTTTTATTCCTCCAAATCAATTTGAGATGCTGGTCTAAAGATGTCTGTTTCCATTGTTAGTTTTTTCAGACCACCTCTCAGCAGTTTGTCAGTAGAAGAAGACTATAACAGGACCACATGATATATACTGTAGGAGCAGTTTGTAGGAGCACAAAGGCTTGTTGCAATTTGAATTAACGTGAGCGAGATGAATTGAATTACATGTAGAGGACATGAAGTGTCAGAACATGAACAGACAATCCCTGTACTAAAACATCAGGAAAGACCTGTTTTCAGCCTTGTAACACAAATCACAATCCAATACTGTGACATTTGTGTGGTGTAGTCAGTGTAAATCTAAAGTCAGTGTAAACTAAAGACTCAAGCAAAATGAAAGTTTACTTACTTTCTCTTATTTTTATGTTCAACTATGCATTTACAACAACAACAAGTTATTCATTGATAATTTCAAAAGTTAGTATAACATTATTTCATCATCATATGCCCAATGAAAGCCTTTGGGAATGCATTTAAATGCAAAATGACAGTATGTGCACACCACCATCACACACATTAATGGTGCCCAATGTTCGAAACATACAGTTTTCTAAGTCCTCTCTACTGCAAACCTGTACCATTTTAAAGCAGAAAAACTTGCTTGTCCAGAACAGACAAACAAGACAACTCCAATGTACAGTACACATTAGAAATGAACTGGAATTCTGACTGCACCCCAGACTTTCTTACCCAACGTCATTGTCTGATTCTTTTACCTGAATGATCTACTGTAAATGGGACTAAACCTGAAATGTAATGTCCAAAAAACATGTGCATGTAATAGGTCAGGTGTCCACATACATTTAGAAATAAAGTGTTTGTTACTTAAGAATGAAGCTTTGCGAAAGATATAACATTGTGAAACATCATAAACGTAAATTATGCATATATGTACTAATTATTGTAGAATGTCTCCCTGGTGAGCAAGCCGAGGGCGACAGTGGCAAGGAAAAACTCCCTGAGATGGTAATAGGAAGAAACCTTGAGAGG
>JAQMYJ010000005.1:4610426-4625771 GCA_030014305.1 Clarias laeviceps
CAGAACCGTCTTTATGGTAAAGTGAAACCATCCCCAGACACCAGACGCATTCCAAAGAGACACACGGGGCATCCATGTGACAAGATCTCAAATTGGCCATAGTGTGTGAATGAGTGTGTGAGTGCGTGTCCCCTGCGATGGATTGGCACCCCGTTCAGGCCCTAAGTCTTTTGAGATCATAATTCTGTACAGATCATAATTCTGTACTCTGTACAGCAGTACAGACGATGAGTGAGTGAGTGACTGAATCAGATTATTGAATAAATATTCAATTCAATCTTATTTATATAGCGCTTTTAACCATGGTCATTGTCAAAAAGCAGCTTAAATCAGAATCAGAAAGAGCTTTATACATTTGCACATACAAGAAATTTGTTTTGGTGACAGAAGCTTCCAGACATGACAACACACACAACACGAAACAAAACCAAATGAAACGCTCTCACTCTCTCCTTCTATACCGCTTTGTCCTGTATGCAGGGTCGCGGGGACCTGGAGCCTATCCCAGGAGGCTTAGGGTACGAGGCAGGCTACACCCTGGACAGGGTGCCAATCCATCGCAGGGCACACACACATACTGTACACACACTCACCCATCCTCATCTGGATGATATTAGATAGCAGGGATTGATCTGCATTCACACTCTGTGTTAGAAGGCTAGAAGTTCAGTAGAACAGAAGATATGTTTAAGTTAATATGGAGTTCTTCATTGAAGGCTCAGTCCTGAACAATTGAGCAACTGCATCAGAGAACTGTTGTCTGCTTCAGCCAAGTCCAAGACCGTCTTCATTGTCAAGTTGATCTGCCCCAGTCACCACATGCATCTCAAGACCACATGGGACGAAATCTCCACCAAGAATCGGGGCACTAGAGTTAGATGGGTCCTGGAGGGCAAGGAGTGTCTGGAGTTAATCGTTATCATTGTAGCCTCGTATCTGCAGGGTCGAGGGTTTGATTCCTGCCTCAGGTCTGTACGTGTGGAGTTTGCATGTTCTCCTTGTGCTTTGGTGCCCATAGTGCATGTGTGTATGTGTGCGCGCGTGTCCTGAGATGGTGCCATACCCTGCCCTTTGCCTGAAGTCTCCAGGCCCCTGCGACTCTGTACAGGTTAGATGGTACAGAAGATCAAAAACCAATCAATCAATTAGGAATGATGTACATGCCTTCGTCAATGATACATCTTACCCAATACCGCCATCTAGTGGTGTAAACAAGTATACAATAATATTTTTTCTTGCGTCTTATTAATTAATTTAGGTAATTACGATTATCGATGAAGATCTACATGAAAATTGAGGAAAATGCACAAAATAAATGAAAAGACGCTGAAAATGATGTTTGAAAAGTGTACACAGTGTACCAGGACAACTCAAAGTGCAAAGTCTGAGGTATTTTATAGGCATAATTAATCGAGCCACATATCAGCTTCTCAATCGATTATAATAATTAGATTTTTATGATTGTGGCTGAAAATGTAATTAGAATAGATATAGATTTGTATCTATAGCATAGTTTTCTGTCGATAATTCCGGGCAATAGAATTGCTAATAAAATTGATGTATCTTATCGATACAGTATGAAGTCGATTGCTTTGGTCTTGCCGGAGCTGCTGGGGTTAGTGAGTGAACACAGCGGGGCCGAGTGTGTGCAGTTAGCGTTCAGCTCCAAAACAATGTCTCAACCGCCGCCAAAACCGTGGGAAAGACGAATTCCCGGGGCTGTAGGAGCTCCACTAAACTATCGGTTTGTATAATGATGCTTTTATTCATGTCAGTGTGCTAAATAAAGCTTTATTTATCAGCTTAGCTCTCCAGCTAGCTGAAACGATGACAGGCCATGGCTACATCCGGATTGGGTTGTCGCGCCCTAGATCAGTGCACTACATAGGGCAGGAAGTGGCTGCATGTATATCTTACTGTGTTTTCTATAAGACTGTAGTGGGGTTATTTGGGATAAGGCCCGATGTTTAGCCATACAGGAAATAGTAATTTGCGAGTTCAGTAGTAACTAGCAAACTTTTAGCTAACAGACGGGTGTGTGTGTGTGTGTGTGAGAGAGAGAGAGAGAGAGAGAGTGTGTGTTCTGTATTTGCATACTCAGTTTCCTCTTTCCAGGTGGATACAGAGACAGATATGTTTATATATTACAATGACACTGCACATTCTATATAAATTATGTATTTTTTTTTAGATGTCTGTATTTTAATTATATTTTGTTTGTAGCGTTTTGTACCTTTTTATTATTATTGTATTTTTTAAATTAGAATTTTTATCTTCGGTTAAGTGTCAGGGCTGTAGCTAACGAATATTTTAGTAATCAAGTATTCTATCAAAAATTTAAGCGATTAATCGAGTAATCGGATAAAATGTACTTTTGCTTAATTAAACAGCAATGTAAAATATATGAGAAACAAAGATTAATTGCTTTTCTTTTTAGAAAAATCAACTTTTATTTTTTAAATGCATACAGCATTATATCAAAAATAAACATTGTCATTAAAGTTGACTGAGATGAATTAAGTGCATTACAGTGCCATACATTCTTATTAAGCCTTAAGCCTTTTCTCAAATGCAAAAACAAAAAAAAATGACTTCAAAAGTATCAAAAAAAACTAAGGCAAACATTAAAATAAATAATTATACAAAAACACTAAGTTGTGCACCTTAACTTTCGGAACTAAAAGTTCTCTTCTCTTGTCTCGCTGATTTTTTTTTATCGCTCCCTTCCATTTTGCAGCCCACAACAGAACGCTCCCTTAAATCAATACACAGCTGACTGCGTCTTCTTCCACTTTGTGGGTGATGTAAGCGCTGCTTCTTCGCCTGTGTTTTTCATAAACATAATGCGAGCTTTTAAAATGAATTAAAAGAAGATTTGAGGCAGAAGATTTTGCCTCGATCATTTTTTGTAATCGAGTTACTCGCGGAATCGTTTCAGCCCTAAAGTGTATTCTTCTAGTGCAAGTTTCCTTTATTGTAGTGAAATCTTTCAATTCTGTTCTATTCTTTCCATTTTAGGTAGACAGTCATATAAGCATTTTATCGCATATCATACTGTGTACGGTTGTGTACTTGACAAATAAAATTTGAGTGTGAGGGATAGAGAGAAAGGGGTGCAACTTTAACAGAAATTTAAACAAGTTTATTGAAAGACAGAGAATACAAATGTACAGAAAGGTTTGAAGGAGAAGTGGCAAGACAGAGAGAGCTGGGACAGATACAATGGAATGTCTCTCTTAAGAGAGAGATACAATTGAACATCCAGAAAGTTTTCTGAGAAAAAGAAAGATGGGGTAACAAATATACAGTACCCAGATTGATGGACCATAATTGATGGATTGTAAGTGGATTTGCACCAATTATTACTCAAGTCAAAATGCTGTCCAATCCTAAAATAGCTAAACACACATCCACACACAAATAACCTCTGACCAATAAAATAAAAAATTTAATAAAACAGGAAAAGAGATCATAAAACAGCCAAGATGCATGAAATGTGCAAGAGTATACTTTTCTAATCACTAGGCCTAAATAGAGTCTTAATCTTCATAAGTTAGATGTAGGACATCTTTAGTCCTTCTAATTTATTTCATCATACCGCATTATCCATGCAAGTTTGTGCCTTTAGTCAAGATTGTAACATGAGAAGCATTTCTCTTGAGTAAATGAAAATAAAAAGCCCACACAAGATATTAGTGAAATATTATGTATTATATTATTCATTTAAATTAAAGTGTTTCACTTCATGATGTGAATAAAATTACATTAATATCAGGCATTATTTGACTCCTCAGCTCCACAGATTTTGCAACAGGAAACGGTTTAATGTCATCGGTTCCCTCCACCCTGACGCGTGTAGCACCTCCGATCCCGCCGCGCCCGATCCAGCAGAACTACCGTCCAGCCTACAGTTCTTTCCCTTCCTCCTACAGCCCCTTCAGCAGCTCACCTTATGGAGGCTACAGCCCTTACAGCTACGGCGGTTTGGGCTACGGCGGTTTGGGCTACAGCCGCTTCCCCCCGGAGGACGTGCCCCCGAGCCGCTTCGTGCAGCAGGCGGAGGAGAGCAGCCGAGGCGCGTTCCAGTCTGTCGAGAGCATCGTGCACGCTTTCTCCTCCGTCAGCATGATGCTGGACGCCACCTTCTCGGCCGTCTACAACAGCTTCCGCGCCGTACTAGACGTAGCCAATCACTTCTCCCGTCTGCGCATCCACTTCACCAAAGTGCTGTCCGCCTTCGCGCTGGTGCGGACGCTGCGTTACCTGTACCGGCGTCTGCAGAGGATCCTGGGTATGAGGACGGACGCTGAGGTGGAAGAGCTTTGGGATGACGGTGCAGCAAACGCCGTGGTGCCAGGTGGCAGGGGAGCTGGTGTTGGCGATTCCAGGGACGGCACGGTCAAGTCTTGGCCCATATTTCTGTTTCTCGCAGTGGTTTTCGGCGGACCGTACCTGATCTGGAAACTTCTGAGAACTGAGGAGGGCACAGAGGAGCGTGGTGAGGCTTTGTCTTTATGCAACAGCTTTCTCTCTCATTCATTCACTCACTTTCTCTCTCTCTCTCTCTCTCTCTCCCCCAACATTCCTTATCTAAGATTCTTCATGTAAGGTGTTATTTTAAGCATTTTTCTGTTAATTTGCATGTTTTTGGTGTTTAGGCACTAACTGGGCAAGCGGTGAAGATGATCACGTGGTAGCCCGAGCTGAGTACGACTTCACGGCAGCTTCTGAAGAAGAGATCTCCATGCAGGCTGGAGATATGCTTAACCTGGCTCCAAAGGGTAAAAAAACAGACACTTAGTACAGAAAGTCAAACAATGTCATGCATAATGGCTCAGTATTGGGGATTTCTGCTTTTTATGAATCTCACATCTTTGACAAGTATAACCACAAGTGAGTATTGTGTAGAGTGACATGAGGAACAGTCATGAATGCGGTACGACCACAAACACTTTCGCGTTATAACCAGAGCAGCTCGCTTATCGCTCATCCACTATAACAATAACTCTGCTATTTTTTATGCCTGACGTTCATCAAATATTTAAGATTAGTTGCAAAGCTCTTTTTACTGCTTGCTTCTTTATACAGCCGGGGACAAAGCCGGGGTTTTGAGAGTGACACAAATATTAATTTTGATGATGAGTTTTTTTTAGATCTTTTTGTCAGATGTTACTCTGGGATACTGAGGTGTAATTACAAGGATTTCATATGTGTCAAAGGCTTTAATTGATTATTACATTGAGTTCAGGCAAAAAGTCAATATTTGCAGTGTTGACCCTGCTTTTTCAAGTCCTCTGCAGTTCGCCCCGGCGTGCTGTCAGTCAAGTTCTGGGCCACATCCTGACTGATGGCGCAGCCCATTCTTGTGTAATAGTGCTTGAAATTTGTCAGAGTTTGTGTTTTTTTTTTTTTTTTTTTTGTCCACCTGCCTCTTCAGGATTGACCATAAGTTCTCAATGTGATTATGGTTTGGGGAGTTTCCTGGCCATGGACCCAAAATTTCAATGTTTTGTTCGCCAAGCCACTCAGTTGTCACTTGTTCCTCATGGCAAGGTGCTTCATCGTGCTGGGACAGCCATTGTGTGACACCAAACTGTTCTTGGATTTTTGGGAGAAGTTGCTCTTGAAGGATGTTTTTTTTTTATACCATTTTTTTTTTTTTACTATTCATGGCTGTTCTCTTAGGAAAAATTGTGAGTGAGCCGTCTCTCCTTGGCTGAGAATCGACTTTACACATGAATGGTGTCAGGATGCTTTAATGTTGGCATGACACAGGGCTGATGGTAGCGCAGAATCACTGTCTCTTGACGTGAAGCAAAATCTTTAGCCACCTTAATCCTGATTATTTTCCAGTATCATGTCCTGAGCTATTTTATTCTTCTTTCGCCACTGCAATTTGTCAGTGTTAAAAAATTGTATGCGGTGAAACGTCAATCCCTTTTATCACTTAGCTATGATGGATGAAACATTTGTTCTTTTGCTTGAGAGAAGAATTTTCCCTGAAGACTTTCTGATGTCAGAAAACTCAGTTATAGCTTTACCTCTTACTGTTACTGTGTTACTGTTAATGGGGCTGGAGACTAAATCCATCTACATGAAGCATCTGCCATACAAGTCTAATGCTTTGCTAATGTATTAGAATGAGCACTTTGATACAAACCTATGATTTTTTTTTTTAGTCAGAACTATGATCAGAGCTGCTGTTACAGAAAACGAATCTACCCTTTGACCAATCAGAATCAAGCATTCAGCACCATGAGATAAAGATATTTTGATCTGTGCAACTTTAAGAACGTCCTTGTACTGAAGATTTTTCTATAATGACAGTATTGTGGTGAAATAAATTTGGCATCTGCTTGGTGAAGACCGATCCTTTAATAAGCACTTTATTGAATAAATTAAATAAATGATTTTGGGGAAAAAAAGTGTGTACCAAATACTAATCTTAAACTAAATGCAGATTTTATATTTAATGCATGCACGTTCATGATCTTAACTCTTCTGCACCTCTAGAGCAACAGCCCAGGGTGCGTGGGTGGCTGCTGGCCAGCGTGGACGGCCAGAACGCAGGTCTCGTTCCTGCCAACTATGTCAAGATCCTGGGCAAGAGGAGGGGCAGGAGGCAAGCCGAGCTCGAAAGGTTGGCACAGCTCCAGCAGGGGCAGCAGGCCACATCGTCAGCACCAAGTCAGGTGACCGTGACCATGCCAGCCTCAGCATCAGCTGGTCAGCCGGGCCCCGAGGAGCTACTGGAGAGCGTGTACAGAGAAACTCCAGCATCTTACACAAGCCCAGCTGTCACGGTGAACAACGGCAGCACAAACACTGCTGTAGGAAATACTGAGAAACTTGATTTGTGAGTGTGTGGGGAGAGAGACTTGAGGGGTAATGCTGGGTATTTAACTGAAAGATCTTCTGGCTTGATATGATTTGTCCAAAGTAGACTTTTCATCCATATGCATATTTTTATGCAAATTAGAAATTTGAGCATACGGAATTTTGATAGAAATGGCTGATACAGCAACTTTAGTTATAATGGTTAAAGAGAGAACTGGATCTGTTTTGTTTTGTTTTATTTTTAGTTAGAATTTCAGAAATTTCCTTAAATTTTGTTACACGTTTAGCTGAAAGCAGAATAAACTTGACACTTTGGGCGCAGAAGGTGGTGGTTCTCTGCTGAGAACTTGGGACAGGTTTAAAGGTATAATCAGGATGTTTTCATATTGATTAATTACACATACTTGGTTCATGGTTTGTAGAGAAAATGAAAATTTACTAGGGAATTTAAACCGCTCACTACTGAATTAAAGTCATAGGGAGGATTTAAAGCTGTAATACTTAGAGCCCACTACTGACTGTAAAGTGGAATGCATTTGCAGTGACCATCTTCTTATTTGTCCCTAAATGAGAGATGGTTTAAAATGTTAAGTAAAAGCTGCAAAACTAGCTTTAAACCTCTGTATGTTGAATAAGCAGGTATCATCACAATACTCTCTTGTTTGTTTTGTTAAGTGTTGACAAAGTGTGCTGTGTCAGTCCTCTTATAAATGTTTTTCTTCAAAAGGATAAATAGCTGAAAATTCTTACGGTCAGAGACATTTTTATGTCTAAGCAGTTTTGATAAAGAGATAATATTGTATATTATATGTTTCTGGAATACTACATAATTTATTACACTTAAAAAAAAATATTAGGATAAAACCAATGGATTTTCTGTTTATTTCTAGATTTTAATTAACAAGTTTATTTGCTAGAATTATCAGATTATTGAGAATGTGCTTGAGATATTTTGTTAAGTTGAACGTTTCAGTGGCTTGCAGGAACGTTACACAGCATCACGTTTCGCAAAAAGAGGATACAGCGATGTGAATGTTTTAGCAATCTGTAAGGGTTTGTTGTTTCTTCTTTCTCTGTGTTTTTGTGTGTACTGTCATTAAATGATCATTAACACACATACAGTTGTGTAAATAAAAATATTTTCAGTAAAAATATTTTCAAAGAATTATCTGTTGTCATGTTGCGAGTTAAGCCAGCATTGGGCTCTGAAGAGAGCTGCTAATGAAGTACACATGGGATAATAATACCCAACTTATGTAGCTGATTGATTGATATTGATCTTATGATGCTTTGTGTGTTTTTACATGACATCTGCTTGGACATCTATCAAGTTTGGGAAAATCAGAAAATCTTTTTTAGTTTGATAAGTTATGGAAGGTTCCTCTGGATTCCAGAAATCCAGATGAGGAAGTGTTCACTTTGAGTCTGGTTTCTTTCAGGTTTCTTCCTTATGTCATCTCCAACGTATTATTAAACTTGGAAAGATCGTGCTTCATGGAGGAAATGTGATCAGAAAAAAATCAGGCACTGGTAAATTTGCACTGGAAAAAAAATACTGTAGATTTTAGAGCTATGTTTAATAGTTAATAAAAGCATTTTCACACGCACACAAAAATGTGATGAGAACTCAGGATTGGAACTCAACAGCTGTTTGGCCATAAGAAATCCACTCGTTAGTGAGACTCATCAGAAAAAACTTGTTAGTCAGACTTCAGTTTATCAGGGAGCATTAAGGCAAGGAGCAATGGAAAAAGGTCATGTGATCTGAAGAGTTCAGATTGAGCCTATTCCAGAGCGATGGGTGCATCAGAGTAAGGAGGTCAGCACTTGAAGTCAGCTGATGACCTGAATGTACTGAATGACCAGGTTATCACATCTACGGAGTTTTTTCCATGATGGCATGGGTTATAATCCAGGACTCAAATTGTGACTTTTTGGG
This sequence comes from Clarias laeviceps, assembly GCA_030014305.1. Classification (NCBI taxonomy): domain Eukaryota; kingdom Metazoa; phylum Chordata; class Actinopteri; order Siluriformes; family Clariidae; genus Clarias; species Clarias laeviceps. Next base: position 4,619,203 of record JAQMYJ010000005.1, read on the forward strand.
AATTGGACACCACATTGTGTGCTGTAATCAAAGCTAAAGGAGGCTGTTTTGGCCAGACAGCTATAGTTCCAAAATGATCTTGTCAGCCAACATGACAATATTACTGAAAATGTATTTAAATATTTTTTTACCTTTATTTTTGTGTACTGTATGTACTGTGATCTCAGCAAAACACAAATGCAACCCCAATTATGGAATCATCCAAGTGTTCAAATAATAAAACATTTTTAAAAAATCTTTATAATTATTTTTTAATAAAATAGATTAATACAAATTTATAAAATAACAAATATAATTCACTAAATGTTTGCAAAGCATGCTGTAGTTATCACTGTTGCCTCGCACCTCCAGGGTCTGGGTTCGATTCCTGCCTCGGGGTTTATGTGTGTGGAGTTTGCATGTTCTCCCCGTGCTTGGTGGGTTTGCTCTGAGTACTCCAGTTTCCACCCACAGTCCAAAAACATGCAGATTAGGCTAACTGGTGTTTGTAAATCGCTGTGTGTGTGTGTTTTGTGCCCTGCGATAGATTGGTGTATCCCCCTCATGCCCTAAGTCTCCCTTTGTAGGCTCTAGACCCCAGTGACCGTATATACAGGATAAATCGGTATGGACGATGAATGAGTTCTTCCACTATGCAAATTAGTTCCGTGACGTAGGTTTTTGTTGCTAAGGAACATGATTAGCCTATTCAATGTGCTAAAAAAATGTTAATCTAGTGTCTAATATTTAATTAGATTTTTAATGCGTTGCAGCGGAATAAATTGTGATTGTAAGATATCTAAATATAATCAAATTTGATAAGCGTTGTTGTTTGTTTTAAAGCTTTACTCATTTATACGTACAAAACTCAATCTACTGCGCGTGCGGATCTCGAGCGCGGCTCAGCCAATCAGATTTCAGAACAGAAATTATCCAGTTTACATATATATTTTTTTCTGTTGTTTCTACATTATACAAATACGAATGTGATTATATGTTATATATGATATCAGGGAAACGCTAATGTTATTCAAATTGCTTTCAACCTAAATAAAACAATGACCGGAAGGACGCGGATGGTCACCATGGCAACGGGGATGCCCTCGCGCACCTGCTGCACTGCGGCACCGGAAGCGCGCGCACACAGGAACAGGAGCGGCTGACCGGCTCAGATGAGAGAGATAGAGAACGGCAGAGGGAAGACGTTACAGCGTTATAGCGCGTAAATCTGGAAAATATATAAATATTTATTCTTTTCTGCCTCTGCGCATTAAATCCACTGCCGAGAGACGCCATTAACCCTATGACGGCGCGAGCGCATTAACGCAGCAGCCGTCATCAATACACAAGCTTTAATTATTGATATTATTATTATTAACACACACATGTACAGCAATATGAAGCTGTTTGTATTTTACAGCATCTATGCGGTGTGATTCCGCATGGACATCTGTTTAAAGCTCTCAGGAACGGCTGTAAAAGGACAATAACTGTGGAGAGAGGTAAGCAAAACCAAAGTAAACAGATTTACTGTTTTTAATACATTAATATACAATACTACAGTATAAGCTGTAGTTTTCTTTTGTTTCAATCGGTTTATAGTTCATCTATCAGACAAAACATTAGTCAAGTCATTAGTCAACTTAACCCAGGTAAAATACTATCACAAATATACACACTTTTATCATATAATGAAAACATGTCACTCTTCCTAATTTAAAAAATGATATCTGATCTTAATTTACAACACACAGGATGAGCATGAAGTCTTTCCCTAATTTTTAAACATGCACTACATGGACAAAAGTATTTGGCCAAACGTGCAATGACGTTTTATCCAAATGCATTCACTTCAATATAGAGTTTGTTCTCCTTTTGCAGCTGTAACAGCTTTCACTTTTCTTGGAAGGCCGTCCACAAGATTGTGTAGTGTTTCTGTGGGAGTTTGTGCCCATTCATTTTGTAGAGCATTTATGAAGTCATTCATAAATCGGACACTGATGTTGGACGAGAAGGTCTGGTCCATTTATCTGTCCTTCTGGTTGGCCTCGCCATCATGATAGTCAGTGATGTTTCATTACTTCAAGTACCCTGACAATTCCTAACATTAATATTAACATCACTAACAATAGCCAGATATGTTGAACTGTAAAGAACCCTCTCTGTCATGAATGAACATTTTACCAGGCATAGCGATTAGCACTGTTGCCCCGCACCTCTAGGGTCAAGGGTTCGATTCCCACCTCTGGAGTGTGTTCACGGAGTTTGCATGTTCTCCCTGTGCTTGGTGAGTTTTGTCCATGCACTCCCTGGTTTCCTCCTACAGTCCATAGACATGCACATTAGGCTAATTGGTGTTCCCAAATTGCCTGTAGTGTTTAAGTGTGTGTGTGTGTGTGATCGTGTGCCCTGGGATGGATTGGCAGCACCCTGTCCAGGTTGTACTGTGCCTTGTGCCCCAAGTCACCTGAGATAGGTTCCAGGCTTCCCACGACATTGGACAAGATAAGCGCTATAGAGTGTGAGTGAGTGATCTTAGTATTATAAGGTTAATCTCCTCATCATTCTGAACACACATACAGTACATACTACCAAAACCTATCTAGGAACTTGGTCCCATTTCCTGATCTGTAAAACACATATATATGAGAGTCAGTATTAGTGCACAGCCCTTCCTAATGTTTTGTCCTCTCTTGTTGTTTTAAAGATTATATTTTTGTCTCATATTCTTTTAAATCCTCACATCAAAATGTGGAGGATTTCATTATGGAAATGAAATAAAATACATTTGAAAGCTAGTAACTAAAACAAAAAAAGCATTTAAAGACAAACCCAATGATGAAAAGTCAAATGATACTATAGACCTTAAAAAACTAACGACCAGTTAGAATAAATGCATTTTAAAATTTTATTTTATTTATTTTTAAGATGCCTGCTTCTGTTTTTTTATTATTATTATTGTAGGTTGTTTGATTTTAATACATTTATTAAAATACAAATAATCACTGTAGTTTGTTTACTGCAAAATATATGATAAACAAAGATAAATTATGCAAATTTCCCAGGAGTTCTGTGTTGTGCTTTGTTTTGTTATTTTGATCATTTAGAGTGATATAATTTAAATAGAAAAAAAGAGACAGACAGACAGACAGACAGAATTTTATCCATCTGAGGGAACTTGATTTATCACGGCAGCAGAAAATTACAGACATTACACATGACATTACAGACGGCAAATACCAATGAGACACACTTATCTGCACGTTAGTAGGTAAGATACAATGTGTACAATGACATGGAATAATAAAGTGTTTTGGTAATAAAGTGACAATGAGCTAATAAATACACTGGCCAAGAAAAAAGTCACCATTTTAGAAAGGTCATATTATTTATCCTGCATCAAGCAAAGAAGACAAATGGAATTGGGTTTAGAACTCTAAGACACTTCATTGAGAAAGGACAGCGCTTACCCATCAACGTCATGGGACACATGTGGTCGGAAAGTAAATCCTGTAGGTAGCATAAAGATTGGACTTTGGAGCGATGGAAATAGGTCATGTGACCTGATGAGTCCAGATTGAGCGTATTCCAGAGCGAGGTGTGTGTCAGGGTAAGAAGGGAAGCGCATGAAGCAATGCATCCATCATGCATAGTGTCCACTGTACAAGCCTCTGGAGACAGTGTTATGATCTGAGGTTGCTTCAGTTGCTCAGGTCTAGACTCAGCAACGTTATGTGGCAATAAAATGAAGTCAGCTGACGACCTGAACATACTGAATGACCAGGTTATCACATCTATGGAGTTTTTCTACCTTGATGTCACAGGTATAATCCAGGACTCAGCATGTGAAAGAGTGGTCCTGGGAGCATGAGGAATTGTGTTCACACATGAACTGGGCACCACACTGTGCACTGTAATCAAAGCTAAAGATGGTTGAATGAAAGATTAAATTGTGTGAACAATTTTTTAGCACGGCGGTGTAAAAGAAACACAAAACAGTAAAGACAACAGTGTATACATTTTAAGCTAGGCAGATAACAAGTAATATATATATGTGTTTTGGTAATGTTGTGCTTAAGTGAATTGTAATATTATTAATATTGGTCTTTCACTGTGTTTTTTTTTTTTTCTCAGAACATGAATCGCCTTTGTAACGTAAACAATAATTTCCCATATGATAACAGTCTCCTGGTGTTGGACATGGTTCTGCGGTCGCTATGGGGAACCACACAGCCAATCAATTGGGAGAACGTAGCCCGTCTAGTTCCTGGTTTCACTCCCAAAGAGGTAATTAAAAAGTAAAACATCAGTCACTGACCTCAAGTCAGCATATCAGCTGGAAAAATTTAAATATGAATCAAAATGTTTCTGGTTAAAGTTTACTTTAAATCTTAATACTGATTATAACTTGTTTCTAATCACTAGGTTTATTTATGTCGTGTGAATGTGATTAATGTGTGTAACATTAACATGAACCAATTATGCTATGAATTATAAGTTATGAAGTATGTTGGAGCTGATGGGAAGAAATAATAAAGAAAGTATGCAATTTACATGATTAAAGTATGTGGTAAAATAGTTAAGATGTGCTTGTAGTAGTCACTTATATTTTGCATAATGGGCTTTCAAACTAACTTAGAGGCGTATTCATAGATATTAAAGCCTTACAAGACATCATGATGTTTATGAGAGCCTAGACATGTGTACAAGAAAGCAGCACAGTTACAGCAGCAGCTTGTGACTATAGATATTGATGGGGCAGGATTGCATTAATAACCACATAGCCTCAAATCATTATAACTGAAAAACAAGTTGAAGCACTTAACTTAAATTGTAGACCACTAGAATATGCTAGTACCCCATAATGGACAATTGCAAGTCGATAATAAACACGATACAGTTTAGCAGTTTACAGTGGGACAATGCGGCGGTGTGATTCCTGATTCAATGGATCATTATTAGTTGCAGTTATCATTTTGACCTGTAGGGGCAGTAATAACTCAGTGGAGTCACCTTGAATGACTATGTAAATCAAGATAAAATGGGCTAAATAGAAACTCTTTGACCCCCAAAATTATAGGTCAGTGTAATTGTAAATGTATGTATTTGTAAATTAGGGCTTCAATAAAGATGAGCACTTGATAAATGGGTAATTGTATTGGTTTCATTTTTAAAAAATCGTCAAAATCATATTTTGAATATTTAAATGAGGTTTCTGTGACGTAGTAAGAAAGAAGAAACCCACTGCCACATTTTGACACCAGGATCGCCAGCATGGTTTTATCGTAAAAAGAAAATGCATGTTTGGATAGTCTTAATTAAAGTTCATCAAAACAATGTTTAAGAAAAATATAAACAGATTTTTCCGGAAATAAACTTCTTTATTCATTTCACCTACTGCACTCTATTGGCCATAGCACAAAATTAACCTGTGTGACTTAATACCTGATTTGACATGACGGGTCACCTGTCTTTTTGATGATGTTGTTATTCTTGTGTGTGTACTTGTATTTGTGTGTGTTTAGTGTGCACAAAGGTTCGATGAGCTGAAGAGCACAGGGAATTTCCCCCTAGTAGACGAGCAGTGTAACGCGCTGTCTGGAGCCAGCAGCTCTCCATCTGAACCGCTCTCCGCTTACATCCGATCCACTTTATTAGACCTCTGTGGTGAGACAGGGGAGACGGGGACCAACCAGAGCTCCCTCTCGGTGTCGGGTGAGTCAAAGGAGCAGGGTTTGAACAGGAAATGGCTGTAACCTGAATTTGAAATTGAACCTAAAAATATAAAATGTTGGACATGAGGTAAAAAAGTGTACACTTGCGAGAGTGTACATACTGTAGACACTGCTACAGAAGTAGATTAGTTTGATTCTGATATACTTTTCCAGGTATAAATTTGGCTACTGATGTGTAAATCACTTAGAATTTGAAAATGTAAATCATGATCCTAAAATCACATTTATGTTTACCTGTCAAAATTCAGGCAAATGTCAGTTTACTCACAGTTAACTAGTTGACTAGCTATATTATGTGCTAACACTGTATACAGTATACACATGCATAACTGCAAACTGTGCCAGGTAATGATCAGTAACATGTCTGAGAGGTTTGAGCATGTGACCTTGTTCTTTCTCAGGATTAAGCGTGACTCCTGTTGTTCGAGGTGCCAATGCTGAGAATGAGAACACTGTGAAAACAGAGGATGAAGAGAAGGAAGACAGGAAGAGGGACAGGTACAGCTAAACTAAGTAGACTTACTACGGGTGCTTGTTCATTCCCTGCCTTTAGTGTCAACTATGGATATTATGTAAAATTGTGATTAAAGCTAAGGTATCACTCTATTATTATTATTATTTTTATTATCAGGGAGCAATATTCTAATATACACTCTGCTGATTTATATACAGTACAGTATATTATAATGGCATAACTGTTTCTCAGGATATTCAAGCTCTGACCTGGTTAAACAAACCTGCTCCAGTGTGTGTGTGTGTGTGTGTGTGTGTGTGTGTGTATATACTACCGTTCAAAAGTTTGGGGTCACTTGCAAATTTCTTTGTTTTTGTTTAGTGATTTATTTTCTACATTCT
>JAQMYJ010000005.1:4629273-4640267 GCA_030014305.1 Clarias laeviceps
ACAAAATAACAAATTAGTTTTGGGTTTTGATATTTTGTTTTTGAATTAGTTATTTTGTTTTCCGTTTTGTTAATTTGGCTTTGAATTTGTTATTTTGTTTTGGGTTTTGTTATTTTGTTTTTGTTATTTTGTTTTTGGTTTGGTTATTTTGTTTTTTTATTTATTTTGTTTTCAGTTTTGTTAATTTGTTTTGCACTTCACGGCCACCGTACTACAGGACAGACGTCTCTTCAGACAAGTGCGTCAGTCTGGGGTTTATACGAACAGTCACATCGACCCAGTACGGCTTAGTGGCATTTTGTAATAGCATCGAGACACTGTGGTGCCTCGTTGCTACAGAGGATTAAAATGTAGAGACATTTAAAAGCCATTAGTTGTATCTATTTTATTTTAATGGCCTTAAATTACTTTTAATACCATATAATACCTAATATTACTTTGGTATTTAGAAACATTATTATCCACACAAGAAGCAGTTCCTGTTTGAGGTTTTAAGAGTCAATACTTATATTGACGGTGTATAAGTCTGGATGCTTTAGTAAGGTTGAATAATTAATTTTTTTCTTCGGTGTAGAGCTGGTTGTCTGTGTGTTGTGTTCAGCATGCTGCATGACCTGTGATATTTTAATAAATCATTTCAAGCAAACTGCCAAGGATAGATTTAACGCTTGGTCTGTTTCAACAATCCATGTGGCCTCAGGTGCATAATTAAGTATTGGGTAGTTATAAAAAAAAAAACACAAACAAATCAATCATCTTTAAAAGGTTCCATTTGTCAATATAATGAATGTATTTTATTATGGTGTTTGTGACAAACCAGGACTTTTGATTGTGCAGATTAAGTTAAGTTCAGCCTTTATTCGTCGCATATACATTACTGAACCGTGAAATTCTTTATTTTTTGCATACCCCATCTTTGTTAGTACTCTGGGGTTAGAACACCATTATACAGCACCGCTGGAGCAGACAGGGTCAAGCACCAACCTTCAACTTTCCGATAAGTAACTCAGAGCTTTAACACACTGAGCCACCACCAGTTATTAGGGTAAAAACAGCCTTTATTTCTGCACTAATGCACTTACCATGAAGGTAGAATTTTTTTCTCAGTACACCAGAGCCATAATTGGACTGTCCGCTTCACGTCTGAAACATTGGCCTCCCAGGAACTCCTTTAATGACCCAGACATGTGGAACATGTAGCTTTGAGCCAGGTCAGGACTGTACGGGGGATGTGGCAGTAACTCCCAGCCCAGTCCTCATAATGTGCAAGTGGTGTTGGTGAATGAATGTGTGTACAGATCCCACAGACAGATGCATCTCTTCCACAAGTTTGCGACAAGTTATCTGTCGATTTTCAAGGATGTGGCGTTCCACTCACTGAACCAGTGGACTGCAGTGGACTCTGAGTCACCTCGGCTAGGATCTTCGATCACGGTCTTACAGACGTCTTTAAAACATTTGCAACCTTCAAATGTTTTACTGTGGCTAAAAGTCTCATCATTGTACTGTGTTGGAAGTCTTCTGTAAATGTCCATCAGTGTTTCTCCTTCATTAACAAGAAAATTTATTTATTTTTGTTCCAGTTTGACTTGAATGCCCCTTGTAAGAGCCATGCTGTCTGTTCCACAATTTTGAATATTAAGGTTTACAGTACAATTTTCCCAACGTTGCTTGTGGAATGTTGTCGTCTGACAAAATTATATGATCTCTGCGCATTGTCTGAAAGGAGGATTGAAGAGGAGCTTTCCATACATCTCCGACTTCTGATATCACACATGGATTGATGATAGTTAATTAGTTTTGCCCATTAGGTAAAGGTTAATCACTGTGTCTGCAGGTGGAGGAATGTATTCAGTACTGTCATGAACACATGAGCGCCATCGTCGCTACTCCGTGCAACATGAGTTGCATCAACAGCAACCTCGCCTCACGCATCGCCCTGCTGTTCACACACAACCAGGCAGATGACATCAAGGACAAAAAGGACAAGTTTAAAAGGTAAACCTGTTTTTTCAAAACATTAAAACAACAAATAAAAGCTTCTGATCTTGCTCTGATATTAATCTTTCAGTAAGTTGTTCCAGAATAAGATCGAAAAGCTGTTTGATCCAGGTTTTGAAAATCAAGACTCTCCAGGAAACGCAGCTACACTGTACAGGTAAGACAGAAATGGGCAACTTGGATCTCCCCTTAGTCCTCATAGGGCACCTTACCCACAAAATTAGTAAAATAGCAAAAGAATGCATAAATAATGCTTTGCTGTGGAGTAATGGTTAATACATTTGAGTGGCATATCGTCATATCTTCTTTCTTTCTTTTTTTGTGGAAGGTGTGGTCTTTGCCTTAAGCTTCTCACCAAAGACACAGCAAGGATGATCTCCTGCATTCCAGGCAAAATTAACATCAATAATCAAGGGGACATCATCTACACCCACAGCAGGTACACATGTTTCTCTGGAGCCACGTTTTCTTTCTGCACATACTGTACACTGTGTGGCTCAAAAAAAAAGCTTCTGGCTGCTTCAGAAGGGTCAAATTATTGGTCTGCATAAAGTGAAGAAAACAGTTTTGAATTAATAGTGCATCATGCATAGTAGTCTCTGGAAACAGTTTTATGATCAGCAACAGTATGTGGCAATAAAATGAAGTCAGCCGACGACCTGAATGTACTGAATGACCAGGGTATCAGATCTTTGGAGTTTTTCTTTCATGATGGCACGGACATATTCAAGGACTTAGATTGTGAAAAAGTGGTTCTGGGAGCATGAGGAATCAAAGCTAAAGTCGGTTGAATGAAATATTAGTGTGTGCAAATGTAAGGTTTCTTTTGGGTTTTTTTTTTCCACCAGTGTAGATGACTAATTAATTAGGTATTTTCACTTTCCATAAGTGCACGGTCACAAATATTCTTAAGAACGGCAGGTTTGTATGAATCTCCCAGTTTCTACGGATTCAGACATCCGTGGCGGGGGTTATAGTTTTCTTCAGCCTCCTTAGGAAGTTTTTAAAAACAATTTAAGGCATTCTGGAGGAAAAAAGTTTACTTTTCTATTGCAAGTGGCCATAGAGTTCTTACATTCATCTTAAGGTTGCCTTAGGACCTTCCTACAGCCTACATAAGTTTAGGCTTTTACGAAAAAAGCCTACAGTGTTCATAGGAACGCCGTAAGATACTCATATGAACAACTGAATGTGTTCGTGCGGCATACCTACAGCCACCGTAGGAATATGGGCTTCTGGAAATGTCTTCTAAATCTAAATGATCCACGAACATCAGACGTTGTTGTTAGGTTGTTCCCAAGACACTTCTAAGGTGGCTTTATGAAGAGTGGATTTCATGCCGCGTTCAGGGGAAATCTTGAACAAGACTATCGACCAAGCCACGGGCTTAGGACCAGGCTACAAACTCTGGATGAAGCCGTCTTAAGAAGACTTTAGGAAATGCTGGGAAAATTGTTCGTACGTTGTTAGCAGCCATTCGTATGGGTATTTCTCACCGCTGCTTAAGTAAGAATGGTGTGATCTAGAAATATCCCACCACATTGCGAGGGCAAATCTCTGCATTTGTTCTACATTGAGCATTATGAGCTGGTTTGTGCACTTGTTTTGTTTCTTCCTCCAGGCAAAAGGGCTGGGACGTCCATGAGTATCTTAACAGCTTATATGAAGAGCTGAAATCTTGGGTGTTGGTTTACTGGAGGATCTGGGGCATCATTAATTATCTCACCTGCTCCTGCTGTAAACAGGTAAATATACTTACACTTGCTATAAATGTGCAACATTTCCAGCCTGTTGCAACAAGCTTATGTAATAATACTGGATATTTTATAAGCTTTGGTATGAGTAATAAAGTTAAAATAAAACATGGCAACAAGATGATATTTGAAGTAAAAAAAAAAATTATTATTAAAACGACAAAATAATTGACCCTGCGTACACCTAATAATGTTTCAGAAGAATACATAGATCGCCTTAGCATTAGTTATTATCCACTAGAATGTTTTTATTACCCTTAAAAGTGCAATAATAATTTTCTTCATACATATCATGGAAAATCATGTAGAAATTACATGTATAACTAATAATAATAATAGTGTAAGCCATTGAGAAGCAGTGTGTACAGTATTACGTAGGTACTGTATAACTTTGTATGCATTTGGAATGGGGTCTTGTCAGTCATTTTATAGACATACACTATAAATGACATGCCCTATGACCTCAGGACATCCTCATAAAGCATTAGAGGTAGTTGACGTGGCTTTCAAGCAGTTGAATGTCTGAGTGCACTTGAAAGTGATGTCAAGACAGTCCTCACTAATAGTAGCATGCTCACACTTGTTGAACTACTAAGTTTTGGGGCGAGCTTTGGCTACAGGCATGGTCGCATTGAGTGAGAAAGTCAATCAAATCTTTTTTTTAACTCCTCCCATTTAACCATTACAGACATTTTCTTCACATATCTTAATTAATACACCTTTATTAGTAAGCTGTAGTGTCACTTCTAACCTTACTTAAATATATATACAGTAATGAATGTACTTTTTTTTTTTTTTTTTGTCAGTAATGTTGATGTTCCTCTGCTGCAGGTGTTCCTCTGCTGTGACCTGGCTCAGTGCAGGTATCACCCAGAGGCTGTGGTGTACCCAGGCGTGGGCGCCGATCGCAGTGAGCATGGTGCGGGGATCTACCCCTGCTGCAAGCAGAGAGCACTACGCTTTGACCCAGTTGCCATGCCCACGGTGAGATAAAACACTGTCATCCACGCTTAGTAAGCATGAAATAACTTCTAAAAAGTAGCTAATATTAAATATATTATTTATAGAAATACTCCGGTCTAGATTAACTACAATAAGACAACTCATGTTAGGTAGACTAAGATCATACTGTACGTCATCCCTCCACAGAGACGTCGTGTGCACAAGAGCCAAATCTCTACATTTCTTTCTTCAGGAATAGCTCAAAATGGACAAATGTAATAAAACTGTGGATAACTACCTCGGATCTAAATAGCAAGCCGTCTAACCAGAACCCAAAAACTCATGACTCCATCTAGGAGTTACTAGAACCAGATATCACTGATAAAACTGTTTTGTAAATCCTAGGATTAGCTAGAAACTTTCATAAAAGTGTAAAGGTGTATGGCTACTAGGTAGAACTCACTTTTACGGAGTGATGAGACCTGACCGCTCTGATAAAGTGGCATATCTATACTTGAGGTCAATTAGAGCTATGTGCTCTGGATTAGCTAAAACCATGCACCCCAGGTTAGCTAGAACCAGACATTTACAGATATACTGCAAAACCAGGGGCTAGCTAGAACCTGGGTTAGCTAAAAACATAAAGTTCTAATGAAAACTGTGTAGAGTTAGGGCTAGCCAAAAATAGACAATTTGAACTAAAGCACTAGCTAGAAGCAAACTCTTTAACTTCATCCAGGAGTAGATAAATAAAAACATCCAATAAATTTTTTTTTTCTTTACCCAGGGATAGCTAGAAACTTGCACCCTGATTTAGCTAAAACAAGACAAATTTTAATAGCACTGTCTAGCTGGAACGAGACAACTGATAAAACAAAACATTGAAGATAAAACTGTATAGATAGCCTCCAGGTTAGCTAGAACTAGAGAACTCTACTAACACTACTGTATGTGATTATCTGGGTTATCTAAAAATCTGCAGCTTAGATGATATATAGATATAAGTACCAGACACCATCCAGTAGTTCTGCAACCATTGCAGTTCGCTTGTGTGTGTGTGTGCGCCTTAGGGTTGTAAGATGAGGGACCATGTGGTAAATGTGGCAGAACCTGGGGACCCTGAAGGCAACACGAACTCTAAGCAGACTCGAATACTGAATGACCTGCTGCTCCACAGAGACGTCGTGTGCACAAGCTGCCCAACAGTTACAGACAGGTCCGGGGTTCATGTTAACCTCTATGTTGGAGAGTATTATTATTTTAATTATTAAATTAGAATATTAGAATTATTAGAATTATTTTAAGAGACTGACTTTGCGAGCCATATTACTGACGTAGCAACTATTTGGTCTGATACAGCCAAGACAGAGGACAGGATAAATGTTGTGTATGACTCAGTAACCTTCAGACATTTACCCTTGTGATTGTGCTGTACCGCATTTGCGTCGCAGTTCTGCAGAGTCGCCTAAACAGAGCGAGCAAGTTCAGGACTGTGACATCACATTGGACCATGCAGCCATTAATGTGCAACGAGCCAGAGAAGTCACTGCTGTGAGTCTCCTGCTTTATTTTATTGTCGTGATCATAATCACTACTTTCACACGGTACTTACATTATGTTATTATGTCATTATGTAGCCATATAAAAATCTCCAGAAATAAATTGATCTTTCTGCCCACAGCTGAAACACAGAATTAAGAGTTTCTTTAACTTGAAACTAGACTTGTACCATTACCAAACCTGAGTAAGTTAGAACAGTGTATACAAATTCAATGTAAAACCCAATTTAAGCCTAGCTAGAACCTTACAATTTTAAAGATTGTAAACTTTAACTCTAAACCTCAGGCATGCTCAGAGGAAGCTAGAACTTGTTAGCTTGACCATTTGCTGAACATCACAGGCCCAGACAAAGACATAGGCTATATACATGTAAATTTAGTGTGATGTATTTCATTAGGGTAGCCAATGTCAGCCAGTTTTATAGGCAGCTTAATTATAAATTACATAATTACACCCAAACAACATTCAGTGCTTATTGACTTGGACTCAATGGTCAGTTTGCACTTGATAACTACCAACTTAATTTAAACTTGGCCATTACTCTAATTTTAGCATAAATAAAACTTGGCTATAACTTAGTTGAACTAATGTTAGGGAGAACTCAACCTTAGGGACACCTCAGGTATAACTGAAACTTAGTGCTAAATTTAGTGATACTTGGGAATCACTCAAACCTGATATTCAAAATTGGGTTTATCTTAAAACTCAAGCATAACTCAAACATAGTGGTAACGCAGAATTTGAGAGAACTAAAATTTAGTAATAACTCAGTTGGAGATTACTCAAATTTAGGGATAACACAAACTTGGTAATCATTCAAACCTGCTATTTAAGGTTTGTATCTCAAACTGAGCATAACAGAATAGGAAATGTTCTTAAACAGAATTGAAAATTCAAATTTAGGGATAACAAACTTAGACCTAACTAAACTGCAACAATGCTATACAGTCATACTCAAGGTTAGCTAGAACAACATGGCTATAATGTGCAGGGTTTGCTAGAACCATTTCTCACTTCCTAATTCTCAATTCCTAACTAATCTGTTTCAGTTTTCCCTTTTGAAGAACTTGAGTCTCCAGCTGGTAAGCACTCAAACACGCACACACACGCACACACACACACGCGCGCACACACACACACACACACACACACTCTCTCTCTCTCTCTCTCTCTCTCTCTCTCTCTCTCTCTCTCTCTTAATATATCCAGTCTCACAGATGTTACACACACATACACACACACACACACACACACACTTCGAAATAACAAATTTTTCACTGCACACAGAGGCAGCAGTCCTTGTTTTCTGAGGATGAGGACTACACAACAGGGTCAGAGGTCACAGAGGACGAAGTAGGGGATGAGGATGACACATCAAAGAAGAAAGGTTGTTCTTAAATCAAGCTTTTTCATTATTATCATGATTAATAATTTTTTGAGTGTGTGGCTTTTTCTGGCTGGTATTTCTTAGTGGCCAGTGTTTCTAAACATTAAGAAAAAAAGGAGTTCCACAAACACTGTGATTACAATGATGCTGGTTCACTAGCGCCAATAAGAGGTTATCCTTTTCATCTCATCTTATGGTTCCTTTTTTGCCAAGTTTACTCAATAGTTCTTCTGAAATGTCTTTAAACTTAAATAAGAGAACATCCAAGAAATATGGTCAAATTTATTTTATTATTGAATTCAGAAGCAGGAATTATTTTTATGCTAGAAGTTTGCAGGCATGTGTGTTTAAACAGCTTGAACTACTTTACTGTTTTAGCATTCATATTTATGAGTGTTTTTTTTTGTTTTTGTTTTTTAATTAGCTGTAAAAAAGCCCAGGAAACCAGGCAAGCCTTTGAAAAGACAAGTGTCCTCGCCAAGCATACTGCACAAAGAGCGACCTGCAGGAGACAAGGTGTGTGTGTGTGTGTGTACAGCATATTGCTTCGTTAGCTTTCTTTATCTCACTGCATTGTTCATCTTTTTTCTTCAGGGTGCTTCAAAGGACTCGACCCCGTTCACGTATGTCATATCAGTCTCCCTGACAGCTCAGTGTGTATATTAGAGATGGGGGGGGGGGGGATCGATTCAGTTATTTATTGCGATTTGTTTATGCGGCAATTTGTGTATCACCACACTGACTCCACAATCGATTTTTAAAAATATAATTAAAATTTTATTATATGCATTTGAGATATCAATACATTGCAGTTCCTCTATAATTGTACAGGTGTTGCACTCTAAACTATTCATACTTTGGTGGCAGCACAGCATTCCATGTGATAAGAGCAAATTATTTGTTTAGAATTGTAACAAAATCAGGAAAGAAAAAAAGTATTGAATCAGGAAATTTGTAAAATTATAATATTTAGGCCTCCGAGTTTCGCAGTGGTAAAGTGCTCGCTCTATCATCCGGAGTTCGCAAGTTCGATTCGCGGGTGATGCTGTAACCTCTCGCAGCCGGAAGTCCAGAGAGAGTTGATTGGCCGAGCTCTCTCAGAGGGGAGGGATGAAAGGTACTTAGTGCTCCCACATTAATCACGACTCTACAGCCAATCAGGGGCGTCTGTGAGCTCACGCAAGCGGTAGGACCGGATAGCGCTGTCCTCCGAGTGTGTTACGCCGTCCCCAACGGTGCGTGAGCGAGCAGTTCGAAAAGATGCAGTCGGTAGGCGTCACGTGATTCGGAGGAAACACGTGATGGTCTTCGGCCCTCCCGACTGAGTGGTAGTAGTAGCCTTAATGTGGGAGCCCCCTAGTGACGGGGAGGAATTGAACACGACTAAATTAGCGAGAAAATCAGGAAAAAAAAATTTATATTTAAAAACAATCGCAATACAAATTGAATCAGCACCTTGGTATCGTGATAATACCGTATCAACTGATCCCTGTGATTCCCATCTCTAGTGGACTGTGTGTATACAGTACATTTATTTTCATAGTTTGAATCATGCGATGCCAAGAAACTGGTGTATCTTCTTCTCTCCCTGCCTCTCGTTTCCCCAGAGTGAGCGTGCAGAAGAGTAAATGGGACAGCACTCGCTCTTTGAGGTTTAACCAGGATGCCCAGAGGGAGGAAGGTCTCTGCACTTCTCTGTTATACATTTATCCTTTAATCTGCTCAGTCTCACATAGAAAGGCGTGTTTTCCATCATTATCACTAATCTTCATACTTTCCTGTGGTTGAGTGAAGTGTCTAATGACTACTTTTAAATCATACTGAAGAGGTTCTTCAGCAGATAGACGTTTCAAATGAATGTACTGTACTGCTAGAACGTAATAACTAGAAACATCAAAATTAAGATATTCCGTGCTATAAATGACGGATAAAGATGACCGAGTTTGACATTATATCTTATTGATCTTATTAACAAAGGGCATACTGTATATGGCCGGAGATTTTCATTCTAATAAAATGGCAGGTGATTTATTATTTTTTTTGAAGTCTTAATTTCTAATGTCATGGTGATGCCTTCTCTCTTTCTCTCGCCCTCGTTCCCCGGCTCCATGTAGATCAAAGGAGAATGGTGGAGATTATTGACCACCTCACTAAGATGCGCTTCGGTGACATGGAACAGAGCAAGTCAAAAGACACTAAGGAGGTAAAGCAGGATTGTATTCATTGTTAAAAGAGTAAAGGAGAAGGAACAGATTTCGCTAAAGCCATGTGCCTGTGTGGGTGTGTCCTTAGCTCGCAGGAGGTATCTACTCCAGGTTGGAGGCTCAATTCAAGAGTGCTACTCAGCTGAGTAACAGACAGAGCGCCTCAGACAAAACACTCCGGTATGGCACATGCATACAGAATACTGTAACCTGTACAGAACATATCTTTTAGTTTTTCTAAAAGAAATGAAACAATTAGTTGGGGGGTCTAGTTGGCTAATAATCAATGATATGACTGTGTATTTTTAATATTGTTCATTCCTCTACAAAGTTTTATTTACTGAAGATTGATGTCATAATTTTTAATGTTTACAGTATGAGAAACCTTAACAAACTTCTTAAAATAAGTTTACAAAAAGCCTAACACGTGATTAAGTAAAGTTCACATGTTAATACTATAAAATTGTAACCAAAGATTTCTTGTTCTATTTGCAGAGAATTTATCTTGGTTCAAAGAAATAAATTCCTAAATTGAGCAAAATTATCTGCCAAAAGAAATTTTTGCTGAAATTATTTTTGTAAATTAGAATTTACATTTTTACATTTACATTTAGAATTAAAGATTTTGTATTAGAATTGAGCTTAAGAAGCGTATATTTAGTTTGTCATCATATTTTGAGAAAGTGCAGATACATTTAACTATGTTCAAGATAGTTTCACTTGCTAGAATATTATTTTATCATTTCAGTGTGTAGTTACATTTAATGAAACATTTAGGAAGCTAGTTAGTTCCTATCATTTATGTTATAGCAGCTATATTCTCTCACCAGCCACACTTTTCTTTCTCTTTAAGTTAGTAAGACAAACAAATGCAGTTTGTCCTGTTACTGAGGAAAATGCACAACAAAGAGTGAATTGCTATTTCAAGAAGTTATAGCTTCCCTCTATATGCTACACTGGAGACCACAGTGGAACCTTGGATTACGAGCATAATTCGTTCTGGAAGCGGGTGTGTGTGTGGATGTGTGTGTGTGTGTGGATGTGTGTGTGTGTGTGTGGATGTGTGTGTGTGTGTGGATGTGTGTGGATGTGGATGTGTGTGGATGTGTGTGGATGTGTGTGTGTGTGTGGATGTGTGTGTGTGTG
>JAQMYJ010000005.1:4640367-4658993 GCA_030014305.1 Clarias laeviceps
AACTACTGAAGAACAAAACTCAGGCTCTATATCCTAGCTTACATCTCGCATTCGCGTTCACACACACCGGACTGCATCACCCACAATGCATCTCCCGCACTGGACTACACTTCCGTAAACAGCGGTCATAAATCAACGTCTATCTCCTGCTACACTGTTTTATCTGAAAATGAGCAATAAACATCGCTAATGACACTCGTGTGAGCGCAAACTAACAGAATCAATGCTGTAAAGTAAAACAAAAGAACCAGCACCTTCACCTCTGAAAAGATTTGCGAAAGAGAAGAGTTTCTTCAGAGAGCAGAGAGTGTGTGTTCCTGACTTAATTTCTGTGCCCGCGTGTGTGTTTGTGAAGGGGGTTTCACACACACACACACACACACACACACACACACACACCACGATGAGGAAGAAAATAGATTTTTAACCTCTGTATTAAGAGTTTCTTTTGCTTTACTCGCACGCGCACACGTGTGTTATAATAAAGAGTACATGCGCTGTACACACGCGCTTCCGAACACAAAATAAAATATGTTTTAAGCACACACGGGATCACAGTGTTATAGTAAACAGTACACACATGCACGGATGTTGATTATACCAGTAAGAGACGAGCACTAAGACCCATCAGGGGACGATTACCCACAATTCCGCAGCGCGAGAGAGAGAAAAACTGTTGGCTCAGTTGTGATCACGTGACACATCAAAACAAGAAGCGATTGCGTGATACATGATACTCGGTACTCGTAAACCGAGACTTGTTCGTTTTCCAAGTCAAAAATGATTAAAAATCGTTACTCGCGATCTGAGGTTTCACTGTATTTACAAAAATGCTAAATTAAAATCTCAATGTTTTAATCTACGATAGTCCCTTTATAAGCTGTTACTATAAAAACAATTATTTTTTTTATATATGATGTATTTGATCATGCACAGTAATATAAACTTATGATAGGAATTACAGTCGGGATTAGTGTCCGAACTTCTTTTATGGAAAATGAATCAGCACCATCTAACTAATCAGAACCATAAATTCAGCAATGTGTGGTATAAATACATGTATGTACATTTATGTACTATAAAATATAGCATGTGATATGAACTGAAGACACTCTATGCTTAAATATGCAACTTTCCCAACAGCTCGGTTTTCTTGTTTTTATTTTGTCCATGCCTGGAAGCCTAGTCTGTAAACTTCCAGGAATAATGTCTATTCAATTACGTGAACTGCTTCCTGTAAGGCCACAGACAAATTTAAGATTTCATTCACCTTTATGATCCATCATAGGGATGATTTTCTAAACTCTCTCTGTCTCTCAGATCTAATTTTAACTTGTCTTTGTTATTTTCTTTAGGGCGAAGACACGGTCTGGACAGTCTAGACCAATGTGAAAGAAACAACAAGAGAGACTGATGTGCTGATGAATGAACGAGACTTTTTGAAGAGGTGTTTAAAAAGAAAACAGCAACATGCATCCTTTGAGTCATCGCTCTTACCCAGCCTACAGCCTTCCTTCTACTGTATCTAACACTTTTCAGACAGTCGAGAGGTCTGCAGTATCATAAAAAGAGGCCAGAAAATGCATTCCTGCAGCAGAACCTGATTACAATGCACTGGATATTAATAGCATTAAAGAAGCTTTTAACAAATTTGCCCTCTCCTTTACATACTCTGCTGCTAGCTTTATAAGACTATCTTTTCATTCTTCTCCATAATCTTTTATTTCCTGTCTATATCGGTCTCATTCTGTAACCTCTCGTATACTGTACTATAGTGTTCTAACGTCCATGTTCCTTCTCAGGTGAACAAACCCTTCCAACATTGCAATTGTAACCTGCACTTTAAACTATCATAAACAAGACAACCAGATCATCTACAATAAAAGCGGAAGCAAATCTCTAATGTGACCTGGTTCTCCTTGTTTTCCTTAAACCATTATAAAAAGCTGAAATCTGTGCTGTGATTCATGGTTATGTGATATATATATATTTTTAAAGTCACGTCTGAGGGTGACTGAGATGGGATTAGGTCTGGAGTGACCAACGCTGCAGTTTTCAGTCGCTTTCCAGTGATTGCACAAGCATAGAGTGATAACACTAATAATAATAATAATAATAATAATATATAGTCTGCTACAGTAATACATGCCAGGACTATAGATTTTATTCCTATAAGAATAAAACCAATGATGTGTACTGTTATGGGAAAATAATCAGTGACTGTTTGGTGTGTTACGGCATGTCCTGAGGTGATTAAATTCTCTCATTGCATTTTACAGTTACATTTTTATTGTGTCGCCTGCCTGCACAGCATAGGCGACACACAGGGATTATTATCCGTCATCTCACAATGGCGGCGACACCACACTTTTCTTCTATCTGCAGCCTACATATCTATCCCTATCTACCTATCTATACCTTTTTTTTTCACATAAACATAAGAGGAAGGGTCAAATCTAAAGTTTTCATATTCTACAGTTTATGTATAACAAATCAATGTCGTGTCGTGGACCACTGGCTTGTATATATTCACTTATTCTAATGACACTTTCCTGCGATTTTTATTTACACTTAATTTAAATCAAAACTGCTTGTAGTTTGATTTTTAAAATGTTTTGATATCAAAGGGGGAAAAAAAAGTCTGTTACTCTTAAGGTTTGTAGAAGGAATCTATAATTGGCTGGACTTCTGATTGACTAGCATTATTGGATGTAACAGTGATTGTTTTTTTTCCCCCAGGCAACCTACAGCTCATACTGGTTCGATTCCAGCACTGGGGCTCCTGGGAACTCAAAGCACTAACCGCACCATTATTAATTTCATTTCATTTAATTAATATCCCCTGTGATGACAGGAATCACTGTGAGACTCTCCGATCCGAATGCAGTGCATTTGGTCCCTTTCTTTGCTGTATACTTTTTCAAATGCGCTCTGTTTCTTCTTCTCTCGTGTAGAGGAAGAATCTACAGCTTAGAAGAAGCCGAATGTAGGCTAGTAGTGATGGGAATACCAGATCTTTTCAGTGAGTCACTGATGTTTTTGACTCGAATATGATTCATGGCTAAATTTCGTTCAAACTTTTTTTCTTTTTTTAAGATTAATAGTTATCATCACTACCGGACACTGAAGCATTTTCAGCACAAGCATCACAGAATGTACTCTATTCATCCCCTTCCTTGGATAAAAAAAAAAATAGTTTTCGTTTCGCCTTAAAACCTGACTCAGAGTCAACACGTTCATGGCAGTGAGTTACTGCCTGCTTATGGTCTGAGGATATTGCTGTTATGGAAGATGGTGGGGCAGTTAAGTCGAGGACAGCTTTGGTTGTTCTGGCTCTCTGTTCCAGAACTTTGTTGTTGTTGTTGTTTCAGCTGCGACAATCAAGTGGTCACCACAGTGTACTATCTGATCTACATACAACTTGGCAGTGGTTTTGCACCAGATGCCTTTCCTGATCCAGCTATCCTGTTCTATCCGGTTTTGGGACCGGCACTAAGGATGCTGGGAATCGAACCCAGCTTATAGCTTAACACATGTGAAACCTACCACTGAGCCACCAATGCCCTTAACAATAAATTAAATTATAACACATTCTGTATACAGTAGTAGTTCTCAAACTGTGCTCCAGGGGTCTAAAGGGTTGCAGCCAGTCAGAAGGTCTGTAATCTTTTTTAAAGAATGCATCACTCTCCACATTTTTAAGTAATTATTATTGAGCTCGTACTATTTGACTTGTCACTTAAATGGAATAGATTAAATCCGAACCTTAAAAAGTCCTAATCAACCAAGTCTGAAAATAATGTCTAATTGTTTCTACAGTCTTTATTTCCTTTTGGGGGAAGGTTCAGGAACAGGAACTCTTTATAACCACAACATTACTATTCATAATAAGCTTAACATGTGAATAGCAGAAAGTCCAGACAGCAAAATGTCCAAGAACCCCTGCAAATCTATTTAGATACTTCATCTGCTAGATAGTCTACAGCCATGCCTACATCACGTTCGTTTATGTTTATTTACAGGAAATATTTGTAGGTTTTAACTTTATTGACACTTTTCTGCGGCAGGGAAAAAAATAGTGGCTGTGTGTTTTTTTTTTTTTTTGTCGTAAGACAAAGACCAGTGTACACACACGAGCGCAAACATGGACAGTAGATGCATTCTTGGTGAGGGAGGTCAGAGGTCATATCCGGATCATTCGCTGCCTCTTTGTTCATTGTGCCTGGGGATGAAAGCTTCTCTCTTGAGCGATAAACAAATCGGTGCCTTATGGGTGTAATAAATATAAATTGATAAGTTAATCTCTCTAAGTTTTGTGGTATTGTGTAGAAATTTTTTTTTTTTTTCATTTTAATATTTTTACTTAAATGGCTCAATATTGACATTTTTATTCATGTTTTTTAATTTTTTTGATATTTTTTAATATTTAGATTGTTACAGGATAGATAGATAGTAATAATTTTGTTTTTATGCATTAGAGATGTCATTATTGCAGCAGCAAAAAAAAGTCATGCCTGTCATGCTGATAGATAGCCACTAAAGGGAGCTGTTTATTCCTAAAGTGCTCCTCTAAAGAATTGACTCCTCCTCATTGTTTGTATTGTTTTCAAGTTCACCTTACGGAGGGATAGGCCACTACTATTTATAGATGCTGACAGAAATAGACACAGCAACAGTTTTGATTGGCTTGATTTTATATATTTATTTTATAGACACCTCCGACACCATACATGTCTCTCTGCAAAAAATTTATAAAATAAAAATAAAACTTCACACATGTACTGTGTGAATAATGCTCATTGTTTAATGTTTATTTTATGTTCACAAATCATTACCTGGCATACTTGTAGTTTTCTTGCGCTTTACAGAGAAATGTTATAAACAGATCCTTTATTTTGAGTCCAGCATTTGCAGACACGCTCAGCCAAAACGGGGTGCTAAGCCAAAGTCGGCTGACCTGACGGCATGATAATGTATGCAAATAGGCAGGCAGGACCGGCCCGAACAAGCTTAAGCTGGCCAAATCCTGAATGCGGTGCTCTACCTTATACCATGCATGCACGCACACACACACACACACTCACGTGTTGCACCATTGCCTGTTTACAACTTCACTCACTCAGGTGACTCTCTCTCCATGACCAATGAAGGCTTAGATCTCTTTTGTACTTGACTCACTTTCTGACTAAGTTTCTATTTTGACTTGACTTTCCATTTCCTCTCATAGATAATCTATTACAGCTATCACTACTGACACTGTTCAACAATGCTGGAGTGTAAATAGCAGTTACTCTAGAGAGAGAATCAAAACTATCCCGATAGCATGCATGTGAGTTGGTTTCATTTTCAAAATAAATTGTGTGGTTTTAAAATTACAGGTAAATAGATGACAAGCTGAGGATACATCTTTTATCATTTGATCATTTGATTATGTTTAGTACATTTGAAATTTTTACCAAGTTTAAAAAAGAAAACTTTAAGGCAATAAAATAGTAGAAGTACTGTGGGTATCAAGAGACATTTTATTGATTTCTCAGATTAAATTCTCATGAACACCAGCCACCATGTTTATGTATGCATAAACATCACTTCGGGCAAATTTGCTTCTTAATCACATTGCGTAACACAGCAAACATTTCACAAGAATGGGTGCTTCTTGAGGAGGGCATTTAATACATCTTCCTCTGGGATTGTAGTTGTACCATATCACCATGAGCCCCCAAAACCCCTGACCTCGTATGCTCTTTGCATGACTGCCTGTAAAGGGATACGGCATGCTTGGTTTGCCCAAACACCCACAAACAACTCTATAAAGAGCCACAAATCTAACTGTTTTCTCCCCACTCTGCACTAACACATGGCTCGATTGTGTCAGTGCTCTTTTGACTTCTTGCACAATCTCGCTGAGAGGAATCAAAACAAATTAAAAAAAGAAGAAAAAAACATTCCCAACCAATTTTCTTGTTATATAATATGTACTAATAGTCTAATGTACAAGATTATACAGGTACATACAGTACTGTACTGTATATAGTCACTATACAAAATAAAAGTCAGTAATATAGCACAGGCCAATTTAAATGTTAGTCTTAACCCATTTAATCCCAATGGTTTAAAATGGTTTAAAATTTAACAGTGTGTAAACATAAATGCAAACTACATCTAGGTCTAAAGCTTTTCCAAAACCGGTCCCTGTGCCAGACCCTTGCAGAATTCACACCCATTCCCATTTTCACAGAATGAGTTTTTTCAGTTCTTAGAAAGCAGAGTGCCCTCTGGCACTGCATATTGCTTTAGATGCTCTTGACATTGACTTTTCCTACTGAAAAGGTAAACATTAGGCCAAATTGCTGTGATCAAGCTATTACAATCTCATTTGCTTATCAGTTATTGCAGCTTTATTGCATGCTCATAAGGAGCTCTCAATCAAAAGGAAACTGGTTGTAAGGGGGGGGGGGGGATGCAACAGGACCCTGACCCAATCAACTCAAGCATGCATGCATGCATTCAATGTATAGTACACTAAAATTGCAAGTTTGCACGTGCATTAATAATTTTTGATGGTGATTACTGTTCATGAGTGGCACGTGCACTGGAGTGCATGTGCAAAATCACTTTAAAACGTGAAAATCACAAAATATTTAGGCTTCATTATTATCTTTTTATCCTTTGTTCTGCTGAGTGCACTATAGTTTTTTTTCTTCCTACACTAAAATCCTGTATTTTTCCATCACGTGACGTAGCAGCAGCAGCAGCGGAGTCTCACCACGTGACACCTAAAGTGTGGGGTTGGGGGGGTAGAAGCAGCGCGCGCCAATTCACACACACAGCCTTGACAAAAAGGGGAAAAACACAAACAAGCAACATCACGTGGTTGTGTCATTCTGTCTTTGTCACAGCAGTCACACGCTTTATTACTGTAAAAAAGCAGAATAACGTTGTGACGCGGTTTTATTTCGTCGCCATGGTGCGCGTTTATAAACGTATAATCTTGCCTGTGACCAGCGCGCGCATGCACACGCCTGTCTGTGGAGCAGCCGGCCACGCCCCCTCGGTGGCGAGTGGAAAATTACCAGCTTACAATCAGCCCCAAGTACACGCTCTGACATCCGCTACAGAGGGATTGATAGCCCTGATCGTGTGTACAGTTCACCTAAACCTAAATCTAACACTGCATTCACATTCGTTTTTAATTCCTACGGGTCGATATAAGTTACCTCTTCAATCTAAGCGCTTCGGATTTACCGCGACGTCAAATTCTAACACAAATCTGATTACAAATGTAACTGATCGAATTAATTATTACTACTTAATAAGAAAAACTACTTTTTTGCATTTAATACTAGAATTTAATTAACACTCCGCTCTGCAGCTTCAGTCCGCCTGCTCTTTTTCTCCTCACGAGGGCGGAGCAGTTCATTAAACATTGATTGACCGCCGCCTAAGCCTATGGGGCAACAGCGCGCGCGTCTACCGCCGTGCATCCAGCCAATGGCGCTGCGCAAAGGGCGTGACGTTAATCCAAACTTTTTCGCGGTGCCGACGGCTGAAAACTAAACCGAGATGGAATCTCCCAGTCTGAACCGGTTTCAACCGGTTATGAGTTTGTTGCTTGTGAGGAGAAGAAGCAGAAGAAGGCACAGACTCACACGCTGTCTATCTCTTTCAGTCTCTCTGTCTTCTATAAAAAAAAATAAGTTAAAAAAAAGATACGTTTTGTTGTTCAAGGTGAAGT
The DNA here is from genome assembly GCA_030014305.1 of Clarias laeviceps. Taxonomy (NCBI): domain Eukaryota; kingdom Metazoa; phylum Chordata; class Actinopteri; order Siluriformes; family Clariidae; genus Clarias; species Clarias laeviceps. The sequence goes on from JAQMYJ010000005.1 coordinate 4,648,103, forward strand.
TTATGTCGTACAATGACTCGGGTTGAGGAGGTACCGTAAGCTTTGCTGTGATTGTAAGTGCGCTGCAGTGGTCCTTATCAGAAAGCAAACTAGCTGAAGCTAGCATAACGCTGTTAGCGTTTACTCATCCCAGGAGAAGGCAGGGCTAGTCAGCGTACTTCTCATTCATCCAGCGCTAACCTTACTGGAGCTAGGTGAGGTGACATAAGGGGGATTTTTTAGCAACTCTGGCAGACCTTTCTTTCAAAGGCTTGGACTATCGGTAGGTAACATGAAGTGAAGTGTGGGTTGAGAAAATGAATTAACTTAACAAGTTAACTGAATGTGTGTCTATATGTGTGTGCGCTCTGTCGCTTTTTAGACATTTCTCCTAGGTTGCATGTTCTTAAAATAAACCAGATAATCCATCCAGGTGCAGGTTTAGTCACCTGCATTGCTTGTTAGCCATGTAGCTAATCTTAAACCAAGTTAAATGTTTAGGTTAAACTGCCTCTTAAGCAACAATGTCATTTTTCACTATATATTTTTTGCTCTAAAACTGCCAGTCAGTCTATACTTGGGTGGAGTGATTGTTTTTTTTTTTCTTATGCCTGCTTTCCATGTGTGTGTGTGTGTGTGTGTGTGTTGGGTGGGAGGGGTTGACCAATGTTTCCAAGCAAAGAAGTACAGGATTGAACACTTCCTATTCAACCTTACAGTGTTGATTGTGGTTTGAGTAGTGTGACTTGTTTATAGTAGTAATAATAATAATAATAAAATCTTTAAAACATATATATATATATATATATAATATATATATATATATATATATATATATAGCATAGAAGGATTTTTTTTTAAAATCCAGACACTACATTAATATTTTAAGATGATTTAAAGCTTGATATAAATAACGAATGGGTACATGTTTTAGTGTGCTTTATAATAATGATGATTATACTATTATGTTTTTGCAGTATAAGCATAGGAATACTTCTAAATTTAAGGCCCCTTTTTCCATATAAATGAAAGTGTATCCATAGATGAGCAGGATTAAAAAGACTGAGCAAACATAACATTATGTTATGTTGGAGATTTTTACCTTCTGACAAAGTTTTTCTGATCCAGATAATGAAAAGCTTATTTTCAGACAGCAGGTGCATTTCTTTGCAACAAACCTTATTGCCAAAGTTTGAATTGTGAAAACTGAACGAGTATAATGACACAGAACTGGTTTGTTGAAACAGTCTCTGTGCGCTTGACAGCCGACTGGCAACCCTGCGTCATTGCGTCATTCCTTACTTGATGAGATGTCGAGGAAAGGTTTCAGATTCAGTCGCATGGCCACGCCTGTCCGTGACAGATGTAAACAGTGAGGCGTTGACCAAAAGACACGGTTCGCACGTGTTCTCATTGAGAAAATAAAGATCAGAGTTCCCTTGGGGCGTCAGACACACACCAGAAACCTCTGCTGCCAGACGTCCATGTACAGAGAAATACGAAAGACTTTGAGAACGTTGAGGATCTTACTTTTTGTTTCAGTTGTACAAAATGTGCGTCTTGTTTTTAATTATTGACGAACCGTATCACATGTCTAGAACAGAATGAGGTGCTTTTTATATCCGCATGTGTGAGAGCTGTAACCAGATCAGCAAGCCGTTGCTCGTAACATAGTTTCTGACATGGAGGTTGTTTAATATGAGATTAAGTTAGACATCGGAGTACAAATGTTAGTGTAACATAAGACTCTTGGAGGGTTTGGTGCTACTATGATGTATGTATACTGTGATGTCACTGTACACTCTTCTTAGATATATTTCGTCATATCTTTCACAAACGCCTGATAAGCTGATGACTTTTTTTGTCAAATATTTTGCCGGTCTTTTAAATTGTTTCTTGTATATTTTTATGTTGTCCTAAAATGTTCAGAATTGCTAATTTTATTTAGCCTAATCCATATTGTGTATCAGCAAAATTCTTTCTTTTAAGGATCACATAATTTACTAATTCTTTATCATCCCAGTTCATCATCTTTGAACGTGTCAAGATTCATGATGATGCAAATCACAGTAAACATTTTGTACACAATAAAATATTTTTATCTAAAAGCGTCATTTATACGTACACGTTTAACATGCATACAAATTCTTACAATAGTATTAAAGTTGGAGTTTGGAGATAATTTAATGTTGGAGGGAAAAGAAAACTTGTAAAATCTTGATAGTGTTTCTACACCAAAAAAAATCTAGTGCTGTACAGTAATTATTTTTGGCAGTAATTATAAGTGTTATTTGCGGCATGGACCTGTACAATTATTTAATCACTGAAGGCTGGAATTCATTACGGGTACTATATGCATATCGAGGAATTTATGTAAAATATTTATCATGTATATGAAGTTTAAGTTGATTAATAAATATTGGCTAACATCCTCATAAATGATAATTTAATAATTAAATATTGCAGTTTAAATCACAATATGTGTTAAAAAAAAATTATCCCAACATGATATATTTTTATCAAATTGCAGTCGTAAATTCAGGATTATCAAATAATTTAGTAATTTTTTGCCGTATGTTATTCTTCACTTGACAAATCTAATGACCTTCACAGCAGTATTTGAATTATATATATATATATATATATATATATATATATATTTCAATGTTTGGATTTTTAAAAAAGTGTGAGCTTTTTAAAATTATTATTAATGTGCTGAGTCACGTACAATTTGCTATGAATTCATGTGTTTGTTTCAGGGGAAAAGTTATCTATCAGATTTCTGTTCCACATCCAGCATCCCATCCTACCTCTATGATTTCATTTAGGGTTTGGGTTTTATATATACAAGTCTTTGCTTATGATGGAATTGTTAAGCTTATTTCACATGACTTTTGCTCTGTTGGATATTTACTTTCCCTAAAAAGGCCTCATCAGCCCTCCCTTGTCCCCACAGAGCTCTATGCCAGCAGTTATGACAATGTTAGCCGACCACGCAGCCAGACAGCTGCTGGACTTCAACCAGAAACTGGACATTAATCTCCTGGATAATGTCGTTAACTGCTTGTACCATGGCGTGGGACCGCAGGTAAGAATTCAGACACTGCTATGTGGAGTAGCATTTTTTTTTACCTCGGATGTGTGTTAAAAATGTGTTTATTCAAGTAGAACACATGAAACTTTATTAGTGCATTGTTCTGTTTTCTGTTTTAATGGAAAAGTTGCAGTTCTGGTGGCGATGTCTTTTAATTTCTCAATTTTATGACAATTTTGACAAACAACATATTTTAAATAAACTGCCTCCAGCAAAAAAATAACTTCTTTGACCTGGATAACAGCATCAGTTCATTTCTTCAGGTAGTTCCTGTTCAGCTGTGTTTGTAAAATTGGATAAAAAGCTTTTTTTTTTTTTTTAAGCTTTCAATATCAGAAATAGGTAAATACACACCTGACCATTCACACCCACATGTGGTTCTTTCCAAACCCTCCCTACACTAGAACCTAAAGATCAAAATCTTTTCCTACATGTCAGTATCCCTGTACAAAATGCCAGCTCCATGAAGACATGGTTTATACATTTATAAGTTTGGTGTCACCCTGACCTCGAGCACCTTTTAAGATGCCTGGTCTCACTAATGATCTTGTTGCTTAAGGAGCACAAATTCCCATAGCCATGCTCAAAAGTGGTGGAAAGCCCTCCCAGAAGAATAAAGCATATTGTAACAGCATAGAGGGATTCAATCTGGAAGATGTTTAGTAAGCTCAAGTGTGTTATGGTCAGGTGTTCTGTTGGGTTTGGCTGTAAAGTGTATCCTGTGACCATTTGTTAATGGTGCACGCCTACAAATGAAAGCGTCAGTGGTGACATACCCACACGAGCAAAACTGATCATGATTTTAGCGTCTCGTCAAGTGCAGGATGCAATGTTTATTAGATTTATTTTATTTATATTTTTTTTTGTTTTGTTTGTATTCCAGCAAAGAATGGCCCAGGAGGTCCTTACACATTTAAAGGAGCACCCAGATGCATGGACTCGAGTGGACACCATCCTTGAATTCTCTCAGAACATGAACACCAAAGTAAGCCTCCACTCTCAATTAACCTGCTAGAGTCAACCAGCCTGATGTTCATGAGCCATCTTGGTGGAGGAGTGCTGATTTAGGCATTTTATAATTTTTTTAAAATATAATATGTAGATTTTTTTTTTTTTCATTCTCTCTGATTGTAGCAATCAGCAGGTCCTTCATCAGCGCTCTTACTCTACTCTGAGATGCTTTGCGAACACAGGCCCTGACTTCCCTGCTTTGAGGAAGCTCTGACATGATGTCATTAATTGATACACATATTAGGGGAACTCCATTAGAACTGTTTTAAAATGCAGCTCTTTAAATATATTTTTGGGAGCAGCAACAACTGAGAGCTCGTTGATAGATTATATTTAACACTTGTGAACCCAGTTACCTTCCCTGTCCCGCCTAAACAAATTAATTGTCTTGCTAGAAGGAAACGCTTGTTTTCTTCAATATAGGTCTTGGACTTTTATACCAGAGAAGACATTTCTCTCCCCAAGACCCCCCGTAAACCCTCTCCTGAACTTTCATTCATCGTGTGAAAATCTATTAAAGCTACTCAAATATAAACCTCTGCATCTCACAGTTCAGTAATATAGCATGTCCACGCGCATGTTTACCTGGTTGTAAGCTCCGGCTAATCCTGAGTCAGCTGTCCGCTCCTGTTTAGCTCATCCTAATTGGAGCTTTGTTCTACTCAGCAATTGTTGGGATGGAGTTTATTTCCCTATTGTGTGTATCAGACTTCCTTAAACTACCGGTGACAGTTTGCCTTTATTTGTTCATTTTGTTTTGGGCTTGCTGTAGGTGTGCTCTTAACCTTTTGGTCATTATTACTAATATTTGGAGTGGATTTGTCAACAGAATTAATAATTTCATAATACGCTGCCCAAAAAGAAAAGAGAAAAATCTCTTATTTAATTTCACATACAAGTACCCTTTCAGAATCATACTTTAAAAATCTTAAGTGCATCAGCTAAAGCACTGTGTTCATTTGGCTTCTCCCTGTTTCTTGTTAAACAAAGAATGAACAAACACAAAACCACAAGACAAAAATTTTTTCTTATCTGAATTTGTTCATATTTGATCATTAATGCCAATGTTCCATTATGTTGATTGCTTGTAATAGGAAGAAAAGGGGTGTGTCTTCCTGTGCACCTTGACACAGCTAGGCTTTGGGCGGCAGGCCTCCACAAGGTCTACCTTTTCATTCCCTTATACTTAATTCTGCTCTGCATTCGTTTTCATTGCATTTGCTTCTTCTCATCTGGAGGAGGGAGAACTGAGTGTGAAAACGAGCAAGATGCTGATCCAGGGGCAGCTCCTCCTTCTCCTGTACAGTTATGTTCATTAGGAGAAACTGATCTTGGGTCAGCAGTCTTCCTCTCTTTTTAGATTTCATAACTACAGTGGTCCTAGGCAGTATTTTGTTATTTATGCGTATAGGGCGAGTAGGTATTCCAGCTGTAGAGATCGTTTCACTGTCATCATTTCACTGTCTCTCTTTTTTTTTTTTCTCTTTTTTTTCCGTTTTCTTTTCCCTTTCTTGCTTTTTTCCCCTTGTTCCTTCCCTTATGTCAATGAGGTTATTTATTTATTTTAATTAAACTCTCCTATGTTTAAATTAAAGGTGGAGATCTGACCAGGTGTTTGAGGATATATGTGAGCCTGGAGTGTTTATGTATCCAGATTTCACCTTTAATCATGTCCCTTCACTTTGTAAAGCCTCTTTTGTCATACCATTTTTCCCTCACTGCCCCTCTTTTTCACCCACTTCATTTATCTTTCTTCTGATACTTTATAATAAGTGATCCATACAGCTGAAATACTATCAGCCCAAATGACACAGATACCTTACCAGTAACACAATCACTAACGAATTCACCTGTTTTCTTTTTTTTTCTGTAATGTAAAATAAAAATATCACTGTAGGCAAAAAATATAACCAAACTTGTAGCTTGCTTTGCTGTTCCCAGAGGTGCACACCAGCTGAAGGTGAAAACAGCAGACGCTGATGCTTTTACTTAAGGGTTTGTCCTTTGTAAAACCGCTTAAAGAATGAGATGCTCGTTGTTTATTCTCACCGTGTTTCTAATATTTGAGTACTTAAAGTGTCATCGATAAGTTTTGTGTGTTCTCTGGCTTCCTGCCTGGTCACACTCGGATGCAGCTTGCCGTTATCCAATAATAATTTTCCTTTCAGTTTTTTCACTTTCTGGTGTGAAACTGGCAGAAACAGCAAAACTCGTACAAGCTTTCGAGAATCTAGAAAATCCTGATTCTCTAGAATGTTTACAGCAAAACTATGTATTAACAAAGTGAATCGAACCTGCATGAAAGGCTACACTTAGTCTGATTGTATGCTTTAAAAAAAAGAAGAGATTTTAAAATGCTTTCAGGCAGTGATGATTTTCTGTCTCTGTTTGTTTTGAGTCATAAAAAAAGTTCACAGTAGTTCATGTGGAGAACTGGCTAGTTAAAGCTGAAGTGCTTAATGTTTGCTTTTTTTTCCCCCCTTGGCATTCCAGTACTATGCTCTGCAGATTCTGGAAACAGTTATAAAAACAAGATGGAAGATTCTGCCCAGAAACCAGTGTGAAGGTAAGCTTTTATTTCCAGCTCACCTGGAAAATAAAACAATAAGAGTACCAAACTCGCTGAGGTCTTTTGCACATTTTCTTAAAATTGATCAGCCACAGTGTTAACAACACCACCACCACCACCAGGTTTACTGAATAGCAATGAATATCGATTATATAACCGTAAAGACCAACTCACCCCGGACTGATCCCACAGAAAGGCTAATGTAGTACACAATGCTGTAAAAGGTAAATGCTGGCCATGATAGAAAGGTGTCAGACCACACAGTGCATCACTGCCTGCTGCATATGGTGCTTAATAGGCATAATAAAAAAAAAAGATCAAGGTTGCTGTTCCATCCTCCAAATCTGATTAATGCATAAGGCTCCTTATCCTTGAAGGGCCCCACCCTGCAACCCACATCACCCAAAACATCCACTGCTAACATCCCGCTGTAAGACACCACAGCACACCCCCTGAGGCCTTGTGAAGTCATGGCTCGAAGAGTCAGCTGCTCAGACAGCACAAGGAAAAACAGAAATGAAAGTACCACCCTGGTGCACCTTGGCACCTTTGTTACAGAGAGTGTGTGATGCTGGCTTCTTTCTCTGGCCCAGGGTCTGTGGTTGTTTGTTCCTAATGTCCCGTCTGCTGATATTGGACCTGAACTTCATCAGAATTTACAAAATCCTGAACTTAGCATGTGGCCGCTTTACACACAGAGGTCTTTTTATGCATGTGTGCATGCTCGTTCCAACAAACCTGACTGAGTTTGGCAGCTCAAGATCACATCCTTTGAGAATCCTAAGAAATCCTCCAAAAATGCCATTCAACCATGCAGATGTACAGCCATTCCAAAACTGAATCTCAGAACAAATCTTTAGCATCAATCATTAACAGAATTAACAGGGATGAGGGTTAAATCATGGAGACTACAACTGTAAGCGGAGAACTGGTGTTTTTGTTTGTTTTGTTTTTTCCTCATGAGCCCCAGATTTGGCTTGCAAGCTGCATTAATCAGTGAGAACCACATTTGTTTGCAGCAGCAGCAGCCATGTGGTTTCCAAGTTGTGGTCGCTTTTAAACCTAAAATCTCTCTCTCTCTCTCTCTCTCTCTCTCTCTCTCTCTCTCTCTCTCTCTGTATCTTTCTCTCATTCATTCATTGGTTTGTTTATTTGTTTTTGTTTGCTCTCAATACTGAGATTTAGTATTGCCAGTTTAAGAGCCAGTTTCTCCCATAGGACAGCAGTGTAACTGGCATCTTCAGACACCCCTAACGTATTATGTGGGTTCTCTTGTACCCAGTGTAAAATAAAATTTAAAAAAGGGTGAATGAAGTTAAATGCTTTAGCAGCAAGGTTTTGAGTAAATTTCAATTTTCCTTTTTTGGTCTTTAATGCAAAAAAAAAAAAAAAAAAAATCTATGCACCTTTGTATTATCAAAAGTGAAGTAGAATTGCCTTTGCATGTCTCCCCCTACTGTCTTACAAAGTTACTGCATTTTGTTGCTTCAGTTTTATTTTGCACTTCCAAAGTCACTCATTTATGTGCCCTTTTTTTTCCTTTTTGGTTGCGTTTGCCTGTTTCTCTTTAAGTGCCCATAAGTGATATTTTAAGATGCAGATGACTGTAATACACTGTGCTTTAAATATATACTTGAATATTTAACAGATTAATTTCCATAGATTCTTCAGAGGGTTGCTATGCACAATCTTTCAGTAATTAAAACTGAATCATGCAAAATAAAACCACACGTTTAATGCAAAGTGATTGGTATGATGGGGAATGCAAAGTGACATGCCCATGTGGTTTATTATGTAAGGTAAATGCAGAAACCTAGTTGGCATCTGCAGAAGCAACAAGACAGATGCAGTTAAGACCAAACGCTTTTGTGTGTCGCAGTGACGTCAGAATTTGCACTGTTACTGACAGAGTCTTCCTGTTGATCAGTTAGAAAATGTAGGCTAAAGAAATGTCTCCACTATAGTCTGTAGAGACCTTGTACTTTTTTTTTTTTTTTTTTTTTTTCCCCCCCTGCAGAAATTTATTAATGTTTAACTGGTTCAAAGCTGTAGACGTTATTGAGCGCATGTAAACTCAGCTGTACTGTTGAATGACGCATTATAACCCAATTGCTTTCTATAGCTCACTACTGCGTTCCCAGACCGAGGTTGACTCGTACTCTACTGTAGTTAGTCATGGAATACTCAATTCAGCACCCATTGCCAGTGTTAAGGTCAGGTTTTAAGGCCTTGAACTGGTTAATGAAAGAGCTGTCCAGCTAAAGAGCAATATAAATGTTGCATAATTTTGCTTCGTGGCAATAGACCAGTGTTCTCTTGGTAAATTGCTACTCTTTAGACTTGAAAGATTATTTTTTTTTTACACTTTTTTTTCTTTTGTCTTTTTCTTCTGTCACCTCTGTTTGACTCCAGGAATTAAAAAATATGTCGTGGGCCTCATTATCAAGACGTCTTCTGATGCAGCAAGTGTGGAGGTACGTACGTGTGATATCTAAATTTACTCAGGCTCAAAGCTTTACTGTTATTTGACAGTCAGTGTGATGTTTTGTGTTTCGTTGCAGAAGGAGAAGGTGTACATTGGAAAACTTAACATGATTTTAGTTCAGGTACGATGTACTAGAAAGTTGATCCTTTTGTTTGATTGTAATGTTTGATATCATTAATGTTTCAGATGTAGTAGTTTTTATGTTTTTATGTTTATAGTGTCCTTCCCCCAATTACTGCACTTAATACAAAGAAATGCATATGCCAGTTGTCATTGATGGAGGTTTGCTGTTGTACACACATACTTACTGATGACTGTACCTCTTGGAAGTAGTGGACAGTTCGCTTTAGGGACGGGAATTAATTTATTATTATTATAAAAAATCTTTTTTTACAATTTTCAATTAGCTTCACAAATAATTTGCTCCTACTGCACCGCCTGTTAATGTGTGGAATAAAGGAACAACACCATTTTATCACCTCAAATATTCAAGAACATTTAAATTAATGATGATCACATGATGAGTGATGTTGCACTGCGTATCTTGTCCCACACAGCCAGTGTGAACAGAAAGGTGTGTTTTGTAAATAGTCACCTGTCATCCTACGCACTACTATTTAGGTGTGTGGAAAAATTCTAATTTTGTGCCCTTTTTTTCCCCACCCTCTGTTTATTACACACATTTGGGTTCTGTTGCTGTTTGATAGATCTTAAAGCAGGAGTGGCCTAAGCACTGGCCCACGTTTATCAGCGACATTGTAGGAGCAAGCCGTACCAGCGAGAGCCTCTGCCAGAACAACATGATCATCCTGAAGCTGCTCAGCGAGGAGGTGTTCGATTTCTCCAGTGGACAGATGACCCAGGTTAAAGCCAAGCATCTCAAGGACAGGTGAGACTGCAGCAATTGCAATAAATTACCTAACGGGAGATGGAGCTAAGAGGGAAAATTGTGTACTGTGCACACTGTTCTAGGGACATTTTTTTATTTTTTAATTTTTTTTGGTAATATAAGTCACCTCACTTGGGTTGTAGAAAGTGATGGTTGGAATTTTAGGTGCGTTAAAGCCGAGGCATAATATGTGAAGCGCATGGGGATTAAATGACAATCATTGAGACTACAGTACTGAATTTTGTTTATTTATTTATTTGTTTGTTTTTCTTCCTTATTTCTCCAGCATGTGTAATGAGTTCTCGCAGATCTTTCAGCTCTGCCAGTTCGTGATGGTGAGCACTAACCTGTCCTTACATACACAAGTGTATGTAAATTGTTTCAGAGTGTTAAAACGAAGCCTTCATCAATTCATCTTCCTATCTTTAGGAAAACTCCCAGAATGCTCCTTTGGTACACGCCACCTTGGAAACACTGCTTCGTTTTTTGAATTGGATCCCACTGGGCTACATCTTCGAGACCAAACTCATCAGCACTCTCGTGTACAAGGTGAGAGCTGTACCCCTACCAGGGGCAGATAGCTGTTTTCTCAGCACTTTACCCAGTCACATGGTTCATGCCCATAGTGTGCTTTAGATTTACACTTAGAGGTATAAGTGCTGTTGTTGTTGTGGTTGTTTTATCCTGTGTTTATTTACACTGGTACATCTGTAGCTGTAGTTTAGCTTATACATCTGAGTTTTGCAGTGTTTGTAGACTTAACCTGCCTCAAATAGGAGTACGTAAGTAGGGTTGGGTATCGTTTGGTTTTTTTTCGATACCGGTGCCAAATCGATACTTTTAAAACGGTACCGGTGCCAAAAC
>JAQMYJ010000005.1:4659093-4674447 GCA_030014305.1 Clarias laeviceps
ATTATCAAAGCTTTTCGAAGTTCTCAAGATTTTTCTAATTAAGGAAATAATTTATTTTTCCGATCATTTCTGACACCTCATGAATGCAGTATTTAAATTTTACCCAGAGAACAAATATTTCAATCGACAGTTCAGGCATTTAGGTGGCACCGAAATGAGGCACCGAAATTTGCGTTCTGTTTCGGTCCGGTACATACCGGTTATATAGGTACGGCACCGGTTTTCGGTACCCAACCCTATACGTAAGGCAGAGTACAGTTGCAGAAGCAACTGAGGGACTCATAAAATTGTTTCAAGAAATTAAAAAATTTAAAAATGTGTTGAATTGAGTGTGCACAGCCTGGGGATTATATATTGTTTTTGTTTCATAAATCACCGTTTTGTTCTACTCTCCCCTCTCTCTCTCCATCTCTCTCTTGCTCTCCCAAAAGTTCCTGAACGTTCCAATGTTTCGGAATGTGACACTCAAGTGTCTGACTGAGATCGCCGGTGTGAGTGTGAGCCAGTATGAGGAGCAGTTTGTCACACTGTTCACGCTCACCATGATGCAGCTTAAACAGGTAACACCCCCTCCCCCCCCCGAATACAACCACTCGCCATGCATTCCACAAAGCAACCAAAAACTAATCTTTTGACATACTCGGTCTCTCCGGGTTTGCTTCGTAGATGCTGCCTCTGAACACGAACATCCGTCTGGCCTACGCCAACGGGAAGGATGACGAGCAGAACTTCATCCAGAACCTCAGCCTGTTCCTCTGCACCTTCCTCAAAGAGCACGGCCAGCTCATAGAGAAAAGGCTCAACCTGCGCGAGACCCTTATGGAGGTACGAACACCACACACATGCCTCAGATCCCAAGGTTTCCATGTGCACAGTGAAGATGGGGGAGCATCTCTTTTACCCTAGTGATCAGTTTATAATAGTGAAAAAAAGTTAAAGCGTTTTTGTTTATGTGTGGAGTAATCCAGTACAATGCCCTTAAGACAGGTAGGTGAAATGTTAATAATACAGTAATCATCAGAGAAACCTTTGGACATGATTAGTGTGTGTTCACGCCAATTAATGTGTTGGCTGCCAGACACCGTCTCGTGATGAATCAAAGTTCATGTTAAAGAATTCAGAAGGCTTAAGAATATAATTCAAGATTTTAGATTTATTTTACTTTAGATTTCTTACATAATAAAGCAATGAGGTTGCAGTCTTTTCAAAACACTGGGCGTTAGTATTAAACGAATTGCACTGTAACACACTCTTAGATTATATTACATGGAAATAAACGAACAGAATGAATGTCTTTTTGATTAAAATATTTGCATGTGATCTCAAGGCTCTGCACTACATGCTGCTGGTGTCCGAGGTGGAGGAGACCGAGATCTTTAAGATCTGTCTGGAGTACTGGAACCACCTGGCAGCGGAGCTGTACAGAGAAAGTCCATTCAGCACCTCCACCTCCCCACTGCTCTCTGGCAGCCAGCACTTTGATGTTCCACCACGCAGGCAGCTCTATCTACCTGTACTCTCCAAGGTAAAGGGTCGTTCTCTCACACTGCTGGGCAACTGAACATTACTACTAATATATACTCACACACACTGTACGTTTGTAGCTGACTCACAGTCGCACGCACATGCACAGAGTTTGCAGTATTGAAAGTTGGTGTGTTTGTGTGTGTTCAGGTGCGTCTGCTGATGGTGAGCCGTATGGCAAAACCGGAGGAGGTGCTGGTGGTGGAAAACGACCAGGGTGAAGTGGTGCGAGAGTTCATGAAGGACACAGACTCTATCAACCTGTACAAGAACATGAGAGAGACGCTTGGTAAGGACACACACACACACCCTTTGTACACACTTGTACGTTTAATCTAACTAGTTATAAAGTATCTATGCTAACACTGCAATGGATGAAGTCCCCCTTTTTTTTTTCTTTAGTCTTTGTAAATAGATCTCTGTCTTACTTCTCTCCTTTTATTTTATTTATTTTTTTCCTTGTGTAGTGTATTTGACCCATTTGGACTACGCAGACACAGAGCGGATCATGACAGAAAAACTTCATAACCAGGTGAACGGGACAGAGTGGTCCTGGAAAAACCTGAACACACTGTGCTGGGCCATCGGCTCCATCAGCGGAGCCATGCACGAGGAGGACGAGAAGCGATTCCTTGTCACTGTCATCAAGGTGCTTATTTATTACGGTTCATTAATTTTTGAATGTTGCCTCCCAAATCATTGTGTTTTGCTGATGCTTTCTTTTTCTTGTCAGCGTTGGTATAAATATAAAGTGAGTTTGTGTGTGTGTGTGTGTGTTAGGACTTGCTGGGGTTGTGCGAGCAGAAGCGAGGAAAGGATAATAAAGCCATCATTGCCTCAAATATAATGTACATCGTAGGCCAGTACCCACGATTCCTGCGCGCACATTGGAAGTTCCTCAAGACTGTAGTGAACAAACTGTTTGAATTCATGCATGGTATGTTACACAGCCTGAGTTTGGGGCACAGATTTAAATGTTTTGCTTTGTATTTGTATATTGTTGAAAGTTTAGGTTACCTCTAAAAGAAAACGTAATTTACGTTAGATACAAGGCCAGTTAATGTGACTTCTAGACCAAAAATATGCTCCACTGATTGGAGGTGATGACGTGCGTCAGAGTATAACTTTTATTCCTATATAAAGGGACAGAAAATGTTATTCGAAAATTTAACTGAATATATAGTTCAAAGTTTTATATATGGGATCATGTGAGTGCTATGTGCATTGATATTGATTTAAAAAAAATAATAGTATAAATTAAAAAAACTAAATCTGCTCCTAAAAAAATTAAATTAAACATTTTATTCTTTCTGTCTTTTAGAAACCCATGACGGTGTGCAGGACATGGCGTGTGACACGTTCATTAAAATTGCACAGAAGTGCAGGAGGCATTTTGTGCAGGTGCAGGTTGGCGAAGTCATGCCCTTCATTGATGAGATACTCAACAATATCAACACCATTATCTGTGATTTGCAGCCACAGCAGGTCCGATTCAGCTCAAGCACTCATCTACGTGATTAAAGTCTCGTTACAGTCTGTGTTCTTTCTAATATATATATATATATATTTTTTTTTTTTCTTCTCTTTTTGCTTTATCACGCGTCCTGTCCCTGTAGGTGCATACGTTTTATGAAGCAGTGGGTTACATGATTGGCGCTCAGACGGATCAGGCTGTACAGGAGCATCTGATAGAGAAGTACATGCTGCTACCCAACCAGGTGTGGGACAGCATCATCCAACAGGCCACTAAGGTAAGACATTTCAGCGTCCATGCCTGGCGTCAGATATTCAAAACACCGATCCGGTAGCATTTTAGACTGCAGACTCATAGTAGTTTAAAGAATAAAGATGGCCCCCAGTGAGGTTTTTTTGAATTGGTTGGTTTTGTCGTTTTTGAAAGCAATATGCATTCTGTCGAAACTTCTCTTAAATAATAAGAGGTTTTATAATTTAGACCTTTTCCTGTCTAGTGATATATGGTGTAATGCCCTCTCTTGGTGCTAGGTGGAAGTAGGGAGCCACATCTCCTAGTCAGTCACGCGATTATAAGGGAAACAGCTAATACTCCACGCAGTGGTGTCAGCATTTTTTAACACACATGCACCGTCTTGAACCGGACAGAGTGAAAGCTTTGAATGTCCCAGAGTGAGCCCAGAGTTTGGCTAAATCTTCTTTCATGTTTGCACACCAAGGTTTTATACCATACACCATTCTGTTCGTTACTTTCTGTAAACAGTAGTATTATTGTGTATTATACAGCTTATTGAGACCTAACCCCATCGCATGGGGGTGGGAGTCCAACTGTTACGTTCATGGATATGGACTGTGAGAAATTGTTAGAAAAGTATTAAAATTGCCAGGAAGGGGATATGTTGCTTAATGAAAGTGCCACTGCATATTTTGCTAGCAGCGAGAGTTAGGCCAGTTTTGTGCTGCACTTTATTTTGGTCAGTTTCCACATATGTATGTCTTTCTGACAAAACTGATCAAAGTGAATAGTCCTTAGTACAACTTGATATAATTTTTTTAAATTGTACAGTACCTACCCCAGTAGTGGGTGCATCAGATGCTGGCTGTAGTACAGGAAGTGCCGCGATACAGAATATTATATTTGAATTGAAGCAATCCGTCACTCATATTTATCATTTATATCTTAGAGTGCTAATTGTGCGCCGTACTGTTCTTTCACAGAATGTTGATATCCTGAAGGACCCAGAGACTGTGAAACAGCTTGGAAGCATCCTGAAGACCAATGTAAGGGCATGCAAGGCAGTGGGACACCCATTCGTCATTCAGCTAGGACGCATCTATCTGGATATGCTTAATGTCTACAAGTGCCTCAGTGAGAACATCTCTGCAGCTATCCAGACCAATGGTAAGTGTGTGAGTGAAATTATTATTATTTTTTTTCAAAATCTTGAAGATCAGTCTTTAATGATTTTATATTATGAATAAAATAACACTGATTGAAACAATGAAAAACAAATATTGTCAGTAAATTTGTTTGCAAGATCAATACAATATGATTAGATATAAAATGTGAAGTGTTTTTGTGTGTACATGTGTGACTGCAGGTGAGATGGTGACCAAACAGCCTCTAATCAGGAGCATGCGCACGGTAAAGAGAGAAACTCTTAAACTCATCTCGGGCTGGGTCAGTCGCTCCAACGACCCACAGATGGTAAGTATGCACACACACGAACACATTCAGACCTAGCAGCTATACACTTGATGCATTCCATGCCTATGAGCACATTTCTGATAAAAACCCCTTTAACATCTGGGTCACATGTCGTTGTTCTGATGAAGTCTGTCCCCCATTCTTTTGCTCATCCTTTAAGCCTCTGTGTATTTGTATTCTCAGGTCGGAGAGAACTTTGTTCCACCTTTGCTGGACGCCGTCCTAATAGATTACCAACGGAACGTTCCGGCGGCCAGAGAGCCGGAAGTGCTCAGCACCATGGCGACCATCGTGAACAAACTGGGCGGTCACATCACAAACGAGATTCCACAGATCTTTGACGCCGTGTTTGAATGCACACTGAACATGATCAACAAAGTAAGACCCATTCTACATCGGATTATACTTTGTAACACGGGATTGGACATTTTAATTATATAAAATGCAAACATTGCACAGCAGTGAGAAATGTTATAAAAGATTTCATTGCCCTTAAAACTAGGTGCACAAACAAAACTTTACAAGACATGAAGCAATAGTTTGCAAAATAAACCAAACCCAATTTTTCCCTTATGCAGGAATAGTCAATCAGCCAAGACATGTTTTTCTGCATGGGTGTCTGATGTTTACAGTTTTGCTCTGAAGCTATGAGACTAATGCCAAAGTCATTACACATCCCTCAAACCGGTTTGAGTCGATCATAAATCTGCCAGACTTTATATAGTTTCTAGCCCCTGTGCCTCTCCTCCTGGTACACTCCTGGTTATTCTACAAATAAATCAAATGTAGAGCTACATAAAATGGTGCATAACATCTTAAAGGTGGAATCTTGTTTACTCAACGATTCGTTTTATCGATTTGTTTTTTTTAGCGGTTGTTTTTTTTTTTTTTTTTTTTTTTATATATATATATATATATATATATATATATTGGATGATATAGTTTTGGTTTTTGTTTAGTTTTTTTTTTTTCTTGCATTCAAATCTTCCTGCGTATTTTATGAAGTTGTTTTTGTGTGAGTAGTGTTACTGAGCCAAGCAGTTGATTTGGGTGGGTTTTTTATTTATTTTTATTTTTTTGGCATGTAGCTAAATTAGAGGCCATGCACTTCCAGACATCTTAATTGCATTAGCTCCAGTACTACATACTGAATTCTGGAAATGTTGGGATGTTTTTTTTTTTTTTTTATTATTTTGATAAAATGAAAACTAAAAGAATTTCAAATCCCATAAGCCAATATTTCATTCACAATAGAATATAGATGATGAGATTTGCAAAGCCTTTGCAATTTGACGTTAAGGAACATGTTTTTAAAGTATTCCACCAATCTTTTTACACACTCTTTCACAGATCGAAGAGCCTCTGCCCATTTTTATTTCTGAGAGACTCTGCCTCTCTAAGACATCCCTTTTATAGCTAATCATGTTACAGATCAGATGTTAATTACCTTAATTAGTTGCTAGAGTTTTACCAGCTGAACCTTTTCAAAAAAAAGTCTTGCTTTTTCAGGCCTATGCCAACTTTTTTGAGACCTGTAGTAGGGATCAAATTTGAAATGAGCTCATTAAGTGGATAAAAGTGTAAAAATGTCTCAGTTTAAACATTTATTTTCTCTAGTTCTGTTGTGAATAAAATATTGGCTCATGTGATTTGGAAGTCTTTTCATTTTATTCCAATTTAGAAAACATTTCTGGAATTCAGGTTGTAAATGAAGCAACTAGCAAACCCGAACAATCACGATTTACATTTATGATAAGGTATAAAGAGACCAACCACAAATACTAATATGTGCTGCTGTTCTGGTAGCAGTCTAATTAACATTTTGTTGACTCCACTAGGTGGTGTACGTTATTGTGTTCGTGTTTCCACCTGAGATTCTGGTTAAAGCTCGTAAAGAGTGCTAAATTATTACTGGATCTTGCACATAAACAGATTTGATTCTAAAACTGATCGACACAGGGTCAAGGTCAAAGCCAGGCCAGGTGTCTAAAATAGCTTTTTTTCGTTAATAGCTTCCTTTTGTGGTTTGATATACACTATAGATGCACTGCAGATATACGGATTAGTAATGAGAAGACTACACTTGGGGTTGCTGGCGTTCTGCTAGTTCTAGGTGTTTTTTTTTTTTTTTTTGTTTTTTTTTTTCATAATCTTTATTTTAAGTCATATTTTATTTATTTATTTTTCAGGATTTCGAGGAGTATCCAGAGCACCGCACACATTTCTTCTATCTGCTGCAGGCGGTGAATTCCCACTGCTTCCCGGCGTTCCTCGCCATTCCCCCGGCACAGTTCAAACTCGTACTGGACTCCATCATCTGGGCCTTTAAGCACACCATGAGAAACGTAGCCGACACTGGTGAGATACTAAACATGTGCACACACAGATGATTTTGCAGTAACTCTCTCTAGGTGTACAGTCAACCCCCGCTTTATGGTTCAGAGTTCGTAGGCTCAGTTGTTCGCAGACTTTTCCTTAGAACCCAATTAATAATTGTTAGCGGAAACCCTCACAATTCCAGGGAAACCGGAAAATACCCTCCACAATTTTTTTATGTTTTTTTTTTTATTTATTTATTTATTTGTTTGTTTGTTTGCAATATATAATTTTTCATGGATTTAATGCTAAACTGTTAGGAACAATATAAATGACAAATTTTGTAACATAAAAATTAACTACATTTTCATATAAAATATATTACTGCATACATTTTTTAGTACTGTAGAGAGAACACAAAGCGAACGTGGAGGAAAATGCAGACTGGGATGGTGAATTATTGTTACAGTATTTACCCTACAGCACTTATACCAAAGAAAACGACAACGCATACATAAGAAATTGCATAAATTACAGTACATATAGGGGTGGGTAACATTTGGTATTTTACATTCTAGCATTGCGGGAGACACAGCAGGACAGTACTGTACAGTATATGAGTTTACCTTTTTTATTATTTTTTTTTTTTAAGGGTAATGTATTAAGCTGAGTTTGAAATTAAATTAAAGTTCTTTGGGAGTGTATTTGGGGACATATTTGGGGTTTAAATGATAAAAATAGGCTTTTTTTTAACCACAACCCAAATCTGGGGTTTTTCCACATTTTACCGGAACCTTAGGGATGTGACCCCCATGAATTTTGGGGGTTGACTGTATTGTATTTGTTCATTCTGGATAATGTCATGGGGTCAAGTTTATTTGCTTGAATAGTGTCTTGTCCTGTAACAGAGCTCACATTGTAGTCTCTACAATTTTCTTGGTCTGTGTTACTGAACAGTGTTGTCTCAAATAGCCAGGAAATTTGTTTGTGTTTGATATTTAATAATGTTTTTGATATATATGTGCGTGTGTTTGCAGGTCTGCAGATTCTCTACACGTTGCTCCAGAACGTGGCCCAGGAGGAGGCAGCAGCACAGAGCTTCTACCAGACATACTTCTGCGACATACTGCAACACATCTTCTCCGTAGTTACGGACACATCACACACAGCCGGTGAGTCATACAGTGCAGATTCACTAAAGATAATGATGCATTACACACACATACACACCCAATGAGTCACTGCTACTAATGCTGGAGGTTGAGGAATAAATATGAATAACACACACAGAGAAACATGCTCAGCACAGATGTTTTTTTTTTTTCTTCTTCTTCTTCTTCTTCTTCTTCCATTTCTGCCACTGGGGAAGAGGGAGCAAGATCACCATGAAGGCTTTTTTACAAGAGTAAAAAAAAAAAAAAAGGCTTTGTTCTGGCCTAAAAGCCTAAATTCCTCAATTCATACCCGATGCTCGAATTGAATTTGTCTTTGTGGCACTTGTGTATATTCTGAATACGAGAACAACGAAAACTTTTTAATGTATGAGAAAATTGAATTTTACAACCCAAGATGATTTCCTCCTTTAACCTTCCTCCTACTGATTTGAAATGAGGCCAAAGTTTTTGGTTCTGCTTCATCTTTTATTGTTAGAGCTGAAGCCATCTTGAGTCTGAACTAAAATATAAATGTCAAATTTCATTCAGGAATAAATGTCCATGGATCAAGACTTATCAGCCCACACTGTAGATGTTCTTGCTTCTCTTAAGTATTCACTTAACGGTCAGTCCAGGGCGGGAGAGTCTTCAGGATAGAGGAGTTTCTGGTACAGTTTCTGGTTTCTCTATAAAAATGACTGTATTTTCAGACGGAAACGGCAAACAAGAGTTAAAGCAATCTGATCGAGCTGGAGAAAGAGGAAGGGGAAAAGATGATGTTTATGATCGGGGGGGGGGGGGGGATGAATGTTTCGCTGCAATAATGTAATGAAAACAGGAGCTCAGTTCTTCGCTATAAACTGCTAAAATCTGCACTGTGGTGTTTGCTAAAGAAAAATTACACATGTAATATTTGACAATTTCTGTGGTGTAAATGAAATAACATTCTCATTGTGCAGTTATATGAAAATAATACACTCTGCTTCGCGTCATACATTGCTTCTACACATGCGTTTTTTTTGTGAACCTACCTGCGCTGTTGTAACATTTTGTACAGGAAAAACACCAAATATAGCATCACAGAAACACCCTGTAAGTGCTGAAGACGTTTAGGGCGATTTTATGTATAAAGGTCATGCCTTAACTGCTGTATCTGTGTGTTTCTTTCAGGTCTGACGATGCATGCATCCATCCTGGCTTACATGTTTAATTTAGTAGAGGAGGGTAAGATTAGTATGACCCTGAACCCCGCGAGCCCTATGAGCAATCAGGCTTTCATCCAGGAGTACGTGGCCAACTTGCTTAAGACGGCTTTCCCTCATCTGCAGGAGTGAGTTTTGTGTTTCACTTTGCTGTTTTTAGACCTTTTACATTTTTTTGTTTTGTATGATTACATTGCTAATGCTAGAGTAATTAAGAACAGATAGCAAAGCGCCAACTGGCGTCGATTCGAATCTGTACTAATTACAGCCTGGTAGTTACTCTTATGGGACCCCAAACAAAATAAATTGTTTTTTAACACACATTGGGCTAATATTGGAATTATTAAAAGTATTTATTGGATATTACTTCTCAAAAATATTTGGATATATATTCTTAGAAAAAAAATGAACATGTAAAGCAAAATGTTGATGCAGAAATAATTTTTAAAAAGTAGTCCTGTAACATTTACACTCTTTTTTAAAGATTTTTTTATTCTACACTTTATAATGCATGATTTGCGTAAAAAAAATCTCATTTAAATATTTAGCCACAAAATAACAACTCATTTTATCAATTATACATGCTGGTGATAATTGTTAGGTGAATAGTTCTATAATGCTACTTACACTTATAGTAGTTCCACTTAGATAAGATATGATATGAATATTGATAAGATATGATGTGCCTCTATGTTGATTTGGTTTCTGTTTTCTGCTCAAATTCTGACTGTTGTTTTGTGGTGTATTTAGTGCACAGGTAAAGGTGTTTGTGACGGGGTTATTCAGTCTGAACCAGGACATCCCTGCATTTAAAGAGCATTTGAGAGACTTCCTGGTACAGATCAAGGTGAGTAGCATCACAGAATATATCTGGTGTTGGAGATTTGGCTTGTTCTGCCATACTTCAAATCTGGGTCTGGTTTCCCCGACTTACGAACATTCAAGTTATGAATTTCCTCAGATACGAACGGACTGCGGGAACAAATCGCGGGCGTAGCTCACGTACAAAAAATAGACACGGCAGTGCACCAGATACCAATATTTACTATTATATACAATATCTTTTAATACACAAAAAATAGTTTTTTATATAGCACAGAATTTGTTCGTAAGTCGGGGACTACCTGTATAAGACTCATTTTGTCAGACTCAAGAACAAATCAGACTTAGAAACGTTCTCCGGGAACGGAACTCATTCGTATGTCAGTGACTTATTGTATACACGTTGGCAAAAAGTGATGATTCTCATCCAGGCAGTGGCATTCATTTCGGTTTAATTTTTATTTTTGTTGTTTTACATTTTTGTTGTTGAAAAGCCAATATTAAGGTTAAGGGTTTCTTTCCCTTTTCAAAAGTTCAATAAATGCAAGATGTTTCCAAAGATAATGTCAAGTTGAAAAAATCATGATCTCAGAACTAACAATCAATCATGATTACAGATAAACTTTTTTTTTTTTTTACAGTTAAAATTTTAATTATGCTGTTCTATTATCTGGCAAACAAACCTGTACAGAAGGTCCTTTACTGAGTTATTTCCTACTAAAAACCAACATATGATTTGGTTTGCAGGTTTGTCATGGGTCTTGTAATTAAAAAAATATATAAATAGAAATTAACAGTAGGAACGTATTAAAGTATTCTTGTTTCGAGGGGAAAAAAGACATGTGTCAAAAGTACAAAGTCTGCAAGAATTCAATCAGGGAAAGTATTGAATGGTGCCAACGGTGTTGTTGAGGCATTTATTGCATGTTTGTTTTTTTCGTGAATGTCTGTTGTGCATTTCAGAAATGCTACTCTTAGAGTTATATGGCATAAGCTTGTAAATCTCTTACAGCCTGGGTTTAAACACCACCAGAGTTTTTTTTATTTAGGATTAGGAATGTGTGGGTATTTAATTAATGACTTTCTATTTTATGTGCATGTGGAAGGAGCTACGTTTTTAATATTTTTGAGCGACATTCAAATTGAGTTTTTCTTTTTTTCTTTGTTGAGATTTTCACAATTTTGCAATTGTGTGCAATTTTTTTATGATGCCATAGAGTCAAATCCAAATGATTCTTTGCATCAATTTCAGTTGAAAAACATTCATTTGGAAATCTGGACTCTGCTGTGACAATAACTCTAACACTGCTGCTACAAATCAATGTTTACATACTGCACAAGTCACTTTAAGTTTAATTAATTAATATATGCATCCATCGATTCTTTCTTCCTCTACCTGTACTTTTGTTTCGGCTATTAAGCAGATGGATGCATTTTCACAGTTAATATACAGTTCATTTATGTAGATATTTTTATTCCATGTTTACTTGAACAGATATTTTATAAAGAATTTTATTTAAAGCTTTTTGCACTAACTATACCATTCTCTCCTCCAGGAGTTTGCAGGTGAGGACACTACAGATTTGTTTCTTGAGGAACGCGAGGCATCTCTGCGCCAGGCCCAGGAGGAGAAGCACAAGCTGCAGATGTCCGTCCCTGGAATCCTCAACCCTCACGAGATCCCTGAGGAGATGTGTGACTGAACACACACACGCACACAAGCACTGTGTGTATGTACTCGTGTACACAAACGCGCATCGTGCTGGCGCAGTAATGCGTTTAAACACATCGTTAAAGACGAGTGTCCAGGTTGTGTGTGTGTGTGTGTGTATGAGAGAGAGTGTGTGTGAGTGAGAGTTGATCGTGTCTGAGAGTGTTTTTTCTCTACGGAGGCGATATCTGCACTTGGCTGTCTTTTGACCAAATCAATGCCAATCTGTAAAATGATCCAGTCACCCAGTGGCCCTTTTTACATAACCTGCGTTTTATATGGACATTTTTTTTTTTTTTTGTGTGTGTGTGTGTAATACCTCTACATAATTAACTCAAGTTTGTTTGGTCAGTTAACCTCAATGCTGCATGGAGTTTTCTATCAAAGCTACACGTTTTAACTTGTTCTCTCTCTCTCTCTCCTCTGCTTACACATCATGTATTAGTTTATATATTAAACTGGGAGTGCAGTTTTTTTTTTTGTTTTTTTTTTGTTTGTTTTTTTGTTTTTTGTTTGTTTTTGTCTTGCAGTAAGCCACGTGCTAACACAGCGAGATGAGGAATCTCATATTTAGACCGCTTAGGAGATTAGATCTTTGCTTCACATGCTAAAATGACGGTGTTGCAGAGGTTAAGAAAATTTTGATAAAACATAGTAAGGGTATGTAAAACTCTACATGTAAACTCTTACTATAATACAGTTGGAAAATGTTTTTTCTTTTAGTCAAACACAAGAAGGAAAAGAAAAAATTATTAATTGTAATAACAATTAATTGTAAACCAAAACCTACAGTTTGGTCGATTGACCATAGGGAAAAAAAAATAACTATTTCATTTATTTAACTGTGTTTAAAAATCTGAAAAAAATGTTCTTAAATATGGTTGATGACCCCGTCCTGTAAAGTCCAACTCAGGCCCAAAGGTTAATTTAAACGGTTACTGATCCAAGTCCAAAATGAGCTTGGCTCACCCGTCTCAACTTCCTACTACACAAGATTCCTCACCACTCTGTGCATGTGTGTTTAAGTAAAACAAAAAAAATAACGAAACAAGCTGTGAGGATCTGCGCTACCTGCAGAAGAATGTCAAAGTTTGTAAGTGAATCCGAAAGCAAAGTGATGAAGGTCTGTCGGACGCTGCTCCATCCCGGCGGCGCTAGCTTTCTGTCAAGATCTGGTTAGCATTCTCGCTGTCCAGTGGCTTTATATTATAATGGATGCATCATCACTATCGAATAGCAGCTTTATTACCATGGGAACACTTGGATGTTTCTTCCTATTAGGTTTTTTTTTTTTTGGATTCTGTGTGAGAGCGATTGTGTGCGCGCAGTTGTGTGTGGATGTGCTGTCGCTTAGCCGACATCAGGTTTTTTTGTTTTCCTCAATGAGGATGGTGGCTCCTTTTGCGAGCTTTCATTAAATCGAAGTTTAGAAAAAGAAAAAATAAACGAAAGTGGTTGAAATATTTATGGGTTTATTGTAGGCTGCGTCTTTATACCTGCTCTCATGTTAACTCATTCAGAGACAGTTATGGAGGTTTGTATCTTTTTGTTTTGTTTTGTACTAATTTACTTTGTTTACCGTGCTGTAGTGCTTTAAGTCACTACGTAGAGCAAATAAAGAGATAAGAAAACAGTTTACATTTCTTTTTATTTCTTTGTTTTTTTTGTTTTCACTATTTTTAAACTTCAGTATAAATAAAAATGCTGACATTCTGAGTAGGAAAAAAAAATATTCTGATTCAGTCAGTAGTGGTGACATCCCCTTCTCTAAGTGTTATGTTTGATGTGAAACCTTTTTTTTTTTTTTGAGTTGATTAAAGTCAAAAGAATTTTATAACCATGTTTCCTTGACTTGCTTTTGTTCATAATGGTGCCGAGTTGCTTTTAAGGGGCAGTGTTTAAAAAACACTTGATCTTAAACTCAGTAAATAGTAAACAGAAGTCTACAGTCCAATGCAGTGGAAAACAGGTCTGAGACAAAATGGCGTCCGTGATTTTTCTCGCAAATTAAAGGCGCAGAGACAACACTGCGATAATAAGTACTCCTTGGGTGCAGTTATGGTTTTTGGCCACATGATTGCAGTGTGGGGACAGATTAAGCCGAGTGGATTGTTATGCTTTACACTGTATATTCGTGTCAAAGGCGTACAAGACTCACTTTGTCGGACTTAAGAACAAATCAGACATACAAACATGCTCCAGGAACAGAATTTGGCGGGGACTACCTTTACAGATTGAAAAAAAGCAAAATGGCCATCCCAACTTAAATGTCCAGATTGGAAAAGGATTTTTTTTTTCTCCAGTTTTCTCAGCCTTTGTTGTAAGAAATATTTTTGCTCTAGCTCATAGGTACATGTTCTTATATGCTGCCTTTTTAGGCATTAATTGGATTTCTCTACTCATTTTTTAAACAAACTAAAATAAAAAAAAAGAGACAAGATTTTTTTTTTTTTTTTTCAGTAAGATGGAGACAAATGGTCCACTGTGGCGTCCCCTAACAGGAGCAGCCGAAAGAAGAATATAATTTAATTTACAAAATTTTAATGATTGTGAGGTGAAGCCTCATTTAGGTGTTGAGGCTTCCCAGCCAATAGTTTCACCAAAAGGTTAATTTTATGTAGCTTCATTCAAGGGTTCTTTGTGCTCAGTGGACAAATTTTGTATAGCAACTAGATCATAACATTGCAAGCCAAAAGATTGTGTGTCCATTTTCCTTCTTCTGGTATTATATAAGAAGTAAATGTAAAGTTCATTGTGAATTGCAAAAAAAAAAAATTTGTTTTATGAATTTAAGTTTGTCGTTAGTCACGTGCCTCTCAGGGAACTGACACATGCCTTGAAGCTAATGAAGCCTAGGATTTGCTAATGTCAGTTGTCATGTAAATAACTTCTATAAGCAGAGAAGGCTCTTTAATTAAGTTTAATCACCTGGAAAAATGCTAAAAAGGCCCAAATGGCGGTACTTAAACCCTCAACTCTGGAGGTTTGAGGCCCTTGTGGTAATCATTATGCTGCCCTAGATATGATGACCTTCTTAAATCAACACATTATTTAAAAGGCACCCATTCAACTACCCTGAATGGATTTTTTTTCTCTGATTAGAGTTGCAACAGATCCAGAACTTAAGCACCAATCACCACTCACACACACATTCACACATGGGAGTAATTTGGTATTATCAGTGCATATACAGTGGAACCTTGGATTACGAGCATAATTCATTCCGGAAGCGGCTCGTATTCCAAAACACTCGTAAATTTAATTTTCCCATAAGAAATAATGGAAACTCAAATTATTCGTTTCACAGCCCAAAAAAATAAATACATAAAAATAATTAACACAAAATATTAAGTAAAAATAAAACAATTTAACCTGCACTTTACCTTTAAAAAAAAGTAAAAATAAATCCCGACAGATAAGTGTTTCCGTTTGTGTGCGCAGGCG
>JAQMYJ010000005.1:4682667-4696498 GCA_030014305.1 Clarias laeviceps
TATAATTTTGCAGTTATATTATATAACATGACGATGCAGTGAATATGTGCAGTAACTACAGAATAGATAATAGATGATGTAGTATGTAGTCATGCTGTATATTGTAGTATATATATATAGATATGTATATATATATATATATATATATATATTTATATATATAATTTTGTAGTTATATTATATAACATGATGATGCAGAGAATATGTGCAGTAACTACAGAATAGATAATAGATGATGCTATGAAGTGAAAAAGGCACCTGAAACAAGCAGGATTTGCAAGCATGCAATTGAGCAGGATATATATATCGTATATATCCTTCTAGAATTTTTGTTATGTATAATAAAACATAAGTTGTTTTATTATTATTAGTTGTAGTATTATTAAATATTATCTGCATATATATAGTTTTATCTTTTATATTTTAAAGTATTATCTTTTAGATATAAATTAAGGTGCATAAATGTATATATTTATATGTAGCGCGGTGGCTTAATGGTTAACACTTTTGAGTCCCGCCTCAGGTCTGTGTGAAATGAAATTTGCACGTTCTTCCCGTGCTTGGTTGAGTTTCCTTTTAGTACTCCACAGTGCGTGTGAATGTTGACTTAAATCTGCTGGTTCTAGTGCGAATGTTCCTGTACCTTCTCAAGGAGGTCCAAAAGTTGATGACTTGGGTAGGAGGAGTCTCTGATGGTGCTGTGTTCTCTGCGAAGACGTCTGCTATGGTTCATTCGATGGTAGTTGGGTGCCAATGATGTGCTGGGCAGTTTTCAGAGAACAGTGTCTGTTGTAACTTTAGTGCGTGTCTTTCAGGGTACATGATTAGATGTTGAAGACCGCTGAGTTGCCTTTATAGCTTTACTGAAAAACCTAATAAAAGCCACACTTAATGCTATTTTAATGGTCTTGATGGTACAACTAGCTCGCTACAGTGAAAAGTAGAGTTGACTACCTTTAATTCTGAGAGTGTCTAAAGCATTTGTTTGGACAGCATACAGTAAGCTAGTGAAATTGCCTTCTAGGATTTTTTGATATATAATAAAAAGATAATAAATTGTATTATATGTGTATTTACTCTCAAAAATTTACGTTATGTTTGTATAGTCTTTTTTATTCCTTATATACTTGTATTATTGATTTGCATAGTTCTAGATTTAACCATTAAAAGCCTCTGCATCTTCTTTACATCCTTGTTTATTTTAAGGCTGAGTTTTGATCTCTGCATTCATCAGGACATGGGACCAGAAGATGTTCATCATATGGAGAAGACACGAACCTCCAAGAGCTTCAGGGTTGTTCTCTGTCTCTGTTCCCCAGAACGCACAGAAATGCGAACAGGTTGATTGTTTAGTAGTTTGTTTGCCATAAGATTATTTAACCAACAGGATTCATTCATTCATGCATTCCTTTTTGCCTGCTCCAATTAATCTCTAAACCAGGTGTAATGGCGATCTACTCGTCTCGGTTCTCCGCCATTTCCATAGGGGATCGTCACAAAGGATGTGACGCATAAAACCACAAACTTGTCGTGTAAAAGTTTATATTTCGTTTGTCAGGATACAACAAAATCAAACTTTAGAACTATTTACACTTCTTCAAGCTTCAAATTAAATATGGTTTCAAAGAACGGTCAAAAGACTGTCTAACACCAAGCCCCTTCCTTCTTCTTCAACGGACCCTACGTATACGTATTACGTATGGGACTAAAATCAACCTATGAAAAGTATGCAATACAAATATTACAGAATATATAAAATATATATCAAATAACAATAAAAGCCATTCTTAATACAAATAATATTATAGAAAAATATTAGAAATCACTTTGTTCTTTCTCTCTCATGCTTATGTTTTTGTTTCTTTCACACACTCTGTCTATACACGGTAAACTATTGTTTGTATAGCCATGGCCACCTCGAGGGGAAAAGCACTACATCACTGGTATATTAATTATTCTTATTCTCATCTGGATAGAGCTGTCACTCAGTCTGGATCTCTCTCTGATGCCTCTCTAAACTGTTACATCTTCGAGTGATTAAAAGTCCTATTTGGAATGATTAATATTGCCTCATAAAATGTATGGCCCTATCATGTTGTAGTATACAAATGTAGACCGTGGGATTGCTTTTATTCAAGGAAGAAGGTGGGAGTGTAATAATACTGATACATTTTCTATTTGTATATGCAGAGGACTTGTTTTTTTTCTTTTGTAGATGAGGGAATAAATCTACAAAATATGTTTAAATAATGAAATATAGTCAATTTTGTGTGTTTTTTGTCATATTCTGTGAAACCAAAACAAGATAATTTACATTACAGGTTTACAGGTTTAATACAGAAAACACTATAAAAACCCAAGCCTGCTGTGATATCAAATCAGTTGCTGTGTTTGATTCCTCTACAGAGACAAAAGCCTCCATCAGGGTTATCGGGACGAACAGAGTGACTGTTGACACTGGCAGGGTGAGTGATTCTCAGGCCAATGAAATCAGCTATTTCAATTAGATCACAGGCTTCTTTCTTGTGCTGTCAGACTCTCAGACAAACACAAGGTTGGAGAGAGAGAGAAAGAGTGGAAAAACAGAATGCAGACATGGAAAGTGAATTGTGTCATTTTTTGATGGGGTGGGGGTTCGTTAAAGTAACTTTCTTGCTAATGCATGCATTTTCCTTTTGTAGGGTCACCGGGCACATGTCCTGGATTTTGACGCTGTTTGGAACGAAGGGGCTTCGCCGAAAGACATCTATGAGTCAACGACTAAGGCATTTACCCTACTGCTGAGTTCCATGTTGCACAAGATCTACTGCTTAGTCTGGACAGTATTCACAAAATCTATGAAATTTATTTATTTATTATTTGTTGTATCCAACCATGTTGCTCTCTATGTTCAAACAGCCTTACTGGGGCAACCATAGGAAATAAAATATTAAGAATAAGATGAACATTTTCTCTAGGTTTCCTTTCATTCTCTTCTTCCATCCTCCTCCTCCATGCTCTCTCTTATTCTTATTCTTATTCCTACTTAATGTTTTTTTGCTACTCATACTTTATAACTTTCTCTCTCTCTCTCTCTCTCTCTCTATGTATTTACCCCAGTCCTTGGTGGAGTATGTGATGAAAGGTTATAATGGTTGTGTCATATTGTATGGACAATCCACCAGCGGAGACACACACTCAGTTCAAACCTGCGCTTCCAGACAGAGGGGCATCATCAGCCGTACTGCTGAGGACATCTTTAATTGTATCCATCTGTCAAAGCTCAGCTTGTCATTTTTAATAACATGTTTATGTTATACAAGCATTGGAATGTGAGAAATTATGTTTTTTTGTCACATGTAATATTTTTCTTACTGATGAGGAAAGACAATATCATATGAAGCAATATGATCTAAAATTCCAAATATGTGAGTATCAGAATGCGCGACTATTGGGATACTGTCCAAGAATGAAAATACCCTGTTTATGGAGACTTTTTGGGACACTCTGAATATTAAGATATAATCATTTATGGTTAACAGTTTATTAATTTATTTATTTATACTGGAAATGATTTGACAGCTGTATTGCCTGAACATCTGCAGCAGAATCAAGTGTTTCAAGACCTGTGAGAAGGGAAATGGAACTTTAGAGGTGCATGTCAAAAACTGTAGCTTGCTTAATTGCCGTGCAGCAAACATGCTAATTCAGTCTTTGTTACAGCTTGAACAGAGCTGCTCAGCAAAGCTCCTAAAAAGTAATCTCATTAAATTTACTAACAGCGATTGTGAAGTCAAACTGGTTGAAAACGAGGATTTATCAGTGTTACTGTAAATAATACCCTGCTCCTTTAACATATTCCAGGATTTTTTTTGTGAATCTCCACATTTAGAATTTAGAAAGCCATCCTTAATCTCACCCTGTCAGCTCCAGAGGCTTCACATTGCAGAGTCAGAGTGTCCTTGTATCATATCTCTAATGAGAAGATTTATGACCTGCTGGTGAGTAAATGCTGGAAGACGTTCTATCAGTTTTTTTTTTTAACAATAAGCTAATGTCTCTTGTACTGTATGACACTTTTATCCATACTGTAATCCTGGGAGTGCTATTTATGGAATGAATACCACTTATCTTCCATGTAAATGCGTTCCATGTTGTCTTCATTATTAACAAATTGACAAAAGTCTCCAAAATGTAAATGTTCTAGATGAAATACCACTTAGATCACGCATTCTGACATTCCTGGAAATCTTTCCATCTCAATCCTGTTTCAAATGAGGACTTACACAGTATGATGCTTAAAATACAAATGGTACCTCCTCTTTCCCCACTTACCCTTTTGTAAAAGTGAAATTTTCCAGCCAATCAGAATTCCAGAAACAGGACTTTTCTGAAAACATGACCAGGATTCAAACTGAAGGAGGGGCTATGCAAATTATTGCATCCTTTATTTTGATCTTGCCTGGGACGACATCATACCAGGTGGAAAATCTGATCAGCATATTCAAGCACATTGTTGGTCAAAAATAGAAAAAAGAACAGTTTTTTGGAGTTTTCATTGAAAACCCAGGTGAATGTCCAAAAATATTTAAAAAGTAAAGTTTCCATAAGTGAGAATCTACAGTATATGAGTGTAAAATCTCCCTGAGGTGCGCCATATTAATCTTAAAATTTTAAAAATAAAAGTATACAGAAAAAACAATGATCCTAATCTTAGATCCTCACTTTTAGGAGCCTCAGGCGAGTGAGGTGTGTCGTATTCATGACACAGAGGAAGCAGTGCTTCTGGAGGGGCTGAGAGACCTGGAGGTCGGGTCTGCTCAGGAACTGATGGATGTGTACCACAGTGGGATCAGCCACAGGAACACAGGTGAGAAAATCAGTTAGAGGTAAGAGTACACACCTCGCTACAGGTATAACATCTTGTTTGTTCTTTTTACAAATATAGTCATTTTTAATGAATGTTTAATTTTGGTGTATCTTCTAAAACCATAAGGAAAGAATACACCCTTTTTGGTTTTTATGTAGGTGTCTCTAAAGGAGATTTTGCCAGCAAGTCTCACATGGTGTTCAACATTATGGTCATAAACATGAGGGGCAGGTCTGATAAAGGTAAGCTGAAAATAACTGATTGTCTAGACAATTATCTAGGTTTTAGAAAGTCATTAACTATACGTATATATGAAAATTCAAAGACAAACTCAACATTATGTTTTAAAACTAAGTGTTTAAGAGGATTGCTTTTACCCTCGAGCCACATTACACATCACGGTAGCACTATAGAGGTGTTAATCAGCGCTTCCCATCAGCCCCTGAATGTCACATAATCCCATGTCTTGTTTAGGTGGTTGAAGATTGGCAGTCCAATCCCCAGCTCCACCAAGCACAGGGAGAACATGCAAACTCTCGACCCTCAGTGTTGCGAGGCCACAGTGCTAACTTCAATTCAGTTCAATTCACTCTCACTCACTCATCTTCAATACCGCTTTATCCTGTATTCAGGGTCACGGGGACCTGGAGCCCATCCCAGGAGTGCACGAGGCAGGGTACACTCTGGACAGGGTGCCAATCCATCGCAGGGCACACACACATACACACACTCACACACCCATTCACACACCACTGGTAATTCGGGAATGCCAATTAGCCTAACCTGCATATCTTTGGAATGTGGGAGGAAACCGGAGTACCCGGAGTAAACCCACCAAGCACGGGGAGAACATGCAAACTCCATGCACACAGAGACAGGAATCGAACCCGAACCCTGGAGGTGCAAGGCGACAGTGCTAACCACTACACCACCGTGCCGCCTCAGTTCAATTCAGTTTTATTTATATAGTGCTTCAACAGGGAGCCCGTCCTCATTTGGGTGATATCAGACCACTACACCACCACACTCTGCAGTTGGAAGAGTTCCACACTTCAGCTTTAGTATTTTTGCAAAACCAGCTTGGATTTGTACCTCACTGAGATCACAGTCTGATGTGAAACATTACTAATAGTCTAATGAACTAATAGTCTAATTCAAAACAAATCTATGGCTGTTTTGGGAAAATGCAGACTGCTGAGCCCTGAGTCTGAGGAGGGTCTTAACACCTTTTGTTTCCTCAGGAATATTGTAATTGTCACGAATAGCAGATAACTTGAGTTTATAAAGAAGCAATATTCAAATTTAAAGAAGAAAAAAGCTCCAGGATGTGTGTTTTTACGGTTATTTGCATCTAGACACAATAGATACATATACAACTGTCTAAACAATGTTTAAAAAGTGAATTTTTATGATAAGTTACCATTTTCTGTTTATCAATGTCTTGCTATTGTTTGTATGAATTAAGTCTTAGTCTTAAGTTCTTAGTTCATGTTTATGATGTTTTACATTCATTTAGAATCAGTCATGTGCATGTTGTATAAAAAGCACCTAAACTTTTTTACACTACATTTGCCTTTTGTTCTACAACCTAACACCGAAAAAGGAGAGAATTTTCTGTTTTCCTTTATTATCGCCATTCGGAAAAGTCCAGTAGGCCGTGCTGTCCTCGGAGTATTGAAGGGCTAAATTATGAGGAGAGAAAGTGTGAATAAAGCCAAAAGTGGTTAGAAAGCAGTAGAGAAAAATGAAGAAAAATGTCAAGCTTCATACCATCACAAGTGTGATAGTTTCAGGCTGTGCAGTTATGAATGCTGGTTAGTTAGATCTATTGTAAGGCAGTATCAGGAAAATAGAGTGAAATTATCTGTATATATCAATCAGCCATCATTTAAAAAAATAATAACATTAAAAATATCTAGGTTTTGGTTCCCCTTGTGGCACTGGGACAGCTCTGGCCCCTCGGGGTGTGGCTCCGTTTGATCCTTTGGGTACTGTGGGTTAAAGAATGGGGCCTCACACACACACACACACACACACACACACACACGTGGACCTGGCTTGTTTATCTGGTGCATCCCCTGGGTTCTCGATTGGATTGGGGTCTGGAGATTTTGGAAGCCGGTAGCCCGCTAAGCCTCATGCACAGCAGGACATGTGCTGAATGTCATGCTGATACCTTTTTTTTCATAACCAACATTGACTTTTTTTCCCAGTGGCTTGTCCTGCGATGTCTCTTCTATGGGATCGGTCTGATTACTGACTACATTGACCAGTGCATGTATAATAATATGGATTTGACTGACTGGCCTCCCATCCATGGTACACTCCTGCTGGCCAGGGGGTGTTACCTAATCTGGGCTTAAGTGCTGCATATGTCACTCACTGTTATGAATATGGAACTCACATTTTAAGTAGGTTTATTATAACCGTAGTTTAACCACATGATGCTTTTGTTTTAAACTCTGGTCCAGCGTTCTGTCCTCAGAGTAACTTTAGCCAAGAATACTGTGCATTACATTCTTTACTTTCGAAAAAACTCCATCACATCCATCAAACAATTACACAACCCAAGCCTCCCCTAGGAGCATCAGCAAACATGTGCAGTCCCCCCTACTAATGTGTGTGTGTGTGTGTGTGTGTGTGTTATTGTACGGAGATATGAGCAAACCTGTAAGCTCGACCTCCTGCTGTTTATGATTTCACTGCACTGTTCTGTTCTTTGCACTGTCCTCTCTGTAAGACGGTCCGACTGGATTCAGTGTTTAAAAAGTTGCAAAAAGTTGTTCAGATTTTTACATTGTTTGTTCTTATGGTCAAAATTAACGCGTGTGTGTGTGATGTTTACAGAAGGAGTTTTGACAGCCAGCAAACTTACTCTGGTAAGATGTTAGACAGAAAACTGTCTTAAATGCAATATGTTGTGTGTTTGCGTGTGTGTGTGTGTTGTTCATCAGAAGCCATTATGCTTTTCTCTCATTTCCTAGGTGGATCTTGCAAGTTCAAGCAAAGTAGGAGCAAAAGAAATCTTGGTTTCTCCTTACACACACATGTGCACACACACTTCTTCCTTATGCTACATATACACATTTTGCACATCCATATAGAATTTTTTTGAATAATTGAATAAGTCAGGGAAATAAAACAAATAATAAGATTGAAATCAAATCAAAATCAGTACATACTACTGGACCTGTAAGAAAAAAATGCTTTTCAAAACTAAGCTATTGGGGCAGCTAATGAACAAACAGGAGCCAGGAGAACACAACTAGCCATGCTGTCTGAGAGGGAAGGATGGTGTACTCTCTAACCTCAGTCAGTCACAGTGACACTAGACATCCGTGGGTGTCTGTTAGGGTATATATGAGTAAGAGGGTAGATAGTGGTTTCCTCTCAGTGTGTTATGCTGCATGAGAAGAAGTTTGAAAAGATGCAGCTGTCTAGCATCATGTGTCTCAAAGGGCGCATGTGTTAGCCTTAATCTTTCTCAGTCAGTAAGAGCTTTGTGAAAGCGGAGAGCTGGCTGGTGGCTGGGAACCAGACGAAGAACAATTTAAGGAGGGGGGAGAAACAACATTGGGTTAACTGTAGGTAACTGGACAGCTAAGACTGCATTTATAACATACTGTACATTATAATTTAGTCCCATAGCCTTACATGTAGATTTCAAGTTGCATGCTTTCTCCTTTTTATTGAGTAATTTTCTTTGTTTTTTTGTTAATTACTTGATAGATTACATCAAATCTACAGCAAATTCAGATCAGTTTTTGGGAAATTAAGTGAAAAAAAAAACTCTGTCTTGCCATATCTATGTCACTTTACTGTGTTCTTCCGTTCTCTCCATCCCTCTGTGCAAGTCTGTGTATACTAGTTCTGCAGTTCTGGATATGAGAAGAAGTTTCCACGTGGCTCAAGAAAACCTTCAGGAGGCCAAAACAATTAAACGATCCCTTACAATCTTTAGAAATGTGAGTATGTTTTTCAGAAGTGTACAGTACATGCTACAAAAACACATGTAGCTTCGTGTCTGTTTCAGCACTGTGGGCTGACTGTTAAAGACATAACCGTCCATGTGTGTCTCCAACTAAAAGTCCTTTTTTCTGTCTTTATTTTACACACGTGTAATTTATTAATGCAGTGTGTTTTTTTTAACCTCCCATCAAATCCATGATGCTGTGTAAAGGGTTAAACGTGTTTCTGTTATGGTTGAGAAATTGAGTGGGGGTAGGCCAGAGTCAGGGACACATTCAGCGAAATGAGCAAAAGTTCAGGAGGATATTAGAAATGAACCCTGTTGCTCTGGTTACTACAGATAACGCAGAGGCCTCTTTCCCTCAATAGTGTTGGATGATTCTTGAAAAACAAAGACTCTGAGATAACGAGTCGGATGGAGGAGGAGGTCATACAGTATCCAGAGTCTTGTGCAATGCTTTAACAGAGCCAAAAGACCTGATTTAACTTTCATAAGTGAATTTTCTGCTTAATTCAGCACAGAGAAAATGCTAAAGTATGTTAGGATGTTACTTTTTATTACTTTACTTTTTTTTACTTTAAGGTTATGTAAACTATCCAGTATAAAAGAATGCACATCTCTGTTAAAATTGCAAGTTTCTGTAATGTCAAAATCATGGTTGTTAAGGTGACATAGCAACCAAAATTAAAGTAAAAAATAGACGTGTTTCAGGGAAAAACATATTAAACTTGCAGTACCTTGACTCCATAACCCTGTGGCTTGTAATACATCACTCGGTCTTTGTGAGAGTCTACTAACTGTTCCCATCTATTAATAATGATTTGGCAATATTATTATTCTTTGCAAAAAGAACAAAACAAAAAAAAAATCTAACAACCAAAACCCAGAGCTATTAAACTGAGAGGGAAAACTGGGAGGGTTTAAAAGAAGCAGCCCCATAGCATGATGCTGCCACCACCATGCTTTACTAGGTATACAGTATTTATTCTGTCTGTATATGTTGTCACAGTTGTGTTTTTTTTAAAGGATTTCTTAAGCCCTGATATAAAGGCAGCAACCATGTCACAGATGCCATACTCAAACAATATCAGAGATTTAACTTAATTAAAACAACCCTGAGCCAAATGGAGCCGACAGAACATCTAGGTTTTCATTGACATGGGAAATGACTGAAATAATTGTAAGTGTAACTGGAAAAGTGTCACTTTTATGTTCTTCTATGTTATACATGAAAGAAATAACTTCAATGAGGAATAATTTAAACCCTAATTAATTTGAATTAATTTGAGGAATTAATATTACCCTGTGGTTTTTCTTTGTTTCCTTGTAAGGTTGTGCCTATTACTGAGCTGTTACTTGTTGCTTCAGTGCACTCTTTGTTTTGTGGGTTAACGGCATATAGTATTGTCAAAAGTCTTGAGCCACCATTTGTTTCTTCATATTTTGTTCCAAAGAGCCAGACTTTCTTGGATTTTTAAGGTAGTCTTGAGGAATAGTTCTCCAGGCTTCCTGAAGGATCTCAAGTTTTTGTCTTTCATTTTCAGTCCAGCCCCTGTACCTGAGCAGTTTCTGAGGAATGTTTTTTTTTTTTTTTTTTGGTTAAATCACACAGTGACCTATGAATCATTCAAGCATAAAAAAAATCATATAATTTAAGGCATGAACCAATGAGAAAGATGTGCAGATGATGACAGATGATCAGGCCGGTGATAAGTATACTGGTGATGCTGAATGCTGAGTGTTTGGAATGGACGAAAGGGGAAATGAGGTTGCTGCTGAGGTCGTTACATAAACAACCAATTTTTTAATGGTATCTTTAGGCACTCTGCGGCCTGTCATAGTAAAACATTTTTTTAATTTCTGTAATTGTTCCACATTATTGAATTTAAGTTGAGGGGAAGAAATGAGGGGTTTGTGTCTTGAGCATGTACCAAAACTCATAATCAAATCATAGAGTCCTCAGTCATCAGGAATTTTTTTTTTTTCTGGTGTAAAAGTTTCTGCAGTGCAGTGAGAAAAAAAAAACCCAATATGAGTTCTATATGGAGT
Source organism: Clarias laeviceps (assembly GCA_030014305.1). Taxonomy (NCBI): domain Eukaryota; kingdom Metazoa; phylum Chordata; class Actinopteri; order Siluriformes; family Clariidae; genus Clarias; species Clarias laeviceps. The sequence continues at coordinate 4,693,536 of JAQMYJ010000005.1, forward strand.
TCTTTTTTTATTTGATTTTGCTCTCTCACTACCTGAACATTTGTGTTTTTATTATGTATAGAAGCTGCTATATTGTAGTATAAAGATGCATCATGGTTAATGGGTTAAATATTCTCTTGTTGCAGGTGATATTTTCTCTGAGCAACACAAGCACTCAACACATTCCATACAGAGAATCCAAACTCACTCGTGTCCTGAGAGACTGGTAAGAGTTGTTCATCATTCTCATTATCAGTCATCATATCCGTGGTTTTTAGGTTTGCACGAAGGCCACGATTTACTGTACCGCATATAGAGTATACCTGCTATAGCATTTCACCTCAATGGCTGGATTACATTGAGGAGCCCTGTATGATTTAGACCTTTGCACCCGTACGCTGTTAGACAGTATGTGACGAATAAAATTTGAATTTGAATTGGAGACAGCACTGACGCGGCTCTACAGTCAGTGAGATGATAGATCCGTAGTTAAGAAAAAAACTGTTTGAAATGAAAATGATGTTTAATCGAAGTATATTCAGGAATTAATTTTGATCAGTCGAGTACATAGAAGGTGTAAAATAAAAAGAGAGCTATGAGTTGTAAACCCCATTAGACTTTGAGCAGATAGCTGGAAATAAATAGAATTCACAAATTTCATTTAAATATTTGATCCTTTTGTATTGCAACCCATTGTTACTAAAAGGTATTGTGTGTGTGTTCAATTCAATTTTCAGTCCTGTAAATAATTCCAAATGTGCTAAATGAATAAAATAGATAAATAATACTGATTTCAATTACATTTTATATTTTACTTACTACATAGCACTTGTTCATTGTTGCAAAGCAGTTTTACAAGAAAGAAACAAAAATTAAATACAAAATTATAAGAAAAAAATACTCTAAATTATACAGAGTGGGTGAAAATTAACTAGAAAATATATAATGCCTATAGAACTTGACTTGCCTATAAGAATCACTGGAGTAATGATGAAAACAGTCACTAAATAGACCATAGTAAGTAGGATTTCATGTTTCCCACGCCGATGCTGAAGATGATGATCACAGGCTCGGTGAATAATGCAAGAAGATGATTTTCCTAAAAAGTACATGTACAATTTCTTTAAATAAATTTGTATCATAAATATGAACGCTATTACCAATTTGCAATGCCTAGTTACTTTTCACCCTTGCTGTAGTTATCAGTTTGTCCCTGATGAGAAAGCCAGAGGGTGACAGTGGCAGGGAAAAACTCCCTGAGAGGGCAATAGGGAGGAACCAGATTCAACGGGGAACCCATCCTCATACAAACTTATCAGTTACTCATGTCACACCTGAATCATTACTCACATTGTACTCACGCTGCAAACACGCTTTTAATGTAATACTCCCAAAAAAGGCCATAAATTTCCCACAAATGTAATAACAGCTCCTGTTACATTTGCCGGGTTTTATTATGTTTGTGGGAAGGTGAAAATCTTCAGCTTTTAAAACTATAGTAACTTCCCACAAATGCAATAAAAAATGTATTATGTTTATGATATTATTAAATTACAAGCTGCACATTCGTGGTACCCTTGTGGTTTATTACATTTGTGGGCTGTTATTACATTGGCAGGTGCTACAAGGGCACCATTATTATCCAGAGGAACTTAAATTTTATAAAAAAAAATTTTTGTTGAGTGTTAAACAGCAGAGGGTTAAAGTTTAATTTACTCAAAGCCCAACGTGGCCATACTAGAATTTGAACTTATGGTCTTTTAATTAAAACCACTGAGGTTCCACTGTCCTCTTCTTCTCAAGATCTACTTCAACAGTGACAAGTGTTGAACAATGAATGTCTGAACACACTAACAATTGTAATGTATATCTCTCTGTTCCAAATACTAGGGATGAATATTTTGTGTTGTATTAAGCTGTATCTTAGTCTTTGTGTTTGGTACAGTCTTGGAGGAAACTGTCGGACGTGTCTTATGGTCACCGTTCCAACACAGTCGTCCGCCGTAACAGAGATTATGAGTTGCCTGCAGTTTGCTGCACACGCTTTGAACGTACCTTCACGACCCATACACACCTCACAGATCCGCTACACACCTGCACAGGTACACTGCACACACCTGTTATATCTATATCATACAAGTTACAACTCACATAATCTAGCGTTTTTTTTTGTTATGCGCACTCAGAACATTTCAGTTTACAGGACGTGATGCTGTGTATTTATGGATTTATATTTAAGGCTGAAGTACGAGGGGCGTTCAAATCAAACCAGGACTTTTGATTGTGCAGAATAACAAAACACAATTATGAGAGCAAAACCTCCCTTTATTTTATGTACAGTATATAATCCCCTGCTATTACTACTAATCCACTTATTTTCACTAGTGCTTGGATACCGTCAAGTTTTCTCAGTAATTCGGAGCCATGAACTGACGGCCTGCTTCACTTCTGAAATGCCGGCCTCCCAGGAACTTTTTAACGGCCCAAACATGTGGAAATGGCTCGGATCGAGGTCAGGACTGTACGGGGGATGTGGCAGTAACTCCCAGCCAAGTTCCTGTAACATGCAAGTGGTTTTGGTGAATGATTGTGTGTACAGTTCACACAGACAGCTGCATTTCTTCCTCAAGTTGGTGACAATTTTCAAGGATCAGGTGTTTTACTTTGTGAATGTTCACGGGAACGACTGCAGTGGGCTCCGAGCCACCGCGGCCGGGACGTACGACCTTCTTTAAAACATTTGCAGTCTCATCACCGTACTGCGCTTGAAGCCTTCTGTAAATGTCAATCGGTTTTATGCTTTCATTCAAGGAATTTTCACCCGAAGTCCCAGTTTCACTTGAACGCCCCTCGTATGTCATTAAAACTCTCTTGACCCTGCCTGTACACTACGCTTTTCCTGACAGTCTACTTCGATCAAAGGATGCAGGCTGCTTGTCAGTACCGCGTATTATGAAAACTACAGCAGGGGGCAGAGCTTTTTC
>JAQMYJ010000005.1:4705663-4726019 GCA_030014305.1 Clarias laeviceps
TTCCCATAGCATTTTCACGCAGCATCTCGTTCCCGCCTTTTCAGGGAACAGGGTTACAGCAAAGTAACCCGAGACGTAGTTGTTATATAAGTCACATTAATGTGCTATGGGTTTCTATTTTAAATGTATGTATTATGACATTTTAAAGCATAGGGTACATCACAGACCCCCATTATTGTATTATCTTTTGTGTGTGTGTGTGTGTGTAGAAGGAGAGAGCACAGTCTGTTGCTGGACGTGATGCTGGTGCTGTACAAAAGAGAGTGGTTCCTGCAGGACGCCATGCCATACGTCAGACGCACGCTCAAAAAATGTGGCCTCAATCTGGAAGACTCAGACTAAAGGGTGTGTTTCGGTGGTGGTTTTGGTAGTGGTGGAGGTGGTGGTGAGAGAACAAGAGCGAATTGGTGTACTCAGATTAGTCATGTGTGATGAGAAATCTTCTAGTTGAATTTCAGTGCTGCTTTTGATACAGAGATTCATGAGATATCATTTTCAGATTTGTTGCAAACACAAATCTAGCACTGCAACTGTGACAGTGGGTGTTCCTCAGGGATCGCTCTGTTGCCCTGTACTGTTATTTAAATGCTATTTTTGGGTCATATTATCCTCCATTTTTGTAATACTGCTGAAAGAAAAAGAAAAAAACACAGAGACTTTCCCATGCCTTTCGAACTGTTTGTCTTGATTACTGTAATCCATTTTTTATTGGAAATTCCAGCAAAAAGACTCACACAGCTTTTTGTCCTTGTACCTATTTCGAGTTTTTCCTTTCCTACATATACTCACAGGGTTGGACAAACCACTAGCGCAGGCATCCAGGACACAAAGATTATACAGCTAATTATTTTTTGATGGAGTGTTTTTGTTTTCTCGATCCCATCCACTTACATTTATCCTCGACTCCAATAAAGATGTAAGGGAACACCGACTGCAGCCCAACCCTCCTCAGGCAACATCAGCGCCTGATCTAACTAATGCTCCTGTAGCTGAATTATCACAAATTCCCAAAGCCACACTTCTGAAAGCAGTTAAACCGAGTTAGTAGGTAGTGCTTTCCCCTTTTAAATATTCACATCAGGCCAAAAGTCAAGTGAAGCATCTGCTTCTGAAATGCTCCTGTGCGGTTTGAAGCTGTTTAACTCTTCTCCTAATACAACACACAACAGAGTAGCAGCAATGAAGACTCGTATAGCATATTTTAAGGATGTTTGAACTGATACTGAACTACTGTAGTATTCTAAAAAATCGACTTTCCAACTTTCCATCAGACCTGCTTTTCTCCAGCTCTCACACACAAACAGTCCGGAAAGCATATTAAATGACATGCCTGAAAGGATATGTACATATTTAAGAAAATGTTAAAAGAATTCTGACTTATTTTTATTTATTATTTATCGAATTATCCCAAACATGATCTTTTTCGAAATTTTAAATAACTAAACTTGTAACTATTTCTGACCTAAAGGGAGAACAGTCTCAGATCATTCATTCATTTTATGTATAGTATTCCAGTTATTCTTGATACCCATGACAAATTCAGACTGTAGACATGGTTCGTGGCCACTTTTTATCTTATTCGATAGTATTTATTTAAAGGCTTCCTGGTAAATATAATTGGGATAAACACCGGAGCTTTTATTTGCTTGTTTTTATGAGATAATACATTTATTCATCCATCCAGAAAATTAGTTCCCTCTGACACTGAGCTCCTATTCTATTAAAGGCAGCCTGCTTACTGGTATAGATACTAAAATAAAGAAGTCATCATTCATTTATTTACACTAATTTAAAAAAATATATTATTTTCTGTTCAGGTCTGATTGTCTGATTCTTCTGTCTAGTCACGGTTATGTCTGTGAATTAATCTGTTAGATCCGCTAATGTTCTTTTACAAATTAAAAGTTTATTTGCATTACTAAATGCTAATAATTATTTATTTATACCACTTTCTTTCTATGAATTCAGATACTCATATATAATGTCATTCTTCTTATTAAAATAAAAATAAGTTATTAATTTTGATATACTAGGAGTAATAAATTAGGAGTAATCACTGGACAACAGTAGTTTATTACTTCTAGTATGTCAAAATTAACCAACAGCTCAGTGTCACAGCAGATCTTTGATGAGGTGAAATTCTGTTCCGTTTTAGCTACATACAGCTGTAGGCCCAAACTACACCAGCAAACTTTGCACACTAAATATGTCCTACTGCATTTGAGATAAGTTCATTGTCTGTAAATATAAAAAATACAAAATGGCAAAACATAATATTACCTGTAATGAGCGCAAGAGCTCACGAAGCCCATTTAACCAAATAAATACTGAATCTGATCAAATTTAATCACAATTTTCTGGCGTTTGTAATTTACCAGAAAAGAAACAGATGAACCGTGACAAAAGTTAGGACTGAGAATACTGTATCCCTTGTGTTAACCCTGCTGATATCCTTTTGAGTAAAGTATGACTTTCATTTTATATGTATATTAAAATTATATAAATTTTTTTTTGTTATATACTGTAGTATATACGAGGTGGTATCAAAAAGTTTCAAGACTAGTTTTGTAACTTGCCAGCAAGTGGTAGCACAACTGTCTGTGACTCAGTCACAGACAGTACCGACTTCATAAGTCAGTGTGTCAAAAGACAGCGTCCTGTGTACATAGGGAGTTGTGCAACTGGTGCTATTCTGACCACTTGCATTACCACGTCTGCAATTTCATCATGGACAGGAAATTAGAACAAACGTGAAATTCTGTGTGAAACTGCGCAAATCTGCAACAGAGATTTGACATGATTCGGCAAGTTTACAGCGATGCTGCAATGAGTCGTTCGAGGTGTTTTGAGTGGCACAAGCACATTAAGAGTGGAAGAACATCATTGGAAGACAACAAGAGATCAGGAAGTCCTTCAACGAGATTATTCGTCCCCCAGACCATCAATAGTGAATTCTACTGCCATGCTTCAAGGCATCTAAGTGAGAACGTACTGCAAAAATCAGCTTGTAAACAGAGCTAATCTCGATTCTTTTTGATACCCCCAAAGAATTTATACATCCAAAACACTGTCATTTCCTGTCTTTCTGACCTCTGACCTGAGCGTGCAGGTTTGTCTATAGTATAATCTGCCTGTCCATATATTTGTCTACGAAGTGATAAGAAAAGTTAAATCACCTAGGCTATTCACTATAGAGGAGCTCTTTGGCCTTCAGCTTCAGGGTCCATATTAGAGGTTAGAGACTTTTATTTTGACCATAAAGTAAACCAAGATTCGTAAAAGTCTCCTTTTAACTCATTTCATCTCAAATCTCATAAATACCACTCATCTGCTTGTGATGCACTTGTGATGAATGATGCATTAATATACACACACAACAAGACACCAGTAACTACACAAGGAATATCAATTTAATGGACGTTCAAGTCAAACCAGGACTTTTGATTGTGTAGAAAAACAAACTCCCTTGATTTCTCTATGTAATCTGCTGCTACACTAATGCACTTATGCCAGTGCTTGAATACCATCAAGGTAAAAAGTTTTTTCAGTACATCAGAACCATGATCAGGCTGCCTGTTTTACGTCTAAACAGCTGGCCTCCCAGGAACTCCTGAAATATCCCAAACATGTGGAAATGGTTTGGAGCGAGGTCAGGACTGTACAGAAGACTTGGCAACAACTCTTAACCGAGTTCCTGTAATGTGCAAGCGGTCTCTTAATTAATTGTCGATTTTCAAGGAAACATCGCTGAATGTTCATGGAAACGACTGCAGTGGGCTCTGAGCCGACTCGGCTGGGATCGTCAGTCACGGAACTACAGCCTTCTTAAAAGAGCTAAGAGTTTCATCACCGCTCTCTGCATGTCTTCTGTAAATGTCAATTAGTTTTACACTTTCATTCACGAGAAATTTCATCCCAGTTCCCAGTTTGACTTGAACACACCTCATATTGTACTCTATCCATCTATCTAGGAACCTCTGTAGTCCAACAAGGGATTGTGGAGGCCATTGGTGACCATTGTATTTATTTTTATTCTTTACATACACACATGCGTTAACACACAATGGGCAATTTGGGAAAGCCAATTAGCGTAATCTGCATGTCCTTGGACTGTGGGAGGAAACCGGAGTACCTGGAGGAAACCCACCAAGCAAAAGGATATGCAAACTCCATGACCTGGAGGGGCAATGCATTAGTGCTAACCACTCTGCCACTGTGCCACCATTATATTATAATTTATTACCAATTTACTAAACACAATAAGTATATAACATGACCATATATAAAACAGTGCAATATATTAAGAAGAGTCTATCTGAATATACACAGCAAGATGGAATGGATATTAGAAAAAATAAAATAAATCTTTATGAACCCTAAGGGAAATTGCAGTTCTGACAAAATTGGATTTTCAGACAAGATCAAAGTACACAAAGTTATTATATATATATATATATATATATATATATACTTGTACAGAAAGGTAGTACATCTAGATAAGGCATTTATGCAAATATTGATAATATCCCTGCAGGGACTCATTAAAGAGCCAAATGTCTGCCCCGCCCATAACGCTCCTTAATGCAATGAACCTGGCTTAGTCTGTTTTCTGAGTTAGTAATTTAACTGTTAAATCCCATTAGTTAAATAAATGACAGTGTACTGAAGGAGGAGAAGGAGTGAGTATTCTGAGAGAATACAGATGAAAAGTAATATATTAATGATCTTATAGCAGATTTCTAACAATGCCAAATTATCAAGCATCGATTACCCATATTACGTTGATAAGGAGCTGGAAAAATGTGTAAATCCACTACTATTAAGTGGATTGACTTTACCAGACAGATAGACTGACAATGTTCTTTAAGCAGGACACAAAGTAAACACACCCACAGTAAATGAATAGCCAGGAGACAACCAGTAACACCATGAGCCATCAAGTTTATTAGGATAAAGTCTGGCCCAATGTCAGCATTTACAATGTATAAAATTGTGCCTATGTGAACTGTGTGTGTGTGTGAGACAGAGAATGTCTAATTTTAAGCAGAAGAATGGGAATAACTAGCCAGATCATCTTTATTTTTGGGAATACTCTGCAGGGCCTGTTAACAGGCAAAGAAAATTGCACATACTGTACTGTTTAGTTTGTTTAGTGAGGTTAATGATAGGAATCAAATGTGTGAGAGCAGATCAATACTAATAAGGGATGTAGAGCGGATGTGTGGTCTGTATGTGATACACAAGGACAGGTCTTTAAGAGGTTCAGGATATTCTGCGACATGTGTTTGCTAAGAATTTCTGCACAGAAAGTTCATCTCTCTTGGTGGGAAAGATAATCTTCTGATTTACAATCTGTGTGTCGTTAGATTCTGTCTCTTCTTACACACAGTCAAGGACAAACTGCAGAAGGGACATGTAAATTATAACATGATACATTTGCCGATGTCATTACACGTACCAGTATTATTCAATTTGTCAAATCATAGCTCTGTTCTGCATTTTATATCTTTCATGGGTTGTTAAATAAACAAAAAAAGAGTTGTGTAAACAAAATGTGTTTGATAAGGTTTACTGGAACATTCTCTTCTTTCCAAGTTATTTAGTCTCTTTTCTAAACATTAAAACTAAACACCTGAGATAATAAACTTCACAAATATTATCAATGCTGGAATACTTAAATAAAAAAATAATAATTATAAAGTAAAAAAAAAACAGATCAAATAATGTCCATAAGTGGGTGCTGTTTCACTGAATTAGGCACGAGCAAGAGCACCATGTAACCAGAGAACAACATGCAAATATTTACTCCACAGGCATGACAGGTAAAATTTCCAGTCATCCAGAATGGACAAAATATCCATACAGTAAAACAAATGTGCAAATCTGGACTTGTGTGTAAGAAAACAACCAAATGTGTTCGAAAGAGGAGACCAAGTCGCACAGGTCAAATTAGTGCTATCTAATTATATCGAATATAGATAAGATAAGATCTCCTTACAACAATTTGACATTGTGGATTCATAAAACCAGTGGTTCACATCACAGATATGAATGTTGGGGAAGTTTAGTTTCCTTTATTTATATGGCAGACAATCCCACGAAGGTTAATGTGGTTATACTGGGAATTCTCGATTCAGTATGCAAGTATTGCCTCTTGTAAATTATCTGATACTCTGAAACACATACACACACACACACATATGCACACACACACACACACACACACACACACACACAAAGAAACTGTTTGACTATTTCAACTGTCGGATGTGGGTTCGAATTTCAGTTCCCAATCTTGTGTTTCCACACTTCCACCTGTGTTTCCATTCTTACATTACTGTAACAGGAAGGTCAACCCAACCTACCACCAATGATTTTATATTTGAATTTATACCTTAGAATCTAATTCACGTATTGAGGACTGGATTACACAGTGAACAGGCCGATGTGTAAAACGGACCCATGGGGTCTGAGGGGAACATGTTTATAGGATTTAAACTTATGGTTAATTAAAATGGTTGAGCTGCCTCAGCCAGATTAGAGCTTAATTTGAACTGTTATGAAAGGAATCCTTAATGCCTTTTTATTTATTTATTTATTTTTTTAATAAAAGTATTGTGAATGTGGGTAACATCATGCTAACGGATGTGTTTTAAACCACTTGTGGTACTAAAAATCAGGGTCACTATAGTTAGGGTTAGTTGGCACTCAAACTGTAAAACAGCATCATTTACCAAAATTGTTTTTTTTTTTCTTGACCATCTGCGTTTCCTACACTTTTTACTGTATGTTTTTTTCCCAACTCCAAAAACGTGTTAGTCAATCAGTAGTTTGGCTACATTACATACTGCAGCCCATACGTGTGCAGTGTGTGTGTCCTGGAATAGACATCAGACTCACCAGGATGAAGAGCTTAATGAAGTTGAATGAACGAGTTTCTGTATGTAAATATTTATAAAAAGCTACATGACAAAGACTTATTCATTTAAATAATGAACAATTTTCACAAATAGACCCGGCTGTCTAGGGCACATCTTTCTACTGCCTGTCACCTGGTGTGCCCCTGTATGGACACTTTGTTCTCACAATTCCATTAACCATTACTTTTAAAACCCGAGAAATCCAGTGCACTAGAATTGAATTAGATGCTGACGTAGTTATGCTTTGAAATACGCAAGCAGCAGATTGCAACTGTCATTGAAATATACACGTGAGTTAAAGGTTCTTGTTAAAGCACAGGTCGACAGACTGCAATGGAAAGCTTTGTGCACCAGTTTGTGTATTAAACTATACAGAACAAAACAAAGCCTTTTTCAAAGGTATACATTTTTTTTTTTCATTTGGAAGCTAATTCGTAGGTGGTGTAGTGGTTAGCACTGTCATCTTGCATCTTCAGGTTCGATTCCTGTCTCCATGTACATGGAGTTTGCATGTTCTCCCCGTGCTTGGTGGGTTTCCACTGGGTAGTCCGGTTTCCTCGCACAATTCAAAAACATGCAGATTAGGCTAATTGGCATTCCCAAATTGCCCATAGTGTGTGTGTGTGTAAAAACTGGCACCCCGGCTTGTGCCCTAAGTCCCCTGGTATAGGCTTGAGGCCCCCCTTGACCCAGTACACAGGATTAAGTGGTATAGACAATGAGTTGAGTGAGCTAATTCATAACAATATGTTTCTGTATTTTGTGACTTTAAAGATGATTATGGAATTCGTGTCGGCATTGTTAATCAACCTTTAAGCCATATTTATCTTTAAAAATATATCATGTATATATGTATATACACAGTGGGTGCGGAAAGTATTCTGACACCCTTAAATTTTTTACTCTTTGTTATATTGTAGCCATTTGCTAAAATCATTTAAGTTCATTTTTTCCCCTCATTAATGTACAGTACACACAGCACCCCATATTGACAGAAAAACACAGAATTATTGACATTTTTGCAGATTTATTAAAAAAGAAAAATTTTAATATCACATGGGCCTAAGTATTCAGACCCTATATATTATGATACAGTATATATATAATACAAACTCAGCTCCACGAAATTCGAAATTGGTGTAGATGGTGGCGTAGTGGTTTGCTCTGCTGCCTCTCACCTACAGGGTTGAGAGTTCACATCCCGCCTTTAGTCTAATTGGACTAATTGCCATTTCCAAATAGCCCGTGAATGACTGTCTCAGTGCTTGTGCCCTGTGATGGATTGGCACTCCCTCCAATGTGTACCCTACCTAGTGCCCCAAGTCCCCTGAGATAAAGCATCCCGTAACCCTGTACATGATAAGCAATATAGAGGGTGAGTGAGAGTGAGAAATGTCTACATCAGGGTTTCTCCCCAGTGACATCGCCTGTTGCCACTTTCTACAGACTTTTAATGTGTTGGGACTTTTTTCCACAGGTTTTTCAGTTTAGTTTTGATGAGTTTTGATAAGGCTATGGTATCTCTGTATCTGTGTTTGGGTTGATTGGTTTCTCACTTTTGTGTGGTGCACACAGTCAGTTCTAGACTCATTTCTCTGGTTAGCATTTAAGTTCTTTTAATGTTTATTCATTGTTTGAATAGATGTGTCGGGTTATGTTTCTTTAATGTTTAAAGTTCTTCAATAAAGATGCCTGCACTCACCTTCAGGCATCATCATATCCCTGACATCTAAACATAGATGAGACAATCTAGTGCTGAATAAGAAAATGCATCCTAAAATAAGAAAGGCTAGGAAAAAATTTTGCATTTTATAATGTATTATAGAATCTAAATGTAAGATTAATGTTGGTTTGCAATGAAATATTGTACTAACATAAACTTTACACACCACTAAAGTATGACTGACCGTCACAAAGACCTGTTGTTTTTTTTTCAACATTTTAAAACACTGTTTTTATTATTTTTTTTAAATATGTACATGATGAACCTGATTCACATAGGGTTGAAACCTCTTGGGAAATAACTGTTGAATTCCTGATTGCTTGGATCGGAATGTGTTGATTAATTTCCTATAACAGCAGCTCTGACAGTAATGCAGCTGCAAATCACACATCGAAAATAATGCACTTGGTCTAATACCAAGTAGCAAGAGCTTGTTCACAACTTGGATTGCAAATTTATAAAATCATTGATATTAAGTTCTTCCCTCTTTCTACAGTAACACGTTTATACAGTAACAGTCAGAGGTAAAGTTTTAACTCTTCCAGCATTTTCAGCATAGATGAGTTTACACTTTGAGGGTTACTGAACAGACACTATGTGTGTACATTGTAAAGAAAAACGAAAAAAAAAAGGAAAAAAGATAGGATGGTGTAGGAACTGGCATAACATATGTGATAACAAGAACAAACACGTTTTCATTCTCACATTATTCAAACAGCAGTGTCAACATCAGGAGCCACCACTGATAGAAAAACTATTTCAGCAGCCAAAATTCAGCTCAGTTCAATCCAAGGCTGTAAAGAGTTGATAATCTGTCTATTAGTTAATCTTCTAGACACGGACTCTATGCTACAATTTCTCCTCAATGTTTCTGTGCATCCAATAACTACAAACTTAATGTCTGCGATGTCTGCAAACAGGACATTTGGACCTGGAAGAAATTAGACCTAATTATACCCCATTATCATATTGTATTAGGATATACACCATTAGCCATAAGAGTAACACCACATAACATTAACACATTTACACTGATTATCAATTATATACAGTCTTATGCAAAAGTTTAGGCACCCCTTGATAAATAACAGATTTTGGTGATTTTTTAATTTAAAAAAATGTTAACACAGTCTCTCTTGGAAATGGAAAAAATGCACAATATTTTCCGCAAACACTGATGCATAGTTACTTTTTATGTCATAAATTAAACAAAGATAAAAAATAAAAACATTATTGTGGCACTGTGCAAAAGTGGGCATCAATAACTTTCATTTTCAGAGTCTTACACAGCTGCTTAGAGGAGCACATGGTTGTTGAGTGTCTGCAAGTGTGTGCACAAGGTTTAAGGAGTCAAAGTATTTGTAAAACTTTACAAAACTTTACAAAAAATTGGCATTTACTAATGACAGCTGTTGGCATGCATCAGATCTAACGAGCTGATTAAGGTCTGAAACATTGTAAAAAGAATCTGAGACTCTGTAACTCTTAGGGCGCTCAAACTTTTGCACAGTGCCATAATAATGTTTTTAGTTTTTATTTTTGTTTAATTTATGGCATAAGAAGTAACTATGCATTTCCAAGAGAGACTGTGTTAACATCTTTTCAATAAAAAAAAATCACCAAAATCTGTTATTTAGAAAGGGGTGCCTAAACTTTTGTATAAGACTGCACCAGTAAACTGGTGACAGCATCATTGGAACTCAATGCCTCTGTTCAGCAAAGGCCAGCTCATCTGGTCTGATCCCACTGAAAAGCAAATTGCAGGAAAAAGTAAATGCTGGCTGCAAAAGCAGCAAAGTACCCAGGGCACCTCGCACACAGGGCTCAGCAGGTAAAGGACCCAAGGCACCCGACCCAGCCTCCAAACTTCCCAGATCTCAATCTTACCTAATATCTATGGGATGCATTGAACAAAGAACTCGATCCACGGAGGCACCACCCCTCAACCCACAGCACTTAAAGTTCTGGAGTTGTGCCCTGAAGTGCCAGAGATACCCAGGTGGCACAGGGGGAACCTATACAATACTGGGCATAATGTTTTCATCTGTAATGTTATGGCTGATCTGTGTATTGACCATGTACCGTAGTTGGGAAAAAGATCTTGTCCCATATAAGGACATTCATGTCTCAAAAGATTAAAAAAGCACAATAATATTTACTGTGTAACAGTCAGAGGTATGAACAGGCCAGTGTAGAGAATGTATTGATCGGGCTGATTAATGATTTTGTAGTTAAAACCTTTGGCAGATTCCAGTGTCTGATTTGACTTAAGGTTTGGCTGGCGATCAGACCAGTGTAGAGATGAAGCTGAGGGTGAAGTGAGGGTGCTGAAAGGCTCAACAATGGTTCTATGGCAGTCCTGGGGTTTAAACCCAGAGCTAATTAAAATTGTTGAGCTGCCAATGTCAGATCACTCAAGCAGAAAGCAAAGCCCAATTATAAAAGTATTTGTAGAAGATCTACAAATAACTGCCTTAAATAACAGATTAAACTGGTGTGACAAGATCACGTCAATGCAAATCTTTCGTTCGGGGTAATGTACATTAGGGCATGGAATCAGGTTGGTTAACAAGAACAGTCTTGCTCGCTTTGCAGATGTTCTGCCATATTACAGTAAATGTAACTAAGTGTAAACAGGTAGGAAAAATGACATATTGTGCCGTTCTTTGTCCACAAAGAAAAGTCTTTCAATTCTCGTAAATAAGTCTTTGTTGTTTTTGGAAACCATGCAATGTGCTGTTCTTGGAAATTAATCAATTTTGGGAGTGGTAACATCACCGCATCACACGACTCCTTTGTTGATTTTTTTTTTCCTGCCTGCCCCCAGGGGTTTTATTCCTTACATAATAGTTAATACTGTTCCACTGAAGGACAACAGGGAGTAAAGTCTATGTGTGACTGTGTTTGTCTGTACACTCAATAGACTAGTTCGAGATTTTCTTGTTCAGAGCAGAACTTGAATGGGGTCTGTGTTTTCGGGAGGTCTCTTTGAGTAAACAGGCCTTGCTCTATTAGCTGTGGAGTTGAAATGTGTCACTGTGTGCCTGTGTGTCTGTGTGTGAGAGCTCAGAGTGTACGACTTGCTTTCAGAGCACTTATTGTGGTTAAATGCACACTCGAATGTGCATACCCACATCTTCCTTTTTCGTCAAAAGGTTAGGGGCTTGTTGGAGGAGAAAAGGTAGGTGCGAAGGCAGAAAAAGAAAAGGAAACCATAGAGTGGTAGAAAACATTACTTCTAGCATAGTATTGCAAAGAATTTGGTACTGTTGGGTTTTTATTGTGGGTCATGGTTTGTTTTAATTTTGTCATTTATCCAAAAAGAACTTTACTGACTATTATATGCCCAAAATAATTATATTAAACGAGAGAACATATAGACTCCTGTTTAAAGGTACTGTATTGCAAAGTGTTGTATTTTAATGCTTAATCTGCACCTCTGTGTACATCCTGGTATAGCCTGATGACCGATTTGAGAGCCTCTCCTTTATTTAATGACTGTTCAGAAAAAGACATTGATCGAACTGTTTCTCAGCACTTGAACGCACCATTATACAGTTGTAGACATTATACATGTTTTAGACCCCATGTGACTTTAGAGTGGCATCTAAACCCCTTGCTGTGTCTTCGAATACAAAAATAAAATTAATTAATTAATTAAAAAAACCCTGCTGGGGTTTATGTTTCAGGAGAAGCACCCACCCTTTTCTGGGTATATTGCATCAAGCTTCCATGTTAGAGGCTTTCAGCCGCTCGACATTTAATGAAAGTACAGGGAAGTTTATGCTGGGCTCAATGCAGTGTGTATCTGTGAAGGCTTAGGTTCACCGCAGGACAAATTCATTTGGGCCTAATTATCCTTCCTTCTCTCTCTCTCTCTCTCTCTCTCTCTCTCGTCAGGCAGTCCCCACCCTGAACATGGAGAACCCCTGTGGGATTCAAAATAATTTCCCTACCACAAAAGATAACCAAGTCCTATAAGTGCTAAAATGATGTTCATCGTGACAATCATAGGCTTTAGGATTGTTAAACTGCACTGCATGGCTAAAATACAAGTTGCATACTTTAAGATTTAGTTCGGCCACCTTCAGCTTTGATTACACACACAATGTGGTGGCCAGTTCATATGTGTAAATGATTCCTCATGCTCCCAGAACCGCTGAATATTTCACAATCTAAGTGCTAGAATATGGCTGTGCTATCACGGAAGAAAAACCCCACAGATTTGATGACCTGGTCAATCAATACATTCAGGTCTTCAGCTGACTTCATTTTATTGCCACATAGACTTAACTTTAATTAATAATTAAAGCTGAGTTTACCTCATTTTTTTTTCTGACCATATGTCTTTGGCAAAGTTGACATTTCAGCACTATCAATTCAAGTTTTAATAATGTGTTGGTCAGTTCTTAACCCATAAAATCCTTAGTTGTTCTCTTTGCTTGGTGCAGGCCAATAACTTGACCCTTCAGAAGTGGCGATTTTTATTTATTTATTTATTTATTTATTGACCAGGCAATGTAAACAACAACCTTAAACCTGCCCTGAATCTCAAAGGTCTTATAAAAGGTTTTAGCTCATACTGTACTTGCAAGTGAATCACATACTGTACATGCATTTTTTCAAGTTAAGGTTTAAGCCTCATTGCTGGTTAAAGTAGTTAAAGTAAGGAATGACTACAGGTCTAGTGTTAATTCTGTCAGCTATTCTACATTTTAGTCTTAGTCTTAGTCCTGGGATAAATGTCCCACTTATTTTTTTTTATCATATTTAGTCAATCTTATCCTATTTTTGTTTACTCAAGTTTTAGTTGAGTAAAAGTCTGGACATTTGGGTCTAGTTTTAGTCAGAGGAACCTTTCAGTATTTTTGTCTAGTTTTAGTCAATGAAAATGTAAGATTTTAGCAATACAATTTATATTAATTAACCCTACAGATAAACTACTCTGGCCAAAACTATTTTTAAAGGTTTTTCACAAAATAATCATCTTAACATTTAAAATGTATCTTTTCATCTGATGTTTTCAGCTAATTAGATTTATTTTTACACTGCTGCATGTCCATATTCTATATAACTACAAAACAATAGAAGCAGTGTGGACAATAAAGTGTTTTGAAACATTTTTAAAAATACGAATTTACACACTTGTTGTATGGATTGCTCCTATGGGTCACAATCATTTGCTAACCTATTAGCTTAATGTTTGGCAACGGTTTAACTATAAAATAAAATAAAATAAAATACATCACAACATAACTATGTTAACATGCAGTAACATATAAAACTGGAAGTCAGAAGTTTTATTAGTTTTAATTTTATATTAGTTTTACTTTTTTATTTTTATTTTAAAACCACATTTTAGTCTCGTCTTTTTCCGTCAACAATATTACATGCTGATTTCGTCACTGTCACTGTTCATCGATATCCGTGACATCTCGTCATTGTCTCGTTTTAGTCACAGGAAAAAAGGTCGCCAACGAATATTTTTTACGTCATTATTTTCGTTGATGAAATAAACACTATACAGGTCTCTCATCATTGTTGACTTTCTTTGCCCGTGTTACCCGAGTTCAGTGAGGCTTTTGATTTCTTCTAGACAGGTTCATCTCTTAAGTATCCACATCAAAAAGACTTTTATAATATCAGGTCAACATTAGCAATGTCGACTCACCGCTAGCTGAGGAAGGACATTACATGGAAGAAGCTACGCTGATACAGTAAATGACCAATGAATTTTATAAATATTTAAACAGTTCTATATACTTACAGTTTACTCACAAATGTACACATTACACCACTAATGTAGGCTCTGAACAGTTCCAAATCATCCAGAAGTCTTTAGGTTTGACATGCTTGTTTCCGGTTAAAGGTTTGGCAGCGGGTTACAAGGTTCTGCACCTTTAAAAACTCTCTCGATCATCATAAAGAGAAACCGTGTGCCTGAGTGGCACACATACTGTAAAGAGTGCACAGTACAATAAATGTTAAGATGTTTTTGTCTGAGCAAAATACACCTGCGCTCACTCTGTGTGTCTGGACAGGACTCCAAATGACGTGTTGAAAGCTTGTGGGTTGCCTTTTGTCTCATTAAAACATGGAGTAAACAAACATCTACTGTATCAGACCTTAACTGATGACACACAGACTGTGCTGTCTGACAAAAAGGAGGTTGAGTTTAATACATCAACAGCACAATATACTGTATGAAGTGAGATTTTGATCATTTGATTCACTTCCTACAGTAAATCCCACCAAGAACTTTTCATTGAAAACATTTCATTGCTGCAATTTCCAGAATTTTTATGGAAGTTGGGCTTCCAGTGAAGCCTAAAATCTCCTGTGATCTGCCCAAACACACCCTTCCTCCATAGAGACCTTTTGTCCTTTGGTATACAAGTATAGAAGAGTAGAGTACATGGCTAAACTCATTCTAACAGTTTGTCATCAAGCCCTTAAGTGATTCTACGAAATTCCTGTGTATACAGAATCGGCCTGATTTGTGTGATTAACCCCCTACGCGCCTTGTGTTTCAATCAGAATCGTGCATCAAACCTTTTAAAAGGATTAAACGTATAAAGATTGAACTGACTTGAAATGTCTGAGTGAGGAAGAGCAAAGGATTTTTGCCTTTTATGGTTGAGAGACATTGTGTTTAAATTAAGTAGTGAGTTAATTTATACCTCTCTTTATGCCGTAGCAACTTCTGTGTTTACATTTCTGGGAAAGGTCAGCTCTTACTGTCTCAGAACACACACACTGACTCTCTGTCTCTCTTTCTCTCTCTGTGTGTGTGTGTGTGTGTGTGTGTGAGGGGGTATTTCTGGTTCCCAGGAGATTCTTTCTGTTTAGTTTGTAAAATGAGATCAGCTTAGTCCCTTCTTGCAGTCAACCTATCATCTCTGCAGTCTAACAAAAAGAGGTTCATTTTAATCCCCGAACATCACCAAACATACAGTACTGTACATATAGTCAGCTATAAAATGTATACACACTTCAGTATGATGTATATTATTTTAATATAATATTGTTGTAATAATATTTTTATATTATTATCATCATAATATTATCATATATATATATATCAATATATAACATATAGCAACACATTTAGTATTAACATTACAAGTGTGTATACACTTTTTTGGCTGACTCTGTATATATAATACTATTTTACTGTACTATCCAATGACGATAAAGTTCTATTGATTTATCCATATTGAAGTGAGATCTTGATTTGCTTCACTAAAAGTCTATCATCAATGTTCTACGGTTCTATAAAGTATGTGATCATGTGAAGTGCTAACCGCTGCACCACTTATCTCTAAAACACAAGAGCTGCATTTACCACATCCTTTGTAAGATGCTAAATTAGCACCATACCTTACGCAAATTTCAAAATAAGCACAACTTCACGCAGCTTCATTGATGCTATAACGGTGCCGGTAGCGAGGCCTTTTTAAAGCACTCTTTCAGCATTTAAACCTAAACAGAAATTCTAAAATATGCTGACCTTAAACAGCCATGTGTTGTAATGTTCCCTGTTTACTTAAATTTGCTTAACAAAAGAACAAGCTGGTTTAAATGGCAAAGTCTGGGTTTGTTGGTGTTTGTAGAGTGTGTGTGTCTCACGGGTTTAGGATTTTCTGAAGCGCAGTGTTTCTCAGGTGTCATTGTACGCACTACAGGATTAACACACCCTTTTTAATACTTCATCACTTTTATTACCAAACAAAATTGTTGGCCTTGCTGTAATTCAACACAAAAAAAAATACTTTAAATTGAAAATGTAAAAACAGTGCCTTATAACTGCTGCAATGAAAATCAAACTGGACAAATTTGGTGGACAAAACCGTTTTCTCTATATTAAATATTAATGGATGCATTGATAATTTGTCACTAATTATACTGATTGATGCAACTGCATGTTTCACTTGTGTATCATATTTTTTTTAAAGAAAGGAATAAAACTGTCGATAAATGATTAACATCAATAAAATAAGTCATGAATATTTCACATAATGTCATATTTGTCAGGGTGGTTTAGAGGTCAGCACTCAGATTTGGGTTCGAATATTGGGCTGGTTGTGGATCAAGCGGTTGAGCTGATCAGAGGGTCAGGAGTCGAGCCGTAGCCAGTGTTCGGACAACCCTATACTCATACAAAATCACTCCACTGTTGTCAGTCCCAAAGCCTGTACAGTATATAGTGCATAGTACTTTTAAAAATATGTTTTATAGAATAAAAAAGATGAAAAATGGAAAGTCTTCTGGGATAGACTCCAGGCTCCCTGCCACCCTGTTACCACATGATAAAGCGGTATTTAAGATTCAAGTCAAGTAGTCAAGTCAAGTAGGCTTTTATTGTCATTTCAACCATATACAGTATAGTTCAGTACATGATGAAACGAAACAAAGTTCCTCCAGGACAAAGGTGCTACATACAACATAAATTAACAAAAAACTAGCTAACTAACTAAGAAACCTAATTAGTTGACTAGCTGAGACAAAACAGATTAACATTATACAGTAAATGAACAGAAACTATACTATCCTAGAGAAAAGTCCTATACAGAAAAAGACAACATAAAGTGCGTATGCAAATGTGCAAACAAGAGCGACAACACGACAACATGCTACGTTTCAAAAGTCTGTAGAATGAGCAGCAAAGATAGAAAAGATTTTTTTTGTGCAAAAGATGAGGTCATGAGTATCACACCATCACAGAGTGGATTACTGTAACAGCACAGTTTGGAGTGTATTATTTCTTTTACACGACAGCAATTCACACCTTGTTACCAAACAACATATAGTGCTTTTTAAATACTTATAGTTACATTCAGTGTTATGAATTGCCTATGAGACAAGATAGTTCTTGTTATTATTTACATTATAAACAGATGCTCTTTTACTGTACAAGCCCCTTCTGTATCCTCGGTCCTCTGAAGCTAATGAAACAAAAAACGCAGTTTGTCATTTTGTGAGAAACCGGAAACCCGTCTGTCCTCTAAGACGTACTGTACTGCAAACCATAACAAAGTCTTTTCCCATTAATCGTAAATAATCATCAAAAAAAGATATTTGTTCAAGATATAATTATATTTGCATTTTTTAACTGCGGAACTACAAATTAATTAAGTGATCATTTATGTGTAATCAGTTTTTATTCTAATGGATTAATTAGACAAATTTTAAGGGTGATGTCATGGAGTAATTCGACTTAAATTAAATTTTATTTGTATAATGCTTTAAGCACGGGTCATTATTGTAAGAAGTAAGAAATTATGGAAATGTACAGAAAAAAAGTGACAGTGGCAAGGAAAAACTCCCTGTGATGGCAATAGGAAGACGTTTTGAGATGAACCAGACTCAACAGGGAACCCATTCTCATCTGGGTGATAACTGATTGTATGACCATAAACCTGTCCCTTGTATACCTTTGTGCTATGAGGCTGAAAGTTCATTATAATGGGACAGTTAATACATATAGATTACACTTTCGAGTAAAAAAAACTGTTTGTGGGAATATCAGTCCAGCACAAGGTCATCCTCAGCAGCAAGGGCACAAGCGCAGAGGGCAGGAAGGGTCAGGATAACTGTCAACTGTGTAGCGAGAGAGGGAGAAAGAGAGAGAGAGAGGTGGAGAGAGAGCAGTTAGGTATGCTAAAAGTCACGCAGTGTACTGTATAAGATGAATGTATATTCAGTGCAGAGTGCAAGCAGGGACTTCAGCAGAACTAAAAGAAAGAGCCAGAATGAAACACAGCACGAGGGTCCTTGGAAAGTTAGGCAACCATTCACGCTACTGTCAGACTTTATTAGTTAGTATATCAGGAAGGTTTGCTCTTCTAACATACAGGAAAAGCAGAAGCGACTACAGAGTCGTCTGAGAGTCATGCGTGTCAGGGGCGAGCTGTATGACTCATATCTGCCTGCTTCAACACTACAACCATTCGTACAACGTGATCTGTCCTTACCGCTAACACAGCACTTTCAAGTCACAACACTGACGGTTAAGAAGATCGAGTAATAGGAAATGACAAAAAAATTTTCTTCACATTGCCCCACATTATGTTGCGCTGTATCACACCAAGTTGGCACTGTATTTTAGTAGTTGGCACTTTCTGTGTCTGGGTTCAATTCCCGCCTTGGGTCTGTGTTCATAGAGTTTGCATATGTTCACTCTGCGCTTGGTGGCTTTACTTCCACAGTCGAAAAACATGCAGATTAGGCTCATTAGAATTCACCAAAATGAGCATGTGTGTGTGTGTGTGTGTGTGTGTGTGTGTCCTGTGATGCTTTGGTACCACATGTATGGGACTAATGTGGCTTAAGTCTCCTGGGATAGACTCCAGGCCCTCCGCGACCCTGCATACAAGATAAAGCGTTGTAGAAGATGAGTGAGTGAGTGTACAGTATCACACTATCACAGAGTGGATTACTGTAACAGCACGGTCTGGAGTGTATTATTCCTTCCCGAACAACATACTGTAGTGTTACTTAAATGCTTATAGTTACATCCAGTGTCATTGCCGGATTGCCTATGAGACAAGATAGTTCTTGTTATCGTTTACTTTAAACCCCTTCTGTATCCTCTGTCCTCTGAAGCTAATGAATTTCGTGAGAAACCGGAAACTCCTCTGTCCTTTGAGACGTACTGTACAACAAACCATAACAAAGTCTTCTCCCATTAACCGTAAATAATCATCTCCAAATAAAACAAACTTCAAAAATTCTTTTTTTCTTTTTTTTTTTAAAGCATGGAAATATTAGTCTCATGTTATGTGGAGTGTTCACAATTCAAGTCCCTATAAATGCATGTTTCTTTATAGAAACAATACCCTATTCAATTGAGCACATAAATATAAACAAATCATTCATGTTACAGCCAGAACGAGTGTTTGAGCCATGCTGGAAAAACACCTGTAACACACACCTTCTGAACGATCAGGTTCAAGACTTGAACCACATGGTGGTTTGTGTGAGTGATTAGGAGAAACAGGGAGATTTTCGGTAACACACACATACCCCCACACACAAATGGCAGAAGTAATCACAGGATGTGGTAAAAGATGACGTCAGCGATGCTGTTGTAGGGAATTATAGTGTCTTCTGGAGAGGTGGGTTTTGATCTGGGGACTCTCGTACCAAAACCCCAGAGGTTCCTCTCTTCTACAGCTTAAAAGTGTAAAAGCAGTCATAAAGAAACCGTCTCTGTCTGGTTTAACTTTCACATTTCAAACAGGAAGTTGATCAAATCAGCTTAGAGCGAAGAGCGTACGCAAAGTGGAGACCGAGGAGCATTTTCTAAACATGCAGTATTTGTGCCCTTACGTACGTGAAACAGATTTAAAACCTTTTGAATTAAACTCGTCTTCACTCTTCGGCCCAGCGCTGACACATGCACATTCTGTCGGGGGACATGAAGGAGAGCTGTGTTTTAAGCTGGTCAGGAGTGTGTATCTGCCGTCCACAATCATGAACTATTTGCACACACACACACACACACACACACACACATGCGCCTGGTTTTCTTCCATTTTACATTTTCATGATTGCTACAGTTTTAATTAACACTGGGCATTCATGGCCACTTTGGACACATTCATGCACACTGCACTATATATTTATATTTTTCCTCTATGGACCACTGCACAAACCACTTTAAATAAGACACTTTACAAAGTCACTTTTTATGCATATTTGCACACCACAG
>JAQMYJ010000005.1:4739492-4770493 GCA_030014305.1 Clarias laeviceps
AAATTAAATATATATAAATTATTAAATTATAAATTATAAAAAATAATTTATAAAAAGGCAATTTTATAACAATTATAAAAAATAATAATAAACTTTACTAATAAAATTAAATAGAATTTGTGATTGTTTTTTTTTAAGGGTACATACTTTATTTTTTATTTTATTTATTTTTTTATTTTTTTTTTTATTTTTTTTACTAAAACCCACCAAAATGACAGCAAGATGTTACCAGCCATAGTGCTGTCTGGTTAAATATTTTCTGACCACAGCACTGCTGTTGGCTGGATATTTTGGGTCACTGATAAGTACAGAAGAGGCAGCTGATAACCAGAAGAGCACTAGATAGGGTACAATTGGTAAGTGGATGCCTTTAAGGTGACCTACAGTACAGTATGTGGGTTATGATGAAGTGTAAATAATAAAAGAGATACACAGAGAGAGCATGCTATAAATGGATATTAGGACAAGAGGACCAGAAGTGTTTTTTGCATTCATGTGAATCATTTTATGTAAAATAATGAATGCATGTAAATATTAAATAATTATATATTATACCATTTTATTTATTTCTCTTATCTTATAATGTTATTATTCAGTATCACGGAAAAAGTGTCACCCTGACCCTGATTACATTTGCACCTGGTTTGTGCTGGTTTTTTATTAGTTCGGGGTTTTCCATTCTCTGCCCTCTTGCCACCGTCGTACAAATAGTTCCAGCTCACAGCTTTCATAATCACGGTTCCCGTTTTTAAGTCTCTTTGTTTTTTAACTGTTTATTTCAACATGTTGGCTAATGACCACATGCCGCCTTTTCTCTTAATCCTGACGTTTAGAAGAATGTCTAAGATTATAATTTAACACTATGTGTTAAAATGTAAAACTGATATGAATATAGAAATTAAACATTGTTTCCAGTTATCCAAATGTGCTTCATATAGAGTTTATTCAAATAAAACAAAAACCCTTTTTGTTTAGAAGATAAAATGAAGGGTATATAATAGATTCACGAAAAGTGCCAACCTTCAAGAAAAACTGAATAAAATAATTTTATTTTTAGCTCTTTCATTAAGATGATGTTCAATCTTTTTTTTTATTTATTATTTGTCTTTTTTACACACAGTAGGCTTTTGTCTCTACATCTTGCAGATCTGCTGAAACTCCAGTGACCTCGAAAATGACTTTCAATGTTTAAACCCATCGTTAATGATCAAAGCTGTTTGCTAAAAATGTGTGTGAGCAGTGATTAATAACTTTTTGTTATTTCGCCAGTTGCTCGTTGTTGTGTAAGAGAAAACGGGTAACACATTAACTTTTTTTTTTTTTTTCAGTTAACAACAACTCACAAAGAACTGCTCTGTGAAACTTAAGCTGCTGGTGCAATACTGTGACTTACACATACAGACAAAAATGAGAGGTTTGAGCAAGATTACATGGCATGGTGACTCAGTGGTTAGCAGTGTTGCCTCACACCATCTGGGTTGGGGGTTCGAATCATACTTCTGCACTTTGTGTTTGGAATTTGCGTGTTCTCCCTCTGATTGGTCCAAAGACATGGAGTGTAGGCTGATTACAGGTGGGCCACATACACCGATCAGCCATACTGTAACTTTAACACCACCGGCAGGTGAACTGAAAAACATGGAGCCAAAGGCTCACTCATACCCTCTGGGACAAAACGCCCACCTGTCCGGTCCGTTCTCAAAGAAAAGCTAATGCAGCACAAATCACCAAAAAAATCAATGCTGGCCACGAAAGAAAGGCACAGGAATGCTCAGTGCATCACAGACTACCACACCTCGGGCCCAGCAGGCGAAGAACCCAAGGCCCACCATACAAATTCCCTAGATCCCAAACCATTTGAGCACCCACAGGATTCACCAGACAAACAAGTCCGCTCCATGGAGGCCCATAGCACCCAAAGGATCCGCTGCCAACATCCTGGTGCCAGACACCACAGCACACCCCCAGACGTCTTGTGGAGTCATGCCCTGAAGGACCAGAAGGTGGTTTTAGTGTCAATGGTTAATGATTAGGGGGCTCTATACTGGGACCTGACAAGTCTCCATTATACAGACTTAAGTTGTTATTATAGGAACAATCCTATGTTTGAACCTGTGCATTAATATCAGCCTGTGATTTGCTTTCCAGCTTAAATTATTGAAATTACTGTTGTTGTTGGTGTTGTTGTTGTTGTTGTTTGAAAGAGAGTAAAGAGGTTTCTTCAGTTGCTCAGGTCTACAGTATGTAGCAATAAATCGAAGTCAGCTGACGACTTGAATGTACTGAAAGACCAGGTTATCATATCAGGGTAGATTTTCTTCCCTGTTGGCACGACTATATTCCAGGATACAGACTGTGACAAAGTGGTTCTCGGAGCATGAAGAATCATTTTCAACACATGAATCAGCCACCACAATGTGCCCAATAATTAATTAATATTGGCATGTGCAATTTTATTTTTGGCCAGGCAGGGTAAAAAGAAATGGTATTTAATAAAGGGCAGCTCTTATCTGTGGTCATGGGGTTTGACCTGTGGTCATTGTCCATGCTCTCTGGGTTGGGTAGGGATATTCTCCTCTTAGTCAACCACAGTAACACTAGCTAATCATCTGTATTTATGAGCCTTTGTATCCAGAAGGAGCCAGATGGGTTGAGTCAGTGAGTTGGTGGGATTTGACAGATGATCAAATAAAAACACTGCGAAAAACTTTTCATTAATTTTCAAGAACGGCAGTTTCTAAGAGGTTGGTGGCCCCGTAATATAAAAAAAAGAATGTGAAAATACTAAAAAAGCTGCATTTGTTAAAGGGACTAATAAGCTGCTAATGTGGCCAGTTATCTACTGTGAAATTATGATATCATATGTGACTCCATGTACTGGAGAATTTCTAAATTACATGAATATGTGTAAATATTACTGATTGTCCCTTATGGTAATATTTATGCACATAAAATGCAAGAATATTTCTGTGCGAACATTTTAATCACTCTTTATTTGAAAATGTTTTCATCTCTTCCTTTCCTCAACCTCACAACAGGACATGAAACAGAAGTAGGTCACGTTTCATTTCTATGTGATGCTTTTGTCCTAAAAACACAGATATGAAAGGCCTATTTTCTTCTGTCCTGTTTATATCTTCTTGTCTTGCTTCATTCAATTTAACTTTCATTCTTGTCCTTTCTTCCAGAACAAGGTACCTGTGACCTGAGGAGGCTTCAAGGACATGGAAAAGAGGGTAAAGATACGGAATACAGAGAATTAATACAGAAGAGAAACTGCGAAGCTGAAAGTAGCCGATACGGTGTTCTGATGTTTTTGCAACAGGAGGAATTTGCCTTTTTTTAAGAAGTCAGTGTATCTTCTCATAGAGAACAAAATATATTAGCAATATAGTCTAAAGTCTTTAGACATAAAACAAAGACATTGATAAATAACCTGTTTGGAGAAAAAAAAGGAAGGGTTGAATTATTGGGCTGCATCAAGCAAAGAAAACAACTACGGAGATTTTCAGTTGCTGGAACTGGGTTAAGAACCCTTCAGCACATGATTAAACCCGGAAAGGATGGTGCTGAAGTGTCAACTTTGTAAAAGAAATGTGATTGGAATGTGATGAGAACTCAAAGGATTGGAACTAAACAGATGTGTGTCCATAAGAAAACCACTTGTTAGTGAGACTAATCAGAAAAAGACTTCAATCTTTTAGGGAGCATAAAGACTGGACTTTGAAGCAATGAAAAAAGGTCTGATGAGTCCAGATTGACCCAGATTTGGGAAGCGATGCAACCATCCTGCATAGTGTCCACTGTATACAAGCCTCTGGAGACAGTGTTATGATCTGGTGTTGCTTCAGTCGCTCAGGTCTACGTTCAGCAACGTTACTGTATGTGGTTATAAAATGAAATCAGCTGACGACCTGAATGTACTTAATGATGATTTTTACACACGAACTGACCACCCCATTGTGTGTGTTAACCAAAACTAAAGGTGACTGACTGAAATCTTAATGTGTGCAAGATTTTTTTTTTGCCAGGCAGTGTGTAATGTATTGTATATTAATCTGTAACCAGTAAAACTATCACCTTAAAATGTAATAAAAAAAATTGCCTAATATAAATATGGTGTCTGAGGACAGTTCTGTGCTTTTTCACATCAACATAGGAACATTTTTCTAATGTGTGTTCTAGTGTAATAGTACTCCCAATCCCTAGCATTGCAACTCCCAAGAAAACATCTTCCCTGGTATTTCCTGGAATCATTTCAGTTCCCGTTTGATCTGTGCTGCTGACTTTACTGCAGTAAATCATTCGCTTAAGCTTAGAATAATCCAGGTGCTTAAAAATGCAGCTCTAATCGGAATTTCAGAACGTACGGTAATATGATCGTGTGGAACGAGACTTATCAACACACAGTTTTGTTTTCACGGCTTTATTAGACAGAAAACCTGACATTCTGGATGCTCAGCCATTTATCAGGAATGCTTTCACAACATTTCATGAAGTGGATATGAGTCTGTAGTCTAACAAAGTGCCTTGAGGGCTTTTCCCAGAAATTTAACAAAAAAACAAACAAAAAAAAAAAATATCAATGACCTGAATAACGACCTGCAGCTCTGACACATAAACAACTTTAATAAGGATCGAATTAGTGTGAAGATCATCACAAGCCTTTTTAATGATACATTAAGTGTTGTTAAGGACTACACACCTGTGTAGAATAGGGATGTAATTGAAAAATATATTACATAATTACAGTATTATTTGTTGTTGCGCATGAATTTCTGACACCACGAAGGACTACGGAGACATGTCTACTGAACACAATCCTCATGTATGATGTCATCCTAGCCAGCTCACGGGAAAGCACATCTCAAAGTGTTTTCCGCCTCAGTAAGCATGCTGGGGTTTCTATATGGATAGAATTGAATTCGGATTTGATCCGCCTGTCGGAGCACTTAGTTAGTCCCTAGAAGCAAAGAACTAATATTGTAAATATTTAATTCAGGGTTGGCACTGTGGTCTAAGGGATCGTCTTGAGTTGAGTTTTTTCATGTTGTACTCATGGTGAATAGGTTTCCTCACACCATCCCAAAACATGCTTTTTAGGATAATTACCACTTCTAAATTGCCTTTATTGTTATTATTATTATTATTATTGTAGCCCATAAGAACCTTATTCAACTTCATCCTTAACTTTCACCCATGATGTCCATAAGTGACCATCCTGGTGCAGGTCCATAATGTCCATGATGTCCATAAGTGACCATTCCATTATGCATCATTGTTCTGTCATTACACGTTGACGTCTGCCTCTTTACTCCACCACTGAGCTAGCAAGCAAGCATTTTGTTGTAAGCGGAAATTAACCAGAACCGGCAAACTATCCTAGGCAAATAGAAAAGATGCTTTGACATGCAAAAGCAAAAAAAAAAAAAATCAAACACACAATCAAACTAATTTTCACATTTTCTTCAGGGTAAAAAGACTTTTATTTATTTATTTATTTATTTATTTATTTATTTTTTACAAAAAGATTTACATTTATTAAAATGTCTGCCAAAGATATCCAGTCAAAAATAACACACCCTGAGAATGCATATGCACACTGCTAATTCAATTCAAATGCACTATTGTTGTGGACAGTCTGTGACAAGCAGATACAACTACAGATATGAATAGGATGAACACGATCTGTGGAGTTGTTCTTGTTGTTTTGTTTGTGTAACACAACCTGAAATGTCCTTCTTACAGTAGCGTCTCGTCTTGGCCTAACACACATTAACACACCTCAGCTTTTTATTAGACATTTCATTATTAGTGGTGTGTAATTAAAAAACCCACTAAGCTGCACGTCTGTTGCTCTGCACGCCGGCATGATGATTGGTTTTGACTCCGTATCAGATCAGACAAAAGCAACCGTTACCAAGAATGAGACAAGCAAGAGATGAGAGAAAGGAGAAACCCTCTCTGACTTCATCTAATTAATCTAATCATACAAATGATCCATCTTCCACGATGACAGCGACTAATTAATCTAATCACGGTAACCAGTCCCTCATCATGCTGCCGTCTGCTATTGTCCTCAATCATTTACTCAAAATCCACACCCATATTCGCCTTCAGGGAAAACACAGACTTTGCATTTCTAAAAAATGTGTCAGCTGATCCAACTCAAGTGTACATGCCACTTGATCATGCTCTGTTATGTTAATCCTTTTAATTGATCTAACATTCTTTATGTCACATCTGAGAGCATAGTATAGACATAAGTAATATTTTTACTGTAATTAAATAATGGTGTGATTATTATTATTATTATTATTATTATTATTATTATTATTATTGTAGCTAATAAGAACATTATTCAACTTCATACTTAAATTTCACGCATAATGTCCATAAGTAACATCAGTGACCATCCTGGTGCAGTCAGGTGACCGTCTGTGAATTCGTCTACCCATGACATCATTTACAAACATCTGGGTAGCACATGTGACAGGCCTAGCTATTGTTAAAAAACGAAATAAGTTTTATTCTATTAAGACTATGATTTATATAAATAAATATAAAAACATCTCATATTTTATATTTAACCTGTTCTGATGCATTTCTTGGACAAATTGATATAAATCAAATTAAGAAAATATCGCTATGACATACAATATGTCATATAGGGCTTTTAACCATAACATTGCCATGTGATGTCATTCTCAATGTGCTCCATGTGGACTGGTTGGGTTTGGGTTAAGGCACTTAACCCAAGTTGCTGGTCAGAAGGTGGGCGGTTCAAGTCCAAGCTTGCCATTGTTGGGACCCTTAACTCTATCTACTCCAGGGACGCCGTATAATGGCTGACCCTGCGCTTTAAGCCCAGCTATGGCTATGGGATATCCAAAGAAAGAATTTCACTGTGCAGGAAAGTATATGTGACAAATAAATGCTTAAGTAACTAGTAGTGGTAGTAGTACTAGTATGGCAGTATGGTAGTAGAACGGTGGCTTAGTGTTCAGCACAGGGTACTCTGGTTTCCTCTTATAATTCTAAGACATGCTGGTTGTAGTGGATAACTGTTTGGGTGTGCTTGTGGTAATACTGTAGATTGGCACCAGATGCAGGGAGTAACCTGCTGAAACCAGGCCATATTGTGTATGCATGCTGGTGATAACCTTGACTGAGAGCATCTGAAAATTTGGTGTTTACTGTTTGCATCGTACTTCAACCGTGTCAGTGTCAGTCATTTTACTGTTTACTGTCCCAAAACCCAGTGGAAAAAACCCAAACACAGTGCGATAATCGTTTTACAAACAATGTACAGAAATGTTGGCTTTCACTAAGGTCGTTTGGTTCAGCTCTTAAACACTTCATGCACTGATGGACTTTTTCATCTTTAACGCTTTTTTTGTATTTTTTTCTTTTAATTAAAAAAATATATATATCATGTCTTTGCATTGCATTTGATCCAATCTATTTAAATAGGGATTAAATCAGGAAGGCTATACTGTACAAATGCACAGATTTTGAGCTTCAACCAATATTTTGTATCACTGCATTAAGCTTACTCTGCCGCTTTACTGTATCTGCTTCATTAATATAATTAATATCTACATTCATTTATTTTCATGTATGATTGTTTAAATATCCATCCTCGGAAACCTTTTCCATCTTGGTCAGGGTGTTGACGAAATCAGGACCTACCTGTACCCTGGGCACGCTGGGGGTGAGATCGGAATACACCCTGGATGAGGCAATACCCATTCACACCTAGAGGCAATTTACATAACTAATCCTCTTTTTTTAGGGAGGTAAGAGGAAACCAGAGAACCATTTAGAGAAAACCAACACAGATGGCCTCTTCTAATTATTATTATCTTTGCTGAACATAACATAGTGGAACATAGATCGCTAGGGGTGACACAGAAAGATGATTATTTGTACTGTATAGCACATTACCTAACAGTCCATCGAACAATGTCTGCCTTTTCTAGTGTAGGGAACAGTTTCTAGTGCAACATTTTCCAAAAAAAAAAAGACAATTTCTAACTCAATCAACAAATCTTGAATGAATTGTCAGGAGCGCGGCGTGTGTGTGATGATCTGCCTTGTGCTCTGGTGAAAAGACTTGAGAAAATATTACTAAATTAGATATTTCCTAATAACAATTAAGGTACGCTCTTTCTGTTTTTTTTTCTGTGTGTTTTTTTGGTTGTGTGTCTCGGCTTAGGAACGAGCTCGGGCCTCTTTTGTTCCCCTAAGCGCTAAAGCTGTGAGAATAAAAGGCGAGGCAGGTGTGGCAGGTGAGCAGGCATTGAGGGTTATTTTTCGTAATGTTTACTGTGTAAATGAAAATTGGTCTGGGATGGATGAGGTTTTTTTTCTGCACAGTGTGAGAAGGAAGGAGAAAAAGAAGGTGTTTGTGTGTTTGTGTGTGTGTGTGTGAGAGAGAGAGCCATGGATAAAAAATTTTAATGGATTAAACAACTGTAATTATTGTCTTTGTAAGACAGGCGATGAGCCCGGAGGAGGTGTCCATCTACTTAAGTGTCACCTTCTTAGGTATTGTCTCGTATAAAGCAGTTTGGATAAACAAAACCGGGTGTGTCAGGTTTCTTTAAGAAAGACAGCTTTGATGCCATGTGTACACTCTGAGAGATGCAACAACGGACCTGAGCAAGGCAGGCCAGACCTGAACTGATTAATACTGTATACCCAGCTGACTTTTGCCTCCACCGTGGGCCTGGAGTGTTGATCTAGTGTCTACATGCACATGTTTATAACTGCGATTGCAATTGCAAATGTTAAGAATAATTTCTAAGCATTCTAAATGCATATCAATGAGCTTTTCATTCATTTCTACAGAGCACTGTTATATAGAGTTGAAAAAAGAAAAAAGCCAGAATACTCTTTCCCACAGTTGAATAACTGGTTTTGCTACTTTTGCCAAGGGCAAGAATGAAATATGATGTTGATACTATCTCATGGTGTGTCAGTTAGGAAACCTGGAATACATGTTTTTTTCCCCCCTGCACTTTTTTTTTTTTAATTGAAAATCATTCATTAAAATACCTCCAGGGCCGGGGTTCGATTCTCACCTCGATTCTTGTAGGGTTTCCTCTGCATATTCCAGTTTCCTCCCACAGTCCAAAGACATGCAGATAATGATCTAATGAGCATTTCTAAATTCCACGTTATGTGTAAGTGTGTGTGCTTGTGTGTCCAGTGATGGATTGGCACTCCATCCAGGGTGCAGCCCTCCTCATGCCCCAAGTCTTCTGGAATAGCCTCCAGGCTTCCTGTGACCCTGAACAGGATAAAGCGGTATAGAGAAAGAGCGATGTGATGTGCTTAGTAATGCTGGTTGTGAATTTGTTGCTTCAAAAAAAAAAAAAAAGTTTTTCACACACAATTTTTATTATGAATGTGAAATTACAGTAATGCAAAAATCCAGTGTAGTTTGATTAAACTTTGAAGCCTTAAATGATCCAAGTGGACAGATGAGGCACACTGCTCAGCCTTGGGGAACATTTACCGTAAACCAGATGGTGTAGGTCCAGAGCAGCAAAGACCTTCAAGCATCCAACACACCCCAACACTGAAATTTTCCGGTGATTGTGGTCAGGAAAAATGCCTTTATAACCACAGTGTTATAACTGAGAGGCCATATAGAAGCTCCTTTCCCTGAGCCATCAGAACCCTGAACTCATGACCACTACTCCAGCGCCGAGTAGGCCATAATTATGTTATAACTCTACACAAACACACAATATATTTGCAATGGATATACATATACATTACACATATGTAGAGGTTTTTCGATACGTAGAGCCTTTTCATATGTGTATTATTTATATGCTCTTTCATGTGTTGCCTTACACAATTGGAAGAAATTGTATATTGTGTGTGGTGTTGTGTTGTTATTTGTTTAACATTACAGTAACCATCAGGGATCAGTGTGGATATATATATTGATTTGGAAAAGGTTTCATGTTAGATGCCCTTCCTGATGGAACACTCCATGTTGTCCTGGCTTAGAACTAGCACTAAGGGTACTAAGGGTTTGTGCAATAACTGCGTCAAATGCAAGCCACTAGTTCACTAGAGAATCCTGTTTATGTAATCAGTTTATTGTTTGGTCTTTACAGTCTTTGTCTTTGACTGTACATTTCTGCCGAACGTGGCACTGACAAGTAACGACATACAAATGTGATAAAATAAAGCTTTGAAGCTTTAATATTTGTTGTGGGCCAGTGATTTACCCAGTGGGTACAAGTAGAACAGCAGGAGGTCTTCAAGACTACAATCCTAATGTATGTCTGGTGGACATATTAAGGTTATTAATTTCACATCAGGGCCCCGGGATCGTTTCTTTAGTGAGAAAGAGACCGCTCAGAGACCGCGCCCAAGTCTGCTAAAAGAAGTGGTCTCGGGCACAGAATAGAGTACTTGGGCACTGATCGAATCAGATATGGAAGTAGAACGCTGATAAAGTAGGAAGGCACACAAGATTGTCGCGTTTACCAATTTTCCTATCAATAATATTAGGAATAGCGTGAAATTTTACTTCCTGGTTCTCTTCTTCTCTTGTGTTTAATGGCTGCTCACAAACCATGTAGGCACATACTGCCATCTGCTGTATTGGAGAGTTTAAATACACAATTGTACTCGAGTACAGAGAAAAAAAAATAATGTGAACGCTAGCAAGTGGACAAGGGGAAAGCAATCGTTCCTGAGTACGGCCCAATATGAAAATAGTCTAAGATTCTAAAGTCACTAAAGGAGGGATTCTAAGGAGTAGACATACTGTATTGTACGCCTACTGGATAGACAGAATACAGGACCTGCACCACTTTCTTTAGGCAGAGATCAGATACCTTATCTTAAGAGTAGTGATGGAAACATGCCAGTGCAAGGTAAAAAAAAAAAATCATTCATAAACTATAAAGAATGATGTTATGCAAGTTAGTCAGGGTGATATTTTTATTATATATTCTTTTATTTGATATTTTTTCACCTTTTAATTATATAACCGGATCCACCCATGTAGGGTCACCTCCCACCCAGGTGAGTCCCTGGATTCGTTGTGTATGCGGTGTGTATGCATAGTAGACAGGGTCAACATTAGCATAATCCCTTGCGTTCTGCCTTGTGATTGGTGGAGGTTGAATTTTGTCTCGGTTTACCCCGCAGAGCTCGGAGGCGACATCTGGCAGTGCCTTGGCGAGCGCGCAGGAAGGCAGGCAGTCTGACGGAGTCACACACACACACACACTTCGTAACAACAACAGGATGTAAAGACACATCTTCACCGCATTTCAAAGGTAACGGTGTGTTTTATTTATCTTTTTTATTTCCCTTTTAAAGAGAAAGTGTAACATGTGCTTTATAATCAGTTGTTGGTTGTGTGGTTTAATTCCTGGGGTTTACATTAACCAGACGCGAGGACGCGTTTTTATAAGAAGTTAAAACAGCTTAAGTTTGTTCATTCCTAACCTTCTATTTAGTTAATAAAAAAAAAATCTTGGTTATTCTAGGAAATATCCTCTAACAGAGTCTGTCTCAGTGTTTCCATAAAAACACGAAAAGTTTCCCAGTTCCGAGTAGCTCCGTTTCCAAGGGTTGTGTTGGGTTGTATCCAAAATGCCCCTCCTTGTCCTACCTAGGTGCACTATGTTCGAAATAAAGTAATACACAAGACTATACACTACGTAGTGGTGTTTAAGTAGGTTTGCAATACAGCTCTAGTTTCCCTGGGTCGTTTTGCCCTTTCTTGGCTTTTGGAAATGAATATTAAACCTGTTTCAGTCTTTTTTTTAAAACTCTGGTTTCTTAGTAATAATTTACTCGTTTTTCCCTCCTGTGAGAGGTGTCAAAGCAAACTCCCACGTAAATACTATTCCCCTTCAATTAGTCATTGCTCTAACTTGACCATTTTCCTACAATAGTCAGACTATTTAAATTGTTTGACTACTTTAAAATGTTTGAGTTTTCTTGGTTTTTTTTTTTTTTTTCGTAGTATTTTGATATACCTGTATAAAGGTATACCGTGATACCGAATCTTGTTATACTCTTAACTGAGCCATCCATCCATCCATCCAACTAAGGAACTGTGGAGTCCAACAGTGTTCCCATTTTTACGACCGTGGTAGGACCTCCGGTTAACATTCACACACTACAGGCAATTTGGGAATGCAATTTAGCAATTTACTCTGCATGTCTTTGGACTGTGGGAGGAAACCGGAGTACCCGGAGGAAACCCATTAAGCATGAGGAGAACATGCAAACTCCATACACACACAGACCCCGAGGTGGGAATCGAACCCTCGACCCTGTCGGTGCGAAGTGACATGACACCGTGCCGCCATAACTGAGATATAGAAGAGAAAAATGTTGTAGCTTACGGCCGGAGAAAATTATTCTGATCAGAGATGAGAGACAGGATAAACAAGGGTACAGTCAGTCTGTTCTTTCTGTTGTTACGGATTTCTTGACCTGCTAACATTTTGCTTAAATAAGGCTACGTTCACATACGAGGAGGGGAAAAAAAATCAGATTCGGGCCAATTCGTCTGGCAGTGTGAACATAACCTTATTAGGTAAATACAGCAAAATGTTAGAGGGACAAGACAATTTCCACTCTGATTTGGCCCATGTCCGTTTGTGGTCGTGAATCAGATACAGATCAGATTTTTATTTATTTATTTATTTATTTTTCTCATGTTGTCCAAAAGAACAAATAAAAATTTTTTAAATAAAAAACAATGAAATAGTTGATTTAAACTTTAAGGCATGTTAGGGCACTAATTCAACATCACATTTCACATTAAAAGGTTTGAGTAGGATTTGTTTAGCGTGATGTTGTTAAAAAATAAAATATAGAAGCAAAGTTAGAAGGTGTGTATTGCAACTGCTCTGTGTTTGAAGAAATCTCAGAATAAATGGTCGAACCTGACTGTAAAAAAGGAAAAGGAACGCTAAAAGTTTAAAGGCAAGGCCGAAAGAAACTAAAGAGGTTGCCGGATCATGTGAACACATCACGTAACACTTAGTTCCTGTGCGCATGCGAGTCACATTAGGAGCGTGATCTGTTCAGACTAATGTCGGACACAGGTAACATAAAAAAAAAACATAATATGAAGAGGCTAATGAAGAAATCAGATTTGGTCAGAAAATCGGATATGGGCCACTTTTGCCGTTAGTGTGAACGTAGCCTAAAACACACAAATGACTTTCGGGACTGTAAGGGTACAAAATAAATATGAGGTAATAGCTCAGTGGTTAAGGCTTCAGTGGACTACAGTTCAATGCCCTTAACGCTTAACTGCTCAGATGTATAATGAGATTAAAATGAAGTTTCTCTGGTTATGGGGGTTCTCCAAATGCCCGAAATAAAAATATAATTTGTTCTAAACTGTTGGAGCCGTGCAATTTAATTGCTTTTGCAATTTTAATCAATCTTTTATAGTTCAGTCAGGTGGATCAGTTTTCAACTCGGAATCGATTCACCCCTTTTGAACTATTTAGGTAAACTTTCCAATGTTATATTCCCTAAAATCGATGAAAAATATATAACGTTTATTACTACTTCTTTTACTCTTTTTTTTTTTTTTTCTTTCTTTTTTCTTCTTCTTCTTACGAGCAGTTGGTACAATACTGCCGCATAGGAAAAAGATTATCGCTTTTTATGAGACGTGACATTTAAACAAATGAACAACACAAGCTACACGATTCCAGTGCATATTAGATAGTGTAAGTAGTTCTTAGTACTTTAAAACTAGTACGAAATATAGCTGCGTGAGGAAAATCAGATGCTTAACGTTAGTGGTAGCAAATCGAATTAAATCAAGTCAACAGCCTGTACTATGATTCACAGCTCTACTTTCCCTCCTGTCTTATTCTGACTTTACTTTGCTGTACCGTACAGAAACATTCTAGACGTACACAATGTCTTCCTGTCCTCCAGGATGTTCTCTCTGGGAGTGTTCTCTTCGGGTCACCCAGGGGTTTTCCTTTGGAGGTCAGAGAACTGTGTATGGTGCAGAAGTGTGATTCTGTGGTTATATAATGAAGTTGTGTAAATTTAGATTTATCTTTCAGATCATTGTTTTATCTTGAATATCCAAACACAGGTTGCCAGTTGCAGCTTCTTGACAAAAAATAAATTTAGATTTTTATTTCCTGGTTTCCTACATGGTTTTCAGGGTCTTTAGTAAAAAAAAAAAAAAAAACAGTTTAACTGGTAATTAGGTCTTCTTTTTAGACCAATATGTTTGTTGCCAGTAAACTTTATTTTTGTTTTGTCTGATTCGGTCAAACCAGTTCCAGTAAAAGTTCCAGTAGCGTTTAGTGACATTAAGGTGCTTAGAATAACAGGTTTTCTTCTTCTCACCCTTTTAAGGGGGTTTGTTGACATAGAGATGGTGTCTAAGGGTAGATTTACTGAATTGCTCCTAGCTTTCGCAAATTATGATCTTTGGAGAAACTTCGCCTCTTTAATCATCCTCTTCACTTTTTTACGTAGGCGCAAAATACACCTTTATCCTCTCTCAAGTAGATTAATTACAGTTTGTTTTAAACGTCCTAATTATTGTCCTAACAGTGGATACAGGCGTTTTTAGGCGAGTAGCTGTTTTTTACAGCCAGACTTACTTCGGTTATATTTCTCTTAACTGCACAGACATTTCCCCCATCTTTACAAAGGGCGCCAATAATTCTGCAGGTGGCTGTATTTGACTAGGTAGCTCATGGCAATATGTTTGGGAGGAGGCCATGTCATAAATCTTCTTGTGTTTTTGTAGATCCTGGTCCTTCGGTATTTCTTAGTCAATAAAACAAATGTTATTAAGTCAGGTTTTACTCTACATTAATGGATTCAGGGAGTTTCTTAAGACCTGTGCTTACTTGTGTTGTGTTAACAAACTGACTTTATTACATACACATAAACCGTAATGAGTATAATTCAAAAGTTAATTAATTTGTGGAAGAGCAGCCCTGTAAAGCCTGAAATACCTGTGCTGTTAAACCTTGTGTTCACATAGTCATCCAGCAACATCATGAGTGTATTTGTTCACATATTTGCCTCTTGTGTGTGTTACTGGAGGATACCAGTAGGTGGCACACCGGAGCATTCAATAAGACAGTTCTGCATGAAGCAAACAAACATGGTGACATTTAAAGAGCTTAGTTTATGCGGGAGAAAAAGCGTCAGAGACGAATGTGAGGCAACTAAATCAAGCAAATTCATGCCTCGTCTCAAACGTTTCCGCCATTTTTGATGTGCACAAAGCTACGCACCAAACTAACGCAACATACACAAGGAATTGGACGCATAGTTAAAAGCAAATATATTTCCAGTACAGCTACGTCATGTAAGTTAATTTCTTTTAATTTTATTCCTCAACCACTAGGAAGCGTCATCCTTTGAGGTCGTCCCTGCTTTTGTCTTTCTGTCTTGATTAATTTTCAGAATTTTTTTCCCGAACCAAACAAGGTCAAGGTCGTAGCAAGGTCAGATTTCTGAAAGAGATATATTTTTTTCAAGAGCTTCCTTTATGTTTGTCATATAGAGAGAGGTTACTTGTACGTTCACGCTCAGGGACCCGTGTTCCAGTTGGTTTCGTTTTTCTTAAACTGATTTATTTCTTTGTCCCCTTTCTCGTAGTCTGTCCGAAGGAGATTCTCGTTAGTGCAGTGTCTTGAAGACGTTCAGTGTAGGATTTGTCTGGATTTGTCCTTTGCTCTTACCCAGTGTATGAATTGCTTTTCTTTATGTTATTTTAAGAATTTCCACGACAGTCCTTTCTTCCATGAGATGAACTGAAAACACTTTGGCA
Organism: Clarias laeviceps; assembly: GCA_030014305.1. Classification (NCBI taxonomy): domain Eukaryota; kingdom Metazoa; phylum Chordata; class Actinopteri; order Siluriformes; family Clariidae; genus Clarias; species Clarias laeviceps. Next base: position 4,755,316 of record JAQMYJ010000005.1, read on the forward strand.
TCGATTCAAGTATGGTGTTTTTACAGGTATTATGCAAATTAGTAGCAAGTCTAGTAGGACTTGGAATGTTGACAGATTTCCATAAGCAAGGCCACTGGATTAGCAGATTGTCGCAGTCTGATGTCAGTATTACGATACATGCGCTGCCACGTAAAAGGAATCGTGATCTCTAACCGAATCGATTTTATTTATTTGTCCCCATCATGCTTTGAAAATGCCTGCAACATAATTTATTTTATCAATGAATAAATTTTTCGATTGATGTATGTTAGCCCTTCACGCTGTGATTAGAACAGTATGTTTTAAGCAGGAAAGTTCTGTCTCTCCTGACAAGGAGGCGTATGTTTTATATGGTAATGAATTAGAGGCATGAGTTTATTTATTGATTTATTTTTTACTCTCATAGAAATGAGCTGCAGTCAACACTGACACACCCCATTTCTGCTCCCATCTATTTTTCAAGAGTTTGGTGTTTTTCCACTGTACTGTAAAGGCTTTTGCATGTTGAAGGCTAACACCTGCTGACTCGTGCGCCAGCAGCTTGGTTTTAAGTCTGGTTTTACAGCCAGGATTTCATGTTTGTTTTTTGTTTTGTTTTTTCTTACCCCTGAAATGTCTTTTTGTTTGGAGAAAGCTTTCTTCATGCTTTTGTATTTCAAACGCTTGGAGAAAAAAACTTGGTCTTATTGGTGCCCATGCACATAAATCCGATCGTTAAGTTAAACTCCTTGCTTGTGAGTTCCTGCTCTTCTGATGTGTCTGTCCAGTTCGAGTGCTTTTCAAGGAGCTCTTAAGACGAAGCTGCTTCCAGCTACAAAGTATAACTGAACTAGCTAAGCACTGCTCTGTACTGTACTGTATAGTATAGTGGCAAGAATTATTGCCTTCTAACCGGACCCTATCAAAGTTGCAGTGAGATATATGATGTATACGGTATTAATGACGTTTAATCATCAAGGCAAACCCCAGTTTTGATTGTGCAGAATAACAGAACAGTGTAAAAACTCATTTATTTTTCTGTATAATCCCCCATCACCCCATCACGTAGAAAGTTTTCCCAGTACACCGGATCCGTGATAAGACCGCCCACTTCACATCTGGCCTACCAGGAACTCCTTTATTCAAATCAAATTCAAATTCTATTTTTGTAAATAAATAGAACAAAATATAAAAAATATATAAGAAATGTCCAGGAAGTGTGTAAATGTGCATGTGTGTGTAGCTATCCATGGTCCATAAATGTTCATAATCTGCAATGTGCAAAATTATTAGCCCAAACATGTGGAAATGGCTTGAAGCGAGGTCAGGACCGTACGGGGCAATAACTTCCAGATGAGTTCCTGTAATGTGGAAGTGGTGCTGCTGAATGATTGTGCGTACAGTTCACACAGACAGATGCGTCTCTTCCGCAAGTTGGCGACACGTTATCAGTCGTTTTTCAAAGACCAGAGAACGACTCCAGTGGCCTCCGAGCCACCTCGTCATGCACGGACATACGGTCTTCTTTAAAACATTTGCACCATTCGAATGTTTTACTGCGGTTAAGAGTCTCATCACCATACTGTGTTTGATGTCTTCTGTAAATGTCCATCACTTTTACGCCTTCATTCATGAGAGATTTAATCACCGGTCCCACAGGTTTGATTTGAACACATGTAGATATTCTTCAAATTTAATGTAACGTGTCGTTGGCATTTCCATCCATCTTACAAACGTGCTACAGTGCCACCACTAATCCATGTTTGGGAAACGGCGTGTTAGCTTTGGTCGCCTTTCTTTTTTTTTTCTTTTTTTTGTTTGTTTTGTTTTTAATTAGGACGGATGAATAGGTTTATGAATAAGGTGTTGGTTTGTAGCTAATGTTTCTTTTATATTCTTTTATATTAGTGGCTTCCTACAAGCTGATCTTGCACACATTAAGAGTGTGCACTTTGCTAGGTTAATTTATATGTGCACTCTCTCTCTCTCTCTCTCTCTCTCTCTCTCTCTCTCTCTCTCTCTCTCTCTGTAAACATTCTTTAAAGGGCTGTGTGCATTTAGCTGTGTTTTAACTAAGCTGCGAGTCTAATGAGCATCCAATGCTTCCCACAGGTACAAAATGAACATGGGAGGAGAGGCTGGGTGTCATGGCAGTGTTTTTTTTTATTTATTTATTTTTAAAAAGGTCAGGACTGAAAGCTTGTGCGTTATTGCAAAACTGTTACCTAATAATGATGTCATGATGAAAGAAGTAAATGTCCAGCCAATGACTCTCTTTAATAATTACTCAGCCTGAATAAAAACAAATCAGGTGGGTGTAGTTTCAAGTAAGTTAGGTTAATTCCAAACCCAAAGTTTTATTAAAGTTTTTGAAGCGATGCTTTTCTTTGTACTTACCTGCAATACTGTATGTCAGTCATCTGTAACATGGACGTCCTCAAATCTCCATAAAAGGTCAAGTTCACTGGACAGCCAGAAGCATTACATGAACCATCAGAGAGTAAAAGCTGAAAGGCAGAAGTCATTCCATGTCAATAAAGATATTTAATAATATAGATAAATATTGATAGTAAGACTAGCTTATATAAGTTGACCTTTCATCAGGTGTTTGTTTGTGGCTTACAGCTGCACAGACAGATGAATAATTCGCTGTGCATAATGGCGTCTGCTAAACACGGTGATAACCGCTACGAATACAAAGGGATGAGAGCCACTGGAGCAAGGAACACGGGAACATGAAAAGGTCAGTGGTGAAGCATTTGTTGGATCATATATATTGTGAAAATGCTGAAACTCCACTGTTGAGCTCTGACGCAAACATTTCAAGTCATTTTATTTCCTTATAATATTAATAATAATAATAATACTAGGGGCTTCAAGTCAATCCAGGACTTGTGATGAAAGTAAAAATTTTTAAAGCAGATCATCTGTCCCTGAATGACGATCCCGGCCAAGATGGCTCTGTGGACGTTTGGCGAGTGGAACGCCTGATCTGTGAAAAATCGACAGATAACTTGTCGCTAATTTGCAGAAAAAATGCATCTGTCTGTAAGAACTGAACACGCCATCATTCACCAACACCACCTGCGATTTACAGGAACTCGGCTGGGAGTTATTGCCACATCGCCCGAACAGTCCTGACCTCTCGCCAAGCCATTTCCACATGTTTGGGCCATTAAAGGAGTTCCTGTGAGACCAGGGTTTTAGACAGAAAGCAAGCAGCCCGATCATGTCTCCTGAGAAATTTTTCTATATTGATGTGCGTTGGTTTATCAGGGGATTGATTTTTATATATAGATGAATACGTCAAAAGTCGTGCTTTGACCTGAGCGTCCCTTGTAATGAAAGTAAAAATAATTGACTAGCTAGCACCGAAACCGAACCTTGTCCTTAAAGTCGTACAGCTCGGCTCTTACATGAGTGTGTAACCAATAATTTGCGGCTACAGACAGACGTGTTACAGATATTGATGTCCTTTTAATTAGCCCAACCCGCCCCCCCCCACCCCACTTTTTTTCTTCTTTTTTTTTTTTTTTTGGTAGCATGTGACGCGCAGCATGTTCGACTCCCTTGAGTCCAGCTTCAGGGGAATCCTGTGATGTCACATTCTCACTTACCAAATTCCACACAGGGGCCCCAGGCTGCTCTCACTTTTCCACTGGAGTGGAAAATAACAGAGTTATTTCAGAGCCTGAACATTGTACACACACACACACATGCATACATACACACACAGAAATAAACACTACTCTCACTAAGCACTCTACTCGTCGCTAAACGGCTCGCTGTAATTAGAGCGATTACTCCAAATTTTGCGCTGCGGAAATTTCCACTAGCTTAATTACGATACTGCTGTTTGTCTTCAAGAGGTTTGTTAGTGTTTGATGTTGATGATGATGTTAACGACGACGATGATGATGATAATGATGCAGTAAAAATTACTGTGAGATTAGCACATTTGCGAAAGTTAGTAGTAATAAGGTGCCGTGTCTGGAATCCTTTACACTTGCTTTGACCTGAACTCTTCTGCTCTTCTGAGGAATTTCATTAGTACTGTTTTAGTGAAGTGATGGGAAATTCCTGATCACTTAGACCCTGTGTGAGATTCAGTAACATGCTGAAACTAACTTACACAGCTGGGTAGTCGTGTGCGTGTGTGTGGATAAGTTGTACAAGTGATTATATGATATATGATAATAAAACGCTATGGTTATATAAAGAAAAAAAAATTCCAGGCGGTCACGTTGCACACCCATAGGTACGACCCTGCTATGTGGTTTACTTGTATTATAAGTCATCACCTTACACATCACTTGTCTTTTCAGCAGAACTGAAACCCTTCAGATGTCAGTTGCAGTTGCGGTGCCGTTGCATTGCTGTTGTGAGCGTATATATACACTGTATACTGTGTATGTGTATACACACAATTCAATTTTATTTGTTTAGCGCTTTTAACAGTCGTCATTGTCGCAAAGCAGCTTTACACAAAAATTATGGAAGTTTGTCTGAAATGTGAATGTATATTAATCAGAATGATCAGATTGTCCCTGATGAACAGGCCGAGGGAGGCAGTGGCGAGGAAAAACTCCCTGAGATGGGGACAACAGGAAGAAACCTTGAGAGGAACCAGACTCAACAGGGAATCCATCCTCATTTGGGGGATAACAGATAGCAGGGATTGATCTCCATTCATACTGTGTGTTGGGAGGCTGGAAGTTCAATATAACAGTTGATGTCTTCAAGTTAATATAGAGTCCAGGGAGGCTCAGGTAGACTGTAGGAAATTCCAGTCCTGAACTATCAGCATCAGCCGAGACCAGGACCATATTCATGATAAAGTGGAATCAACCCAAGCAGACCACCATGCGACGAGATCTCCAACCAGAAGCGGGGCACCAGGATTCAGTCAGAAATTTCCAGAGGGCAGATCCAGAGGGTGTCTGGATCACTGGGAGCTCAGGAGCGATGTGTGTAGCTCGACAGGGAGAGAGAGCAGAAAAGAAGGAGAGATAACAGTTAATTATGGTCAAAGTCACATAATGTATAAAGTGAATGTATATTTAGTGCAGGGTGCAAGCAGGGACTCCGACAGGACTGATTATGACGGCATAACTAAAAGGGAGAGCCAGAAGGAAACACAGACATGAGTTGTCACTTCACCGTCAACAAACCTGTGTGATCAATGAGAGTGGGGAAGACAGCAACTCTACGTCCATGAGTCCACCAGATTTGCTCCTTTAACTAAGGCAGATCAATTTGCAAAAATGCTCGACTACATAAATAGGTTTTTAACCTAGACTTAAAGACTGAGACTGTGTCTGAGTCCCGAACATTAATTGGAAGGCTATTCCATAACTTTGGGGCTTTGTAAGAAAAAGCTCCGCCCCCTGCTGTAGTTTTCATAATACGCGGTACTGACAAACAGCCTGCATCCTTTGATTGAAGTAGGCACAGCGAATCGGGAGACACTAGCAGTTCACTCAGATACCGTGGCGTGAGACCATTTAATGCTTCATACTTCAAAAGTAGTATTTTAAAATCGATGTGAAATTTCACTGGGGGCCAATGCAGTGTGCTATATACAGTATATAAAACCCATGGTGCGCTTTTTGTGGTGTGTGGTGGTGTGTCCGCCTCTTCAGTGCTTGACTATGGCATGCCATCGTCTCCTGGTTACTGTGTCAGCATACCTGATTTTGTTGGTTACTGCACAGCTCAGATATCAGCCATTATTCCCGACACTCTCTTCTCTCCTTAAAACAAACCTCCACTGGTTTCACTAGGTTTCATATTCACATAGAATGTGTGTGATTGCCTCGCAAAAAAAAGGAGCGTCGCGACAGCTTTTCCCTGTCCTGAGAAAACAAGCAGGAGGGACATTTACTCCTCACTTATGTGTCATGGAAATCTGTTGAATCCAGTTCATCTTTCCAAAACTGGAAGAAAACACTCCGGATGATTTCGGGTTACTCATGCTTCTGCGGCGTTCCTCTGAGAAACTGTGCAAAAACACAGGCACTCACATGTTCCTTAGCTGCGCCTGGAACCACAACTATAAATACTAAAAGTTCTCTGCAGAAATATCACTTTAACATAAACATATATATATATTTTTTTTTTTCCCCACATGTCAGCTCTTGCCTTTAGACTTCCAGTGCAAGGTGGATTTTTCCCCCCCGCTTACCAGTATGTGCTTGTTCTCTGTAATGGCAAGGAACCTGTTTTTAAACCTGTATGGAAAATATTTGTGTACTATGCATAAAATATTGCCTTATATCAGGTTTTTCCTGTCTTTAAATGTAGTAGAGTGTCATTAGGGCTGGTTGATATGATGTATGATTTATGATTTATGACGTGATGTGATATGATCAGAGGTAAGAGGTAACTGATTACATGTGCTCGGTTAGTGTACTTAAAATAAGTTGTACTTTACTTCAGTACATCTGTGTTTACTTGTAGTTTTATTAGAGGATATTTTACTCTTAGTCTGCTCAAAAGTACAGCAAATCTCTGTACTTCTCTTTAGCTGCATGTCTGCATGGCGGCGTTGCATTACCTAACCAGAGCGGTGTGTAGTATCTGAATCAGGAGTTTCACCATCTGCTGAACGTTATGCATGACGACGTGACTTGCCGTTCCTTTGAGACGTGTCTAATGATGTAACAGGTGTTTGAAATCAGATCAGAAGCAGAGCTGGTTGCAGGCGGCGATGAAAATAGCCTGTTCAAAACTCGAGAGAGTTTTTTTTTGTTTGTTTGTTTGTTTTTTTTATATGAAAGAGGCTATTGTGGGTATTTACCCCAGGGAATCTCTACTTTTACTCAAGTACAGGATTTGTATACTTTGTTCGTCCCTTAGATATGATGTGTGATATATGATATTGGTGTCGTCGGTGCAGAAATGGAAAAAGGTCATGTGGTGTGATGAGTTCAGATTGTCCCCCTTGACCAATGGGCGTGTCAGGGTAAGAAGGGAAACCCATGAAGCGATGCACCCATCATGCATATCAGATGATCAGGATCAGGGGTAGCTCAGTGGTTAAGGCATTAGACTACGGTCCCAGGTTCAAATCCCACGACCACCAAGTTGTCCCTGTTGGGCACACACACGGATAGGAGCGTCTGCCAAACACCTAAATGTAAATGAGTTCTCAGCAACGTTATGTGGCAATAAAATGGTATATTCCAGGACTCAGATTGTGAAAGATTCAGTGGTTCCGTGAGCATGAGGAATCATTTTCACACATTTGCACACCATATTGTGTGCTGTAACCAAAGCTGAATGAAATCTCAGTGTACAATGTTTGTTTTTATTTATTTATTTGTTAATTTATTTTGACCAGGCAGTTTTTTTGCCCTGGTCTGATCTCGTCATCTCCATATAGTTTTCAGGTTCCCAACCCTGTCAACCCCTACTGAGCCTTGGCACGTAGTGTAAAGTGTAAAATTTCAGTGCAAATTCATACACTGTAACCCAATACACTGCAAGTTATTACACCCAATATGATTTTACACATGCTTATGATTACAAGCATGTTTCGTTGATGGAGCTGGAACGGTATTAAACAATTCACACATTTCTTTACAGTTCTTTCAAATTGACATTTTTTTAGACAAGACGGCAATGTTTTTTTTTTTTTTTGCTTCTTCTGGTAACTGAAACTGAAACTGCAGCCCTTGCCTCAGGGTTTAAATGATAAAGATCTAAGCTGAGTAATTTGCTAAGTAGCACCGAGTTAGAAAGTCTGTATCAGTGCTTGCAAAAAAAAAAAAAAAAGTAAGACATACAATTTAAGATTATAACTCAACTCATAGGGGAAATCACATACGTTTTCGCTTTCTCTAATTCACTAAGCTGAGTTTATGTTTGATCTAGACATGATCTCATGATCTCAGACTATCTCTGAAGCTTCTCAGTTTGACTCTAGACTAGTGGTGTAACGATGCAAAACTTATGCAAAGATGTGACGTGAATCTCGTCCGTCTGCGATTCATTCCGTGGGAATCTGCGTTCTATAAATAACTCGTTTATTACAGTTGTGTGGTTTGAACACCTGTGCAACATATAAAGGAAAAAAATTCAGTCCAGATCACACCTTCGCACACTTTATATTGTAAGGTTATCATGCCATAATATAACCGTTAAAATAAAAGCTTCTCGCATTATGTGTCAGTCGATCATTTCCTTCGGCTTTCGGGAAGAATTTGTAACTCTACTTTTGTAATATGTGGTGAACCTGCAGTACATTATGTTTACAGTATTAAACCTTATTTTTGTGTTATAGCCAATTTTTTATTTTTATTTCGTTCTATACAGACTTAAATGCTCACTGGTGTGCATTTAGAAATGAAAATAGTTGGTTATACATTCTTTTGTTCTTAGATACTGATCGAAAGGTCGAGGGTTCAAGCCCCAGCCCCACCAATTTGTGCCTGTTGAGCTCTTGATCAAGACCCTTAACCTTGTCTGACCCTGCGCTCTGACCCCAGTTTCTTAACTGGAATATGTAAAAAAAAAAAAAAAAACATTTTATTGTTCTTGTATCTTAATCTGAAATGGAATGAATTGTAATCGTGAAGCGAGTATCACAGATCGAAGATCTTCCTCTCTATGGCTTTGTTCACACTGCAGGCAAAAGTGGTGGCCCATATTTATTTAGTGACCAAATCTGATTAGTTCATACTGCACTGATCAGCTCATTACAACATTAATACCACATACTGTAGTTTTTGGGTTCTCTTTGTGCCACCAGGTCCCACTGGGCTTTGCTCCACAGGGCCTCTGGTTGTATGCGTGTGTGATGTGGTGTCTGGCACCAGGATGTCGACAGCAGATCCTTTGGGGTCTGTGGGTTTCAGGGTGTAAAACCTACATGGATTAGACTCTTATTCAAGTTCTTATTCAGTGCACATGGTGTTCTGGTAGCCTTCTGTGGTGGCCAGCATTATTTTTTTTAAATTATTTTTTGTGTGCTTTATTGGCTTTTCTCTGGGATTATGCAACTATACACCAGCATCAGTGTTAAACTATACAAGTTGATCATGATGTTTAGTTCACCTGCACATGGTGTTGATGTTATGGCTGATCCTACAGTATATCTGACATTACTCTGAACAGACCAGACTTCAACCTCAAGCTCGGTGTAAAAAGGCCAAACCCATGTTTGAGGTCTGTTCCCTGACGGTTTTGCCATCATCAATTGGATTGACGTAAAAGTTGCATGGATTCTAATTATTTTTGGCCATTCAGTCTGCGGTCACATTGGGAGGGGAAAAAATATATTTTTGTCATCTGGAAGTGACGGAAATCTGACTTAAAATGATCACATTGCATGTGATTTTTGCTGTTCACACTGTTACAAAATAAAACCGGATCTAAGTCACGTATGAAAAACAAAAAACAGAAATGAGACACTTTTGCTCGTTGCTCAAAGAAGAACTCTCAGACCGTCCATGTTCAATGTTCCGATCTAGCACTGAGTCATAAAGAACAAAAAAAAAAAAAAGAAAACAGAAAGCTATACATCAACCACAGGTAACATTCTGCAACCTTTTTTTTTTTTTTTTTTTTTTTTTCGCCCCCCCCGAGTAAAATGAATGACCAAGTTCTTTTCTTTGACTTTTAATGATTCTCCAGTGATTGTCATGTTCCTAGGCACGCTCAGAGAGCATTAACCCCTCGACCTCATTCTGAAGACTTGCAAAGCTGCATCTTGTACAAGTTTATCTGATTTTATACATTTTTCAGTCTTTAAATGTAAGATAATTGTCTGAAAGGCTAAACGACTGCGCTGAATACCATCATTTGTCCAGGCTTTGTCGTTTGTGTTGCGCCGCACAGTTTCTTACACCAGCAAGGCGTTCATTTAAATTTACGGATCTTCAGGAGACGACTGAAATTTCACTTGCAAATCTGTGACTTGTGTCTGTTTAAGCAAGCGTTGGTCAGGTGCATGTTGTGAGGATTTCATACTGAAACTGTGCAACTGGAGCTTATTGCAGGGAGATACTGATACTGATCGTGATAATGGCCTGGACAAGACTAGACAACACGCAAACCACTTTGTTCATTGTTTAGTTGGGGGTGAAGAAAAAAGTCTTAAATAATGTTACTGTAGGAATGGGTTCAGTAAACACAAGTGTAATTCGTCCTGGCCTTCCTGTAAAACCTGTCAAATCTTATGCGTCCTGTTTTCAATTAATATCTGCACAATTGCATGCTGCGCCTTGTGAAACTGTTTGTGTGAAAGTCTCTGATGGTTGGGGAACCAGACTATAAGATAATGTCACATTATCACTGTTTGTTCAAATTTTCCACTTCTTCATCAAAGGTCATGCAAACGCTTCAGTGATTGAAGAAGCCAAGGATACATGCGATATCGTCTATTTCACTTTTTCACACTGCATGTTTGTGTGTGTGTGTGTGAGGAGGGTCAGCCCACGCCCCTTCTTGAGCTTTGGTGTGTGAGTGTATGAGCAGCTTGTTCCACATCGTCTATGAGACGTTAGCAAGCGCAGTGATGTTTGCTTCATCTGATTAATATTACTCATTGTCTTTCCAAACTTCACCTTTTTTGGTCATAACGTTTCGACATTATCGCTCCGTGAGCTGTGTTTAATCCAGCCTTGCCAAAACAAGATGACCGATGGGAGCAAAAGTTGCAGACTTTGTCCTGTTTAATGATTAAAAACATCATTAATGCATTAATCAGATCTCACGCTGATGTAATGTTTATCCACGTCTCTCGTCTCTTTTATATGAAACGTGTAAGCAGAGGATAAAGGAGGAAAGGAGGTTGTGATGAGAAGCCAGAAAACCTTTTGAGGTGTGAGTGAAGCTTGCCAGATCACGTTTTTGTTGCTGAATTAAAAATTGCATATTGGTGTTATTTATACAGTATTCTGGCATTTATGTCTGAGGATTCAGCATCTGTGGATCATAAACATTAAATGCAACAAAAAAAACAACAACAAAAAAAAAAAAAAAATTTTTTTTAATCTTGATTTTGACTTTTTCTGCTCTGGCCACTATACTGAATCCACATGACTGAAGTGAGTCCAGATCCTCTGTCTCTTTTCAGGGTCGTGTCCAATAACGAGAATGCTTGGAAATGTATTGAACATTATCAGGGCTGTTAGACACACTGACGATGTGTGTAGGCTTTATGCAAATATTATGGCATTTAATAGAAGCATCAGATTTGACCCTTCACATGGAAAAATTATGCGTAATCTGAGTAAAAGAAAACTGTGCATGATTCAAAACCACAAAGCAAAGTTCAACCACATATTTAGTTACTTTGAAAAGTGAAAATCTGAGAAAATGTCATCCATTCCTACAAGCAAACTTTATATATACTGTGTATGTACAGTATGAATATGTGTGTGTGTGTGTGTGTGTGTGTGTGTGTGTGTGTGTGTGTGCGTGTGTGTGTGTGTGTGTGTATACACGATTCATACATTGGAGGACCCGAAACCAAAAAAAATTTCAAAAAGTATGTCTGTCCTGTCAGATTTTGCCACAGAATTAAATGAAACTTTGCCGGTCCTTCAGTATTTGCCTAAAATCAAACCTGCGCCATAAATGAATTAAAAATGTTAAATAAAAGGGCCGTTATGAGCAGTTATGTTACAGCATCTTGTGCTTTTTTTGGATGAATGCAAGGCTTTTTCCCCCTCTAGGTGGGCGTGGCTATATGCATCATCCAACAGAACCGATCAACGCCATAATTTACCGTGTATAGACAGAGTATGCAGAAGACACATTAATGACCATAATGCTCCTGCAAGCAGCGACAATTCTCAAGAAACAGAATCGAAAGCACAACACAGCATGGCTTACTTAAAAACAACAACAACAACAAAAAAAAAGGAAAATAGACTATTAAAACTGAACCTTAAGATGAAAAGAGAGATTAATATACACTATTCATCCTGCAGGAAATTTTAAATTAGTTTGTTTAGTATATTCTGGAATCGTGGCACTTTTTAATAAAGAACATTAAAACAAAACACGTATCGTTAGAGCGATAATCCCTCCCGCAATAATCGATACTTTTATAATGCTGACTGGACAGAATTTACTGAATCTTTTTCAGTACTTTACAGTATCAGCCTGATGTTTAACCTGAATCATAAGTGAAATCAAAATGATGTTATGAACAGCTTTGTGTCTTTTTATGTACTTTAACGTAAGCAACTACTTGCTCATCGTAAACAAACTCTTGCACCAATAGATATTAATTAGAAAATCTAAACTGAATATTTTTACTGGAATTAGTTCATATATTCACTACTGAAATAACAGCGCTGAAGTGGTATAAGTGGTTTTAACACACTGGAGTCATTTTAAGAGAAAACTTCGTTTTTATCTGATCTTTTATTTTTTCTCTCTGATTCACTCTGCGATTACCGAACAGGGAGTGTATTTATTTTGGCTGACGATGAAAGAAGTACAACTTGGTATGAACAAGGCCCTTACAGAATTAGATTTTTCTTGTATTAATAAGTTAGACGGAGAGTTCTGCCGTACAGAAGGACAGGAAGACATGTGCGTGGGCTTCAACCTGAAATAATATTAATATCACTGAGTGCATTTAATCTGGTCAGATTATTTTTATCTTTAACCTTTTAGATATTTCTAAGAACTCTTTTTCCCGCCAACGATGGGTATTTTACATTAGTGTAATAGGATGCGTCTGTCTAAAAACGTGATCGAAGCATGGCATTCACTCTGACAGGAAATCACACACCTGGTAAACTTCCTGACTGTGTTTTTCAGCAAATCAAAAACAATTAATAAAAGCATTTCCATGTCGTCTTTGAGGAAATGGGTTTTTGGTTTTTCTGCAACGCAAGTTCTCACACTGTTGGTGTGAAGGTGTTACAACCAACCGTCTGTGCAGTGACAGTTGATAAAAGACAAGAAAATGCAAAGACATGAAAATCCTGATTTTGGCTAAAACACAGTTTTCGTTACTAAAACTGCTGCTACTTCGTCTCAGCTCTTCTTGTGTCCCTGAAATTGCTTTCTTTTACTTTTGCTGATCATTTAGCTTCGGTTTGAACCCAAATTCAGTAGAATTGTGATGCGTTTGTATATTAAACAAACAGCCATATATGACTCTGTGTGCAGAACATGCTTGCTTTGACTGTGGTCACAACACGATCACAAGGTGATAATAAACTTATTATATATTTTTTTGTCTTTTTTGTGATAATGGCGACTGCGGTAAAGATTATCAGAATGTTTCTGATTCTAATGCAATGATGCAATTTTTGTTTTCATCACTTTGTCCAAAAGCTGAGGTGATTCTTCGCTAATTTTTGTCAGCACAACGACCTCTGAGGATAAGTGAGCTGGTTACCTTGTGGTACTGCCAGCTGTAGTTCTCTCGGAGGATCTATGAAATCAATAGGGTAAGATTTTTTTTTCTTCTTAAATTTATGCATGTAATACGCAGTGTGTATACATGATTCATACATTGGAGGACCCGAAACCAAAGAAAATTTCTAAAAGTCTGTCTGTATGTCTGTCCAGTCAGATTTTGCCACAGCATCACGCAAGACAGAATTAAATGAAACTTTGCCGGTCCTTCAGTATTTGCCTAAAATCAAACCTGCGCCATAAATGAATTTATGCATGTAATACGCAGGACATGCATGAAAAATAATCACTGTATATATTAGGAAATTGTAGACTACATTGTTTGACCACATTTAAGATCTTTTCAATTGGTAAGATATCATTTATTTTCACAGTATCGGTGCACATTGCAGCAGGGTGAAATAATCAGATTCGAGCGAAAGAAGGCGGATAGCATAAGGCTCTAACGCTGCCTTGTGACGCATCAGTTTAAAAAAAGAAACCCTTGGCTAATTTTACATGTCAAACCGAAAGCAAGTGGTTAGCCTTGGTGGTGGGTAGGTCAGGGTTGGCCAAACATTGTGATCATTTACAGTGTTAATGCAGTGAGTGTTTACAGATACTTGGACTTTATTTACTAATAAACCAGTGCAAGGAAACATAGTATGAATGGTGGACCCGAGGTACAGGCCAGTGGTTGGCAAAACAAGGACGAGAAGCTCTGCGTTAGTTAGTGCACATGTGCTTATAATTGACATAACTAACGAACTTTATAGAGAATGGGGGAGGGGGGGGAATGTTATGTGCCTTCTCAGCTGTTTTTTTTTCTTTTTTTTTAATATACTTCAATTTTAGTTGTATAGCTCTTTAAACAGTGGTCGTTCTCGCCAAGCAGCTATACAGAATCAAAAGAAAATTATGGAAATGTGCAAGAAATGTGACAAAATGTGCACTGTATAAATCAGTATGATCAGATTGTCCCTGATGAGCAGGCCGAGGGCGACGGTGGCGAGGAAAAACTCCCTGAGATGGGAACAATTGGAAGAAACCTAGAGAGGAACCAGACTCAACAGGGAATCCATCCTCATTTGGGTGATAACAGATAGCAGAGATTGATCTGCATTCATACTGTGTGTTGGGAGGCTGGAAGTTCAATATAACAGATGATTTCTTTAAGTTAATCTGGAGTCTTGGTCGTTACTGGAGGTTCAGATAGACTGTAGGAAACTCCAGTCTTGAACAGTTGAGCCACTGCAGTCAAAAGTCCTCAAGAACATCAGAAAGACTGCCTTCATGTTGCTGCAACAACTAATCGATTAAATCGATAAAAATCGATTACTAAAAGCGTTTGCAACGAATTTCATAATCGATTCGTTGTGTCGCATGACGCGGAGACATTTGATTATTAAAAAAAACTAGTTGAGCGCGGAGCGGAGTGAACACGCGGTCTCGCGCACTGATGCTAGCAGAGTTCGGCACCTCATAGACAGAACGGAGCAAAAATATAAAAAAAACAAAAACAAGTGGAGGTAGAGGAAAGATACATGGCGGAGGCTGCTGGGTCTTAGTGCTCGTCACTTACTGGTATAATCAACATCCATGCACGCGTGTACTGTTTACTATAACACTGTGACCGTGTGTGTGCATGCGTGCGTGTGTGTAAAGCATCTTTTATTTTGTGTAAAAAGCAAGCTAAAGCAAGTCTCATTAGAGACGTTAAAAATACATTTTCTCTCTCTGCTCAAGGTTTAGCCTGCTCTTTGCACACACACACACACACACACACACACACACACACACACACACACACACACACACACACACACACACACAC
>JAQMYJ010000005.1:4770593-4783771 GCA_030014305.1 Clarias laeviceps
TAGCTCGGGGAACAGACACAGTCTCAATATGATGAACCCTGAGTGACGACTCTATGCAGCTAGCAGACGGTTGGTTTGTTATAACAGTTTGTTATGGTCACATTCACATACAGTAATGTATAAAGTGAATGTATATTAGACAATTATTTCTCTCTCTCTCTCTCTCTGTATTTCACACTCTTATACTGTAAGTAGTCTCGATATACCACAGACAAGTTGTACATGCCATTCCAGTACACACTAGCATAGGTTAAGGATGCGTGTTTGACGTTTGGCACTGAATAAAAGTTTTTCACAGCCTAAATATTTAGCTAAAGCTCTAAGCACAGTGCTGTGAACCGAGTGCCTCTACAGTGTGACTCAGATGAGGAACATTTACACTGTTCACAGTAAAAAGCAGGGCTTGTTGCGCTTGTAAGGCCCTGCGGCAGAAAAGAAGCTTCTGGTTGGCTGAAATGTGGGAATGAGAGTTTCATTCACATCATGTACCGGTGGAAGCGAGCCTGAAGTAGTGTTTTTCTACTATTAAAAGAATGTGCCCGCTGTTCTGACCTGAGCACTTTATTGTACATTATCGTCCTATTTCCGTAATCATCCATCGAACTAATGAATGGTTTAAAGGGGGGGAAAAAGTAAACATAAGATGATCAGTGAAAGACCGTTTAAAGTTGACCTGCTATATTTTTAGACGTTTAGAACACACGAAAACATAATAAAAAAAACATTCCCTGCTCTTTGTCTTGCTGTTTTTCCAGGGGCTTAAACAAACCAGTTAGATTTTCTCCAGTTGTGACCTCATTCACCAAGAGACCCTCAATGCTCAATGTTTCAATGTTCAACTCCACCCAGTTCTTCCTCATTCTGCTGTTTTCTGGACAACATTTTAAAGAGCTAGAGCAAACAAGACTAGGCTGGGCTTAGTGCCTTACTGCTAACCCTAGCTATTTATCTCTTAAAATAGGCTCAGTTAGCCATTAGCAGTTAATCAACAAAAGCTGACCTGGCAGTCTTTAGTTTTTAGTTGCGTTTGATCACTAAATATTGTTATCATTAAAATCAGGCTCGAACACGTACGTATATTTGTGTGTGTAATTTCTTTATTTCCATCAGAAATGTAGGTGGGAAAAGGAAAATGCTTTATAATAGGGATGGGAATCACCAAGGGCGACTTGATAACAGTATTATCATGACACACTGGTGCCGATTCGGTTTGTGTTGCAATTCTGTAAGTGTCACGATTTTAGAATTCTAAATTCTAAACAAAGGTTAAAAAGTGCAAACATAAAAATAAAAAGTCAGTCAGATTTTTTTTTTTAAAAGTCAGTGCAATACGTGAATTGGTCCCAGACATTTCCAATCCTTGCATTCTGATTGGCTAGGAAAATGCACTTCTTCAAATGGACGCTCAAGAGCAGTTCATGTAAATCTACAGACACTGAAACGGCACGTTCGAAAAAGAAGTGAAAGAGAAAGAAAATCAAGCGAAATACAGGATCTGACTTGTGTTTCAGCTGAAACATGAACACACGCACACCATGGAGACGTGCTTTTAAGTATAATGAGTGTAATATGTGATGGTTTAAAGTATTAAGACGATTCCTTCTTAAACAATTCTTCTAGTTTATATTGCACAAAAAGAAAAAATTCTTAGTCTTGTGCAAGGCTAAGCTAACGTAGTCTCAGCGGATGTTTCCAGTACGCACTCTGACACAGTTTGAACTTTGTTTTTAAACTTTAGTTTATTGTTCTTAGTTTGAACCAGTTTTTATTTGTGTATATAACATTAAAGAACCTTCTAGCGTTCAGAAGCGTGTTGTATCTCAGAATGCAAAGGCGAGTCTGAGCGAGGTTGCGTAACCCTGGCGCTTGAGGTGAGTGGAATGTTTTTGTGTCAGGTTGCTTCTGGCCCAATCGGCTCCTGCCGAGCTGCTTTTGGAAAATTAATTCTAGCTTTCCACATTAAGTGTTTGGAGTTTTCCAAGCTTTACTTACACAGTGTCCTCCTTATTATCTGATATGCATAGCCTGGTTCATCGTGAACAGTGTACATTTACACACCCTCGTGTGCACACACATACTTCGTCCAGGTATGTGAGGTGGAGGTAGATTTAAATAGAAAGGCCGCACTTTATTCTACAAGCCGTATAAACTTGTGATAATGTTGTACGTGTTAACACGTGTGTTAGCGTTCTGTTTAGAGCGTAAATAAAAGAAACGTGCTTTAGGGCGTGTCTAACTGAAACAGTCGCTCTTCTGTCCACCAAAGTGTTTACAGTCGGGCAGATAATCAGCCTAGTGAGTGTTCAGATCTGTTCAGTCAGTTTTAAGTGATCCATTAGCGGTAAACTTAAAGCGACCCGGCGAAGACTAACAGCTGCAGTATATTTTGCACTAGTAATCATGCTGTTGTGCATTAAAGCGGCATTGGGATTTATTGGAAGGAGCAGATTTCTGAGCTGCGACTCGATCAAACAAATATTAAATAATGGTGGTGATTAGGTGCGAGTATGGTCGACCGAGCACGTTCCACCAGCAAGGACGAGCAATAGACTACGGATCGTAATGCTGTTCTACAAGAAAAAGAAGACGCTGCAGACTTCTACAAAGCGCAACAGGCTTTGCAGACAAGGGGAACAAAAGTTCACATCTTTTCTTGCATTTCAAGATGTCACGCATGAATCGTTCCTCTTGCACTTCCTCACAATTTGCTCGTGTGTGTGTGTGTGTGTGTGTGTGTGTGAAACTGACCTCGCCTGCTGGCCTACATAATTAGTAAGCCGCCCTGATTATTCTGTCCCTAAACGAGATGTGTGTTAAAACATTTAATACAAGGGATTTTTTTTTTTTTTTTTTTACTTTTTGCAGACTGCTGCCTCGCTCCAGTTCTCATCTGCCTAAGTATTAGGATGGGGTAAAGACCTGAAGTGGACACTTCATAGGCCAGATAGACCTGAAGAATCTCCAGCCTGCCTGCCTGCCATCTCCCCTGACAACAGGTAACATCTAATAATAACTAATAACAAAAGGGAATTAAATGGAAAAAAAACGTCTGTTCAGTTATTTAATGTTGTTTATTGAGAGATTTGTGCATTCGGAATTTCTTTTAAGGAAAAAAGACTGAGATGTTAATGATGCACCGTTAACTGATTAAAAACCTATTGACCGATAACGTTTGTCTTACATGTCAAGGGAACCTCAACAAGTGTAATCTGACGTTAGCTTAGCTATCCTTAATAGCCAGGCTTTTTACATGCTCGCAAAAAATATTATCCAAAGAGAAAAAAAATCGGATTGCCTCGTCTGCTTACAATCCTCTCCCTCTTCCACCATCTTTATTTTCATGGAGCAAAATGGATCGCTGCTGTTATAAAAGACTTTCTGCAAACCGACAGTGTTTCAGGTCTGAGTGTATGAGAGAGAGAGAGAGAGAGAGAGAGAAACTGAGCGAATCAGAGCTCTGTGCTCAGTTTATTATTTTACATTGTAAGTAATAAAAAAATTAGTAAATGTTATATAATACTACATTAAATATATATATATTGTTTATTTATGAAGGTGTTGACACTGAGGCTGCAACAAATAAATCATTGTAGGAGGAAACACTTGCTTTATCAGATGTGAGTACTGTTTAAATCAAACTTAAACTGAGGCCGTGTCCGCACGTAGCCGGGAATTTTTAAAAACAATTCGTTTTTAAAAATAATTCTGTTCACACGACCTACAGTTTTAAAAATATGCTTTGTAGAAGTCCGACGGGTCTCGTCCGAAACAGCAGTCACTGTCTGCGGGGTCTGTGTGTCGTCAGAGTTTTGTACAGTATGTAGCAGCAGTGAGCTTCATAATATATTCAGGCACCTCTGTTCATTACCGTAATGTGTGAGTAACTGCGTGTGTATGTATGTACAGTACACACATGTAAAAAGTCCAGTAAGCAACGTTAACACAATCACTAGTTTACTGTACTGTATGTAAGACCATCATTGCACAAAATATCCTCATAAACAAAGCTGACGTCAAATCAAGGAGACGAGCACACAATGACATCATCGGCACAAGGTGACGTTAAAACAAGCCGAAATCTGTTTCCCTGTGTCCACACAACCCCACTGAAAACGTAGTTTGGGAAAATCTTAACTTTGGCAGAGTTTTCTAAAAGCTTTTTTTGTGTGTGTGGACGAAAGGTGAAAACCGCAGAGAAAAATCTCAGTTTTTAAAAAAAAGTGAAATCTACGTGAACAATTCTACTAGAAGTGCGGTCCACCCAGCAGTGTGTGCTTGTGAAATACTAGAAGTAAATCACTACCTCTTTACATACCGAAATCATAACCAGCAGTCATGCTGTGGTGACACTGCTTGCGATTCCTGAATCAGCAGTTTGTAATCCAGCACACATGAGCTTCTCTTTCACACAGCCTACAGATGATCCCTGTCAAAAGCGCTTTGTGCTAAAAGAGCCGCCTTTTCAGTACGGGTATCCGGTTCGCAGGTTTACACCTTTAGACAGGATCACCTTGCGCCAGGCGGTGTTGGGCGGGGCGGGGCGGGGCGGGGCGAGCCGCTACGATTGATGTCTTGACACGGTTTTTGCTGACCTTTTCAAAGCAAAACCAGTAAGATGAGCCCTCGTGTGACGTAGTGAAGTTGCCACTCTAGCTGTCAGGCTGGTATCTACAGGTGCTTAACACTCCAGCATCCAGTTGTAGCTGTTGCATGAGGTTGAACTTGCTGCTAGCGTGTCAGGACAGTAAGAATTTCCTTGAATATTTTCTTTTTTGAGACGCATTTGACTACCAAAGAGGGTGAGACTCTTAAATTTTCCCTCGGTCAGATTTAAATGTTTTTTTGGCTTGCTTGTATGCTTTTCATTTTTTTTTTTCTTCTTTTCAATCGCATGACCAGCCCTCACTGCATGTGTATTGCATCGTGTCATCTTCCCATGTTTAAAAGCATCTCTTTTTATTCCAGTCTGCAGCACTGGTGTCTCCTGCACATCAACCCCTGATTAAACCAAACGCAACTGGAACGTCGCCACTGCGTTCGAGCAGAACCAGTCGTTATGCTTCGGTACTGACTCGTGCACAGGCTTACCTTCAGAATTGTCCTTTTTCATGTGTCTCCATAGAGGTTTGGGGGGGGGGGGGGGAAGGCCACTGCCGCTCGTTAAGGATACGACATGTAAAGCATCTGACTTTGATGTGTGTTGAATTTGTCAGTTTATTTAAAGAAAAAGCGATGACTTGTGCTGCATCTGACTAAACTTGGAAAGCACTTAAAGTAATAAGAAGTAAGAAAACCTGTCCTTAGATAGGAAAGATGGAAACCAAGGTCTCCTCAGGACATGACATCATATCAATAGGGCTGTGATTTCATTTATTATTCACTTTAATCGATCTTCTTTAAGTGGATTAAGTTTGTTGAATTGATGGGTCGGTTTTTGATTCAGAATCGATTCACACTTTTTTAACCATTTAGTTCAAATGTTCAAATGATAAATTCTCTAAAATTGATTTGACAGATTCCTTAAAAATATTACACACTGTGTGCAGAAAATGCCATCCGCTTTCTTCATCTGCATTTTTCAAGAGTTTCGCCACTAATTTTGAGATTATGAGCAGTTGGTCCAAGAGGTTCAACTTTGTTACTGAAATACACACATATCTACAGGAATACAATAAGTGTGTGAAAACACATGCTGCATAGGCACGGTAGCAAGTATGTACAGTCCTGTGCAAAAGTCTTGAGCCCCCTCCCCTCCTTCATGTCTTCAGATTTTGCTGCCAAAGAGTCATACTGTCTTTTATTTTTATTTAGTCTTTACAAATAGTTCTCCCGGTTTCCTAAAGAACCTTTTTTTCTCTCTCACACATTTTCAGTCCAGTCCCTGCACCTGAGCAGAATCAGAGAAATGTTTTTCGTTCGTTAAGTCACACAATTGCCTGTAAATCATTCATGTGTAAAAAAAAAAAAAAAAAAAAAGCATCTAACTAATCTATGGCATGAACAGAAACAGGTGAGAACAGAAAAGAGAAACAGGTGCAGATGATCATGATAGATGATCAGGCCGGTGATTAGTATAGTGCTGATGCTGAACGCTGAGTGGTTGGAACGGACGAGAGGGGAAATGAGGTCGCTGCTGAGGTTGTTACATAAACAACCAATTTTTTAATTGTAGGCACTTTGCAGCTTGTTGCAGTAAAACGTAATTTAATCTACATCATTTAGTTGAATTTATTATGATGAAAGAAGCTCATGACTTTTGTCTTCTTGCAACAAAAATCTACTAACTGACTTAATTGTCTGTAAAATATGTAATTGTAAATTATTTGTGAAAATTTTCAATAAAGATCGATAACAAACAAACAAAAAAAAAGATAATACTGTCACCTACTGGATGGAGTGGTGTAGAAGAATTGGAAGAAAAAAAACGGTAATTGTTGTGATATTCAAAAAGAAAAATCTTTTATTTAAAAATACATTTCAAGTTTAAAAACATCACGAGTTACACAACAATACATGCACAATGCATATTAGATGCGTAGTAGTGTTTAATTCTGGAAAACCTGTAAGAAATATAGCCGCTCGAGACAAATCAGATAAACATTAGTGCTATTCATTCGAAAATCGCAATGCCCAAAAAAATCAAATTGAATCGACTCAAAGTCTACCTCTGATTCATGGGTCTACATATCAATATGGCTGCTCTCAGCATTGGCAGATAAGTGAAGCAAACCAGATAAATGACTAAACTGGAGGTGGGAACTGAAGATTCAAACATATCTCGAGAAACATGTTGGAATTTCCCAGAATCGTTTCCATATGTAAAAACTATAGCAACATTGCTGAGATTTGCACCAGATTGCATTTTCCATTTTGGATCAAGTGATCCTGCTCTTTGTTATCGTAGACCAGCACATCATGCAGACAGTATTCAAATGAAGCTTCGCAGCAACAAAGAAAATATCATGCAAATGCTTTTCAGGGTGCTGAATATTTCTTTTCATGTCAAACAGCTTCTGTAATCGAGGATGAAGTTGATGAATGTAACACACTGGAGTAGAAAGCCAGAGACTTTCCTACACGAGCTGGTTTATGGCAGTTTCTGCTTGCTTTAGTATTTCTCCTAAACTGGAGTAAAAATTCTCAAGTTGATTTTTTTTTTTTTTTTTTTTTTTTTTTTTAAATGCACACTAATTATTTCTGCTTTGCTGTAAAATAGCTTTTTCATGCTCATAGACCAAACCACTATTTATATGGAATCTCAGGCTTCTATGCACCACACCTTTTCCTTTTCCTGCTTTGAAAGAAGTTTTTCTGAAAATATTGTAACGGAAGCAATCACTTTTTTTTTTTTTTTTGTGATACACTTTCTAAATCCAGTCCATTGTTTCAGCCTCCGAGGGCAGGGGGCGGCCGAAAAAAAAAAAAATAACATAAAAAAAAAAATACTCTCTCTCTCTCTCTCTCTCTCTCTCTCTCATCTGTGTATATATGTGTGTGTGTGTGTGTGTGTGTGTATGTATATATAGATATATATATATAGATATTTATTTATTTTTATATATACACATACAAAACATTATTCATATGTAGTACAAACCAGATTATTTAATATTTTTTCAGACGTAGAGACTGTTACTGATACAGTGCATACAGTATTTAATGAGGTTTACCTCTCTGGTGGTGCTTTGTGGTCAAATGGGATTAGTTGTGGGTCCCTGAAGTATTTCTGTCATAAGGTACTGGAAATACAGAGCACATGATGGTTATAAAACATGTTGATTTCTTTTTCTGGGAAGTTCAGCAGCAATTAGAGTCACAAGATAGAATTGCAGAAACCGAGTAAATGAGCACCAAAAGAAAAAAAAAAATCAAAAGGGAAATACGGCGAGGTTAGTTGTCTGTTAGGAAGAGGAAGACGGCACACAACAGCACAATAGGTCAAGGTCATAAATACTAGTGCGGTACAGCCTCACCTGTCTGGTTGCTAAGACAAGGTTGCCTTAGGTCAAATGACAGAGACAAAGAGAGAGAGAGGGGAAGAGAGAGAGAGAGAGTGTGTTTCAGGAAGTCGATCTTGCCTCAAGCTACACGTGGAGCAACACTAGATGAAGCTCTAATGCATGATCTATATCACTTGAAATACTCAGATGTGTAGGATAATTGTATGATGATAACGTTTCTGGCAATATCAGTTGCATGAATGTCTCGTTTTTCACAGCAGCCTTCCTCTTTTTCTTCACTGATCAGACGGTATTATGTGCTGACTGTACTCTGTCTCTCTGTCGCGCAGGAGGTGAATGCTGGCACCATGCACGGACCTCGAAGAAAGCTGAAGCTCGTCGTCATGACTATAATGACCGCATGCGTCTTCATCATAGTGGAAGTTTCGAGAAGTGCCAGCCAGGATAAAAACAGCCGGCAGAAAATCCGAATCCCCACCAAACCATTCTGGAGCAAAATGTCCCCCAACGACGCCTTCTGGAACCGCCAGCAGCAGAAACTGGACCACTTGAACAACCCGATCCTGAACGGACCAAACGCTACACTCGGTGGCGTTCTGCCGGCGTGGCTCAACGACACGACCACCCGAGACTCCTGCGAGGCGGACTTGAAGGTTATGACGCAAATAAAGAACTTCAGCTTGCTTCCAGATCGTTTTAAAGACTTTCTGTTGTACATGCGGTGCAGGTCATATCGCATGGTTGTGGATCAGCCTCAGATATGCAAAGAGCAGCCGTTCCTGTTGTTGGCCATCAAATCACTGGCGTCGCATTTCGACCGGCGCCAGGCGATACGGGAGTCCTGGGGTCGAGCCGGTCTCGTGGCAAACAAGACTGTTGTGACTGTATTCCTCCTTGGCAACGCCACCGCCGTGGACCACTTCCCAGACTTATCGCCCATGTTAGAGTACGAGAGCTCCATGCACGGAGACATCCTTCAGTGGGATTACAGGGACTCCTTTTTTAACCTGACCGCCAAAG
The DNA here is from genome assembly GCA_030014305.1 of Clarias laeviceps. Classification (NCBI taxonomy): domain Eukaryota; kingdom Metazoa; phylum Chordata; class Actinopteri; order Siluriformes; family Clariidae; genus Clarias; species Clarias laeviceps. The sequence continues at coordinate 4,779,575 of JAQMYJ010000005.1, forward strand.
AGGTCCTTTTCCTCGAGTGGTTCAACACTCGCTGTCCAAATGCTAGCTTCATATTCAAGGGTGACGACGACGTCTTCGTCAACACTTTCCTTATTATTGACTTCCTCAAGGGTCTGTCCCCCGCCAAGGCGCAGAACCTGTTCGTCGGGGATGTGATAACGAATGCTGGACCTCACCGGGACAAGAGGGTGAAATACTACATCCCGGAGAACATTTTCGTAGGGAGATATCCACCGTACGCAGGTGGAGGAGGGTATCTTTACTCCGGAAAGTTAGCCAGGAGGCTTTATGGGATCATGAACACGGTGCCGCTGTACCCCATCGATGATGTCTATACCGGCATGTGCTTGAGGAAGTTGGGACTTGCCCCAGAGAAGCACAAGGGTTTCCGTACTTTCGGCATCGAGGAGAAATATCGCAACAACCCGTGTGCCTATAAGAGCCTGATGCTGGTTCACCCGAGAAGTCCGCAAGATATGATTAAAATATGGGCGTGGCTTAATGACCCCATGTTAAATTGCCAGTAAAAACTTTACACGAGGCCTTTCAATACCCTCAGGGTTGCTAATCTGTATTTGGCAGCTAATTATTATTATTATTATTATTATTATTATTGATCATGTATGTGTCGAGCTAGACGTAGGTTTGTGCATCATATCTCCAAAGTGATCAAAACTAACAGAGAACATTTCAGAATTCTTTAGACGTTAATAAATATCTACAATAGTGTTACAGGTTTTGACACGTTGCTCTGTCACAGTAATTTATGTTCGCCGTGAAGTTTATGTTAAAGATAACGCTGGGATCGTGGGAAGTTCAGCTGGTTTGAACTTGGTGCAGTAGGAAGAAAAAAAACAAAGAAGATAAGAAAACCATCGTCGTAGTTATGCATGTTGTGTTGTTTTTATTTATCTTCTGGACAGAAAGTGTTTGTTGTTGAAAAAAACCTGCTTGTGCTGCTTTTTTTTTTTTTTTTTCTTTTTTCTCCTCCCAAAGCTTGAAGGTTAAGCTACAGCGTTACACACACAAAAACGACCTGCAAGTAATCAGCTTCACTCGATTAATGTGTTGTGAAACCGTCGGCTTATCAGCTGTCGTGTCGATGCTCACACATGGTGGTCGGTTGTGGGTTTTTTTTTTTCTTTCTTCTCCCCCCAAGGTTCACTCTGTGTCACCGATGTTTCATTAGCTCATAGACCTTGTCTGTACAAACAATGACGAATGAAACAGGTTCATTTCAGTTTGGCTCCTCAGTTAAGGAGAGTTTAGGTCAGATAATAAGTATTGTGGGTCATGAAAGTGGCGTGTACTTTTTTTTTTTTTTTTTTTTTTTTTTTTTTCCCCCTCCCCTTCTTTTTTTTGAGGGGGGTGATTTGTACTGGCGTATGACTGATGATAAATGGAGCTCTTATTATATATATATATATATATATGTAACTTGTACAAGAGGTTATTTATTCTATTGAACAGTCAGGTCATGTTTTGATGTTGACTCAATCACATCATGGTCTGTTAAATCAAAGTGCTTCGTGCTGCATCGACTTCATTCCGTTCACCTCTTCTCGTGAGACGCCTGCTTTTTCACCAAGAAGAGAATTTTCCCATTTCAGTATTCGTCTGCCTGTGTGTAACCTGACACCAGAGTATCATATGAAACCGGATTGGACGGTCTAGTTTGTTTATATGAGGTTTTTTTTTCCCCCCCTTTTTTTTTCTCTAGAGACCCACGAGCATGACACGCTCGTCATTTATTCAATGATTATAAAGATCTGTTCTTTCTTTCACCACCTCAGTCTTTTCTATGTCACATTGACACCTGCTGGTTAGGTGTCGCAAGCACACCCTGCTAAACTATTTTTTCCAACCAAGACACTGGATCCCCCCCCCCTCCCATCCCCCCACCCCCCCATTTCCCTCCCAGAACAGGGCACTTGAGCGCTCTAATCCGAAAACATGCGACAAGCACCATCGGTTCTCCACTGCTGAACCTGTAAAACCAAAATATTGTATCGCATCGTGCCTGCAAAAACATCCTCTTCCTCTGAAGCAATGTTTACACGTCGGAAAACAGAAATCAAAGACGAATAACTAGAAATATATTTATAGCTTTTATAGGTTTATCTACCTTTATTTATGAAGCAGTGAAACTTCCCAGCTGGAGTCCTGGCTTTTGGAGTCTTGAAGTTCTTGAAGCAGGACGCAGCTGATTGATTGTGAGAACTGATCTCACTTGAACTTGAATGATCGTGTCATAAGGATTTTTATGTTAAATAGTTCACTGAGTACAGTCCAAATTATTATTATTATTATTATTATTATTATTATTATTATTATATTTGCTTCTCTCTAAATTAATGAAGAATATCCTTTAAAAGAAAAAACAATCCTGCAGCTTGTTATTTATATTAACGAACACTTGCTGAGATGGGCCAAAAATTAGACTGTTACTTGATTAAATGTTAAATTATACGAATAGAAAAATTTTATCTATGATTATTATGCATAATCATGATGATTATCGAATGATGATGATAATGATAGACATGACCTGATTATGCCAGGAGACACGAGTGCTTATACTGTGTCTGGATGTGCCACGGACTTGTGCCGTCTCTTGCATGACTCAGGTCTATGATTTCTCTAACTATAAAAACACAACAAGCAGGTTTTAAGAAGGTGCACCAAAAGATAACTTATAATCAAAACCTTTGATGTTTGACATCATACTGTAAGGAGTCATTGAGCTTTTTTTTCTTCTTTTTGTTAACAAGAATGTGCCTGTGTTTTTCCTTCCTCTCTTCTTACTGTGTCTGTAACTTATCATGCACCTTTTTTTGTTTGGTTATGTTTCTCTGCCTGATTTCAAATAAAATAAAATATAACTGGTTTTGTATGTCCAGGTTGCCTCGTTCGTTTGTATCGCTACTTCGTATTCAGCTTCTTATCTAAATGTCAATGTTTGTCCGCACGCCTGCTTTGTAGTGACAGCGAGACTCACATGTTCTCTGACTCTGGCTGGAACAGATCAGTGATCAGATCAAGAGGTGAGCAGTTTACACTCACAGCCTAATGCTCATACCAACTAGCACAAGTCCACATATTGGGCTTTGAACACAGACAACTCGTCTGTCAAGGTTCTGTGAGAAGTTTCTCCTGCCTGTGGATCTATCTATCCACGATCTTTACGTCTTACTCATTATATACTCTCACAGAATTTTGAGTAATTTAGTAAATAATAGGATTTATGTCACTGTACAGGAAGCTGAAAGATAGAGAAGCTTGTCTATAACCAAACTCTGAATATTATCTTCCAGAACTTCCTGGAATTGCCTTCATCGCTCCTTCATGATCTTGTATATTTTAGTATCTACTCCTGGAATCTCTAAATCCTTCCAGGTACAGGATTATTAGATAAGGGCGCGTAAAAACTGTTGTCAGTGTAAACACTGAGGTCATCTGACACTGCTTGCATACAAGATGTTTTCATTAATCTATTATATAATATTTTTATTGCAACTTTTACAAGGAAATATCAAGCGGGATAATTAATTAGGCAAACCTGCTGAAGCTTTTTACAAAAAAAGGAGAAAAAAAAAAGAGAGAGAGAAAAGATTTCCCCGTGTTTTTTATGTTCTAATCAATGCTACAGGGTTAGTGTTAAACAAACAGGTTTCAAGCAATTGTTTACAAGGTAGAGAACAGGGTCAATGGCGCAGGGTGCTTGGGCCCGCTCATCGCTGCTTGCAACTATATATATTTTAATATTATTATTATCATTGGTGCAAAGCTATGTTCCTGTACATGTCCTTGATTACGGCCACCGTGAAGTTGATTACTCTATGTAACGCAAATTATTTCTTACTGATGTTGATGTTGTAAAAGTACAGACGCTGCCCATTACTTCTTTCAAACTATATAAAAATATATATATATGTATATATATGTGTGTATGTGTGTATATATATATGTGTGTGTGTGTGTGTGTGTGTGTGTGTGTGTATATATATATGCGTGTGTGTGTGTGTGTGTGTGTGTATGTATGTGTGTGTATGTATGTGTGTATGTATGTGTGTGTGTGTATGTATGTGTGTGTGTGTATGTATGTGTGTATGTATGTGTGTGTGTGTATGTATGTGTGTGTGTGTGTGTATGTGTGTGTGTGTGTGTATGTGTGTGTGTGTGTGTATGTGTGTGTGT
>JAQMYJ010000005.1:4809590-4832090 GCA_030014305.1 Clarias laeviceps
TGTGTGTGTGTGTGTGTGTGTGTGTGTGTGTGTGTGTGTGTGTGTGTGTGTGTGTGTGTGTGTGTGTGTGTGTGACGGCGTTGCGTTTCATCGGTCTCAAATGTTACTGTCGTGATGGAAAGTTTCCATTCTGCCCTGAGACGGAAACCACAGCCGCTTAGTTCCAAGTGATGTCCTAAACCACTGCTTGATTTTTATGGACCTGCGTGGGTTTGTGTGCATGTGTCTGTCACTTCTGTCGTTTTTAAATGAATATTTTCTGCTTGTTGTTGAGGCTTCCTATGAAAATCCCAGGATGTGGTAAGCAGCCATATTGTTATTCAGTTGGCAGATCCACTGAGCTCCAGACAGGACCCTTTTGCCCAGGCATTCGTTTCTCTTCAGGCCATCGTTATAAGCATATCCTTTCATCCCTTCTGGAGCTTGTGATTGGGATATGGGTTTGTTTGTTTGTTTGTTTTTTATCTCTTAAACATGTACATATTCTAACAAGTAGAGAATCTCTTCTTGTGCCAGCAAAAGCAATACCTGTGTGTATGATGGAGAGCCATGGTCCTCTCGGTTTCATTGTCGTATGCACAGTAATGAAACATGTTCCCCGCATACAATGAAATTCTTTATTTTCTGTCCCACAAAAAATGCCACTAAAAAGTAAAAATAATTATAGAATAAAATAAATATAGGTTAAAAAAAAAAAAGGATATACATATCGATCATCGAATTAAAAGCAGAATATGAAAATATGAAATGGGAATATCAAAATATATTTGTCTATATACTGTAAACAGTCCACGTAGTGTGCAAATTATGCAAATGATCGTTCCAGTGATTGTGCAGGTGATTGTTTGTGATTATTATTGTGCAGATGATTGTGCAAAGTCTGCAACGAATTCAGGTTCAAATATGAATAATGGATCAACGACTGGCACTCTGGACTTTGAAAGAATGGAAAAAAATAAAAGGAGAGAGAGACACCGTAGAAGCGCTCACTAAATTTACAAAGTATGAAATGGTGGAAAATGCATACCCATCTTTTAACTGGTTCAAAACATATACTTGTATGTACAGTGTAAAACTGCCATTTTGATTATACTGTAAATTAGGCATTTCATGCTGGGAGAGGTCTTCCTTCTAGGAATTATGAGTTAGATGTAGCATTAGTCGTCAGAATTATTCAACTGATGGTCCTTAGACGTGGGTGAAATTTTTATATCACAATGCGATGTATACAAATAAAACCGAAAAGGAAAAACAGTAAATCAAAATTAACACAAAATCATTGTAACTGCTGTCTTTTAGATATTCTTAAAAAAGATAAGCTAAGTGTATTGTGATAAAGGATATCCTTTATCATGAAACTGAACTAATCTCGTCGTATCTCTTGGTTAAAAATCTGTTTGTTAAATGTTGCTGCAACTCGGGTGGCGGAGCTTGTGAGCTGCACTGAATTTCTGTGTGTATAGAGCTTCAGGTTGGGATCCTTTCCACTACAGCGTGTGTTTGTCATCAGTGCAGTTGGTGCCAGCAGCACGATTTTCCCTGCCAGGATAATCAGCAGGAGCGAGGTGGAAAGAGAAACCCTCTGCTGCAGCCAAACTCTGAGCGTTTAACCCTCATCGAGGTTTCACGGCTGACACTTGCTTCACTAATTTTCTCTCTGCTTGAAGTGTGTTTGCTGTGTGTGTATGTTATACTAGTATAGGGCATTCAAATAGATCTCTCATCTTGAGCTTATCAGGGTATAGATTAATTTCTATCACGTTTGTTAGAGATATGTTTTATCAGTTACAGTTTATAATCTAAAGAACGTTCAGCGTGTTTTATTGCTTTTATCTGGTTTTAATTCTAGCTGAGCGGACAAACCTCTCGCATGCGCTTTCATTAGGAAGCAAGTCCAAGCTGAGATTGGGATAGGCCAAGTCAAGATCGAATCCAGATGCAATCATCACATTGCATCAATGATTAGAAGGACTAATCGTTAGTGACGACTCAGGAGGCAAGGTGTTTGCGAGAGAGGGGGGGCCTTATATGGACTATGTTTTTGTTTATTTTTGTTTACTTTTTAGCGAGAAACCCACTTTTCAGAATTAATACATTGTGTGGCCAAATGTATGTGGACACCTGACCATCACAACTGTGTGTGGTTCTTCCCCAAATTGTTATCAATTGTTCCCAAGTTGTAGACAGTGTCTTTGTGTGCTGTAGTATTACAGTTTCCCTTCACTGGAGGTAAGAAACCCAAACTTTTGTAGAAGAATGGAGCACAATACAACAGCAAAGAATGGGATTTTTCACAAATCCTCCTGATTGTGATGGTCAGGTCTCTGTATTTTGCTGCATTTGCCATGTTTTGTGGGGCTGTGTGAAAGTATAATCGGGATTCATGATATCCTGCAATGGTGTGTAAAACCGTTGAGTTGATTCTGGATTTTTAAAAAGGTAGGATGTGTCCAATCACTGATGGTCCATTATCTAATCATCTAAGAGTAAAGCGGGAAGAAATCTGGAATGGGATGTTTAGCATTGGTGCGATAGTCAATTAATTAAAAGGTTTTCACCAGATAATGTGCTTTAACTGAAGCTAGAAGTTCATATGTGCACATAAAAAGAGCGCAGCTAATCAAATGCAGGTGTGAATTCTTTCTCAAGACTCCACCCTCCTTTCATTCGCAAGCCGTCCTCGATCACGTCCTTTGCACCCGCTAACTCCCGGAGACCGATTACAAATGGGATAAAAGCCACTTGCACAACACTGTAGCGTGTAGTGTTCACATAACTTTATAAGTGATGTTATGCCTTTGCTTTGATTAAATTATGTATCCGTGTTTAAGCTCAATAAGTCTGAATTTGTTTATGTTGGTGTGACAAGATTTATTTATTTTATTCTCAGAAAGGCAGCAGCTGCTAATGCCACATCTCCACAGCTGATTTATTAAAAGGATTGAGATCTGATCTCAGATCAGATCCGTGTCTGGGAGTTTGTGGCTGCAGAGGGCATATTCAAGAAATTATTGTTAGATTTTTTTTTTTTTTCTTATTTAATTGTGCTCAGAGCATTATTTCACTCAACCCCCCTCTCTTTCTCTCACACACACAGTCCTGTCTGTTAGTAGCCCCACCCCTCCATGCACATACATCAGCTGTGCATATGAAAGTATGACAGTTGATGTTGTTCAACGGTCGTTTTCACAAGAAACAGAACTGCGTTTTGTTTTATGACCGCACTTTCTGTAAAAAATAAAGATTTTTTTTTTTAGAGAAAGGCCGGGGAAGTAGATTGCACACAGGCTGAGTCACTCATGGTCTTGTTATTGAGCATGTAAAGAACCTGGCTAGCAAGGAGAGCTAATCTAAGCTTATATTACAGCTGGGTTGTCGATGTTACCACTACATGCAGAACAAATTTATCGGCTAATACATTTTTAATCTGTTAAATTCTTAATTGCAATTAATCCATTAATAATTAATATTATGAGCATGTCCAGTTCTGAATATGAATTTGGTCCAAGTGTGAGAAGTCCTTAAGGACACACGTTGTCTCTCTTCTGTTCTTTATTTAGTATTGTGTATTGAAATCTTTCTCATTTTTGGAAATGTTAGAAATTGCCCAACAGTTTTTTGATCTTTGCTCTTATTTTGTCCTCTGTATAAACGCACACATTGACACACAGAGATTGAAGTTTAACAACCTCCGTCACCCTCTCTTTCCCTTACTCCTCTCTCTTTTTTTTTTCCCCCCCCTCTTTCTCTTTCTTGAACTGTGTGTTCGTGTGTTCGTGTGTTCGTGTGTTTAAATGAAACACTTGCACTCGAGTACTCGTCAGAGTGATTGTATCCTCCCAGGGCCGCTGCTTGACTCTGTGTTTAAAACCAGCTCTCGCTTCCACCCTCTCAGCAGGCGCCGTGAATAAATAGCTGCCTGGAGCTGAGCTTTATGACTTTGGTGATGTTTTTGTGTTAAAACTGATTTATACATGCTGGTAACTACTATGCAAAGTGGCCACCGCACGTATTATCTTTTGGTACATTGCTTGTGCAGTGTCTTTGTGAGGTGCATAATGAGTAAAGGTTGTATAGCATCATGTGCCACCGCATCCACAAGTGAAAAATATAAATCTTCAAGCTTTCACTGGTGTTCTGGACAGAGCTCCTCTTGGGCCTGAGAGGCGAGACAGAGAGCCGACTTGTTCCTTTCTTCGAATGTCATCAAAACTTTCTATCCCAGAGGGCAACTCGTTATAGAGGAAGTCATGAGTCGTCCATCCTGCCTGTGTGTCCAAACCAGCAGAGTCATGATTTCCAGATCTCGTACTCGCTTGTTGGCTCTTGGCAGCATGTCTCACAAAACCGGGCATTGGTCCACTGGTTCATAAGCGATATTTCCAGGACTTATTGGAAACCTTTCATTCAGAATACCTTACTTAGCGTCCGTTATTCTGCAAGCCTAGGATAGTGGCAGTATTGAAATAAAAAAATATATATATTTTTCCCTCCCAGCCCGTCTGTCTTCCAGTTCCTTAAGCACCATCAGAGACTGCACTGTGCTTAAAAAGTACTTAAAATCAGGCACTTGCTCAGTTGACTTGCCCCTGAGGTACAGTTTTATTAGAGATGAGACATTCGATTTTGTCTGCATTTATACATGAGCTGACCTTTTCTCTTCTTTTGCATATGATGTCATGTCGCTCCCGTGCCTGATGGTCTGATCCTGTGGCATAGGCGATAACATCAGCATAGTCTGCATCTGTGAAATATGAACCATCAGCTCTAGGTTCCACGCCCGAATATCTAATCTAAGCTTTTCCCTGTAACTGAATTAAACTATGGTGATACCACGGAACAGAAGTGTATGATACACAAGCAAGTATGTGAACAACACTGTGTGTGTGTGCATGCAAGTCATGGTTACAGTGAAGTGTATTATTGTGGACATGCGGTGCAGCCTTAATGTGTAGGAAAAGCTTAAACGTACAAAAAAAAAAACCCTCAAACAGATATTTGAAATGGGATCACAGCTTTTTTTAAAAACTTAATATAGCGGCTGGTATTTTTTCCATAATAAAGAGGGATAGGAACAGAGATTTCCTGCTGTGCCAGAGAGTGATGAGAGACAGAGAGAGAGAGAGATTCTGTTTTTGAGCTAATCAGCTTATTAAGCTGTACTTGGTTATATCAGTATTTTCTGCCCCAGTGTTAGCAGGGAGGATCTTCACTTGGTGCAAGGTTCGATTTTGAATCAGTGTGTTGTAATCCGATTATAAACCGAATATCCATTAATCTCCATTATTTGAAAACTTTTGTTACTCTACACCCTTGCTATGTCCATGTCTGTGGAGGGGAAAAAAAAAAGAAAACCGCAGAATGGTATGTTGTACCTCACCTCCATGCTCTGTAGATCATGAACGTCTTTGTTCGAGGGTTCTTTGGTTAGCCACGACAGATCTTCCTGCTAACATTAGCTCCTGGAGGAAATGCCTGAAGTGATTCCACATATTGGTTGTATTTTTAAGGAAAGGTTTTAGGTCTTGGTTTGTCAGGCTTTGCAAAATACAATGGTCTAGTAAGGAAATTTCCACTGCTGTCATTTTAATATCCAAAAACAAAAACCCATATGTTGCTGGTTTGACTCGTGATACAAAGTATTTTTTTTGTTTTTTTTTTAAATTATTGTTATTTATTTAATTTTCATACATAAGCTTGACTCTCAGGAGCTGCTTAGTAATATATTTATGTAGTTATTAAGTTAAAAAAAAAATCTGCTGATAATGTTTGAATTATTGATCATTATGTTTCTTGTGTTGATGCAAAATCTTTCCAGGGAGCATTGTGATCCTTCGTGTAAACTGTTATTTCTCCCATAAATGGCTATGGCTTTTGCTTACACACATTCCTTCCTCTCTCTCTCTCTCTCTCTCTCTCTCTCTCTCTCTCTCTCTCTCTCTCTCTCTCACACTCACACACTCACTCTCTCTCTCTCTCTCTCTCTCTCACACACTCACACACTCACACACTCACACACTCACACTCTCTCTCTCTCACTCTCACACACACACACACACACACACTGTTCCTCTCTGTTGCATTGTTGCTGACCTTGTGTAATGAGGATAATAAAGTTGTTTAATTGCTCCATCAAAAACTCAATAAAGGAAAATTTCCATTACAGTGTGCTGCAGGGAGGTGTGTCTGTGTGTGTGTTTTTCTGATTTCATAAACGATAATGGTGAGAAGTGGCGTCAGGCGAAGCTCAGTGAAGGCATAAATGTAATTTAGTTGAGTTCTAGGTTCCATCGCCGGGTTTATTTCCGTCTGCGTGAGTGAGACACACAGGCAGCAGGAGAACCTGAGAGGAGACAGAAGCTCTATTCAGCAGTTCATTGCAGGAACATCGCAGTGTCATTGTTGTGACTAGCCGTTCTGTATGAGAGGAACAGAGGTGGCATCAGGGGTCATTGATGTCGAGCCTTTAATTCAGGAGAAGAGGAAGGGAGAAGGATCACTGTGGAACGTGGGTTTGATGTTTAGAAATGCGTGATGTGTGCGACACGCTGTTGTGAGGTTGAAGCAACAGTAAACCGTTAATGGCTAACGCACAGGTATCTTGTGTCGAGTTAATCAGATGTACCCGCTGTGCTTAAGTAGTGTTAAAGCTTTAGTTTATAAAAAAAACATTGAACTGCAGTATCAGTTGAGATTGAGACGGATCAGCAGGTCCTCAAGCTTTTGGATCTCATTGAAAATATTTTTGTGTTTCAGATTGCAATAGACAGCACTGGGAGAAGTTTAATGTAAAGAACTTTTTTTTTTTTTTTCCCCTGACAAATCCTACCTGCGTTATCGGTTGGTTACAGGAGTTCGGCTTCTTCTGTGATTTGTTAGATCACCAGGCCAGAGACGAAGGAGCCAATCATAGAGCATGAAGGCGGTACCTAAAGCCAGCTCACCAGTAAGAAATGACAGTTGAATTGGAGAGACCGTGAGCTCTGGGCAGAGGTGGAACATGAAAGGAGACAGATTCGCCGTGAGCAAGAGAACCCAAGAGGAGACGGGGCTTCTGAAGTACTGTATATAATAAAAATAGTGTTGTGCGATAGCCCTATCTTTTTCTCTCTAGTTTCTCTTCCTAAAAGAGCAATCATTTCTTTCTTCCAGCACTTTGTCCATGAAAGTTATGATGCCTCTTTTGTCTTATTGTGCTTCTGCATAGTTTTACGATCTACCTGTGTTGCGCTCTCTCTCACTCTCAACACTCACTTGTTTCTTCCAGCACTTTGACCTTAAAGCTTGTGATGTATAAAAGTAGGGAATAAATGTAACTACTATACCCAATTCCCTTTGTCCATGTGTTTGGGCAGAGCCACTTGGACCACAAGAGCAAGTTGCCCTTCCAAGTAGGGCTAAGTAATACACATCATTGGGCGTTATAAACACGTGTTGTGTTTCCTATAACTTCTATCCTGCCAATGTAATAAAAGCCAAAGGTTGGAGCTACAGTAGGAAATCTGTACCTACAAAGGAAGGCACTCCTGACTATTGGGTACAACAGATCCTACCCAGACCAGACAGCAGTCATTTGTAATGTTCGCTTTAGATGGGTTATGAATGCCATGCAGTTATTTTGTATGAATAGTTTTATCAAGTGTAGCACTATGTTGCTTTAATATGTGACCTATATTGAACTTAATTGTTTGCTTTAACTGACAATAGGGCTGTAGCTCTCGAATATTTTAGTAATCGAGTATTCTACCAAAAATTTAATCGAGTAATCGGATAAAATGTACTTTCGCTTAATTAAACAGCAACGTAAAATATATAATATATATAAGAGAAACAAAGATTAATTGGTTTTCTTTGTAGAAAAATCTACTTTTATTTTTATTATCAAAAAATAAACATTGTCATTATTCATAATACAAGGAATAGCTTAAAGTTGACTGAGATGAATTAAGTGCATTACAGTGCCATACATTCTTATTTTAAAGCCTTTTCTCAGATGCAAAAACTAAAAAAAAGGTATTTCAAATGACTTTAAGTACTGTACCAAAAAAAAACTAAGGCTAAATAACTAAATTTATTAATTAGCCCTAAATAAATAATTATACAAAAACACTAAGTTGTGCAACTTAACTTTCAGAACTAAAAGTTTAAAAAAAATTTCCAGCTCGGGCATAACATAAACCTCTACTGACGATTTCTGTCGTTTTCTCTTGCTGGTTTCTTTATCTCTTGGCTCGTTGATATTTTTTTCCGCTCCCTTTCATTTTGCAGCCCGCAACAGAACGCTCCCTCAAATCAATACACAGCTAACTGTTTGCGCCTCCTTCCGCTTTTTTGGGTGAGGTGGCTTACATCCGGAAGCGCACTGTGTCACGCCAAACAAATAATTTCGCAAAAACATAACGCAAGCCTTTTCAATTAATTAAAAGAAGCTTCGAGGCAGAAGATTTTGCCTCTATCATTTTTTGTAATCGAATTACTCGAAGGAATCCTTTCAGCCCTAACTGACAACTCACGAGAGAGGCAGAATTTAGCTTGAATAATCTCACAAGTGATGTTCTTAGGAATTCAGTTCCCCCTGTTATGGCTGGCTGTTATGGGATATATGAATGTAATGATCAGTTATGTCACGATACACTTTTCTAATGTATATAAAATATCTATTTGTGTTTTAAGTGTTGTAAAATACTTTTTGTAAGTATGAACAAATATTTTACTTTTTAAATCTAAATTAAAACAATGTGTTGCTGCCAGTCCCTGTACATATCATGTACTGTGCATAACATATGATATTTTTGTCATTATTGTTGTCCACCCATGTCTTCTAATCTTTGTTGAGGTGAACATAAATTGGTGTATTTGTGATACTTTAACAAACATCAGAGATATACTGATACATAGGATTCTGTGATAACTATTCCCTCAGACTGTGGATGTTATCTGGATTTAATCTATCAGTTGTCTAAAGTTGTGAAGCTTCTCTGGGTTTTCGGTGGTTGTCGTGACGATGTACCCATCTGAAAACCCAGAAAAACGCTGACTCTGAATTTCTGTCGCAGAATAGCTCAGGCGTCTCACAGCCATCCAGGAACAATGTGTTCATCAAAACTTTAAACAAAGCGAGAACTTCTTGTGCAGCTTTACCATTTCTGTTTGTAACTCACTTTGGAGAAAAGTTTTTCACACAAGCTTTGCGGTGACAAGAAAAAAATAAATGCTGACATTTCAGGAGGGTCAAATTATTGTGCTTCATCAAGCAACGAAAACAACTAAGGAGATTCCTGGAATTGTGTTAATTAAGAATAAATATAAGTGTAAGAGCTCACTCGCGTTAAGATAATCTTTTGATACTTCTCTGCAGCACCCGAGTACCTGTCAGAGATGGGCACGTTGATCTGATTCATGGATGCCTGACGGCAACGTGTCCTCGGATTTTTTAAAATAAAAACCTTTATTCAGGCAAACAGTCTGGAAAAAAAAGAGCAGTCGTCTTTTTTCCCTGAATAATAAAACCTTTAGAAATTGTGACAGTGGACAGATGGAGGTGAAAAACACACGCGCACTCACTCGCACACATCGGAAACACTTTTATCGGAACAATAAACAAGAAATCTCTCTAATGACACTCGATTGAGTGACACTAACAGAATCACTGCTGTAAAGTAAAAATAAAACAAATTAACCTGCACTTTACCTTTAAAAAGAATCGTGACAGAGCAGAGTTTTTGTGTACAGCCTTCTGTGAAGGCGAAAGTAGGAGATGCGTGTGGTGTGTGGCCAATGATGCGCCCACACACACAAAGAGCAGGCTGAGCCTTGAGCAGAGAGGGAAAATGGATCTTTAACCTTTATAATGAGACTTGCTTTTGCTTTAGACGCGCGCTGTAAACACACAAATACACACACAAAATAAAATGTTTTACGCACACACACATGGTCACAGTGTTATAGTAAACAGTACACGCGTACACGGATGTTGATTATACCAGTAAGAGGGGAGACGATTACCCACAATTCCACAGCGCAAGAGAGAGAGAAACTGTTGGCTCAGTTGTGATCACGACAAGAAGCGTGTGTGCACTTCTCTGTATAGAATCATACTGCAGTAACACAATTTGCACTTCAGTCTAATTATCAGTCTGTCTGATTTTCTGCCTGTTTGTTTACTTGTCGTTCTGAGCTTGTTTGTTTGTCTCTCCATGTTTGTGTGTTTAAGGGCATGTGGAGGAAATGAAGATGGATAGATGTCACATGATTCAGCCACACCACACACAATCCTGCATTTATCTCTCCCTCCACAACGCCCACACATCTACTTGTGGTTAATGCGTGTGTGTGTGTGTGTATTGCATTTAGACACTGACACACAAATCCTAACAGTTTTGTCAAGTGAATTCTAAGGTTTTATTTCAGAAATTATTCTTAAAGCCACACATTTTGAGTTCTCATACCATCATCATGCACAACCATTTCCGTGCAGTGCTGAGAATGATCCTCTGATGTCAGTAATCTCAGTTTAGTGGTGCTCCTGTAGCGCTCCCCTCTCACTGATGAACAAGAAAATCAGTGCGTCAGAAACATCAGTGTTTTTATTTAGTTCCCTGCAGCTGTTTTCAAACTCATTCTCATCGCCGTTTTTCATCAGGAGCCAGATATCTTGGCTGAGAACACACTGAGTGGGTTATTGAGCCAACACTCACCCTCAGAGTCATTTTAGAAATACACGCTCTGAGGCTAATCATCTGTCTGTCCCGAGCACACACACACCCACTTCATGTCAGATTATAGGGTAGTCCCTGCTGAGTGTCTTACTGTATAGTTGATCCATGTTGGGATTCCCAAGTCTGAAGTGTCTGTCTGTCTGTTAGACACATAGATGCTTAGGTTAGACTATATACAGTAATTGGCGCTCTCCGTCTCGCTGTCTCTCTCAGGCTGCCTGGCTATGTCTGTCTCACTGACTTTCTCACTGACTTCCTCATTAAATCTGTCTCTTTCTGCTTTTCTGTCTCAGTCCTGAGTCTCCTCTTCTCATTGGTTGTGTTTGACTCTTGTTTGTCTGCTTCTCTGCCTCTGCTGTGGCTTCAGCATTTCCCTGCAGTCTGTGCGTGAGGAGTATCTTTTAGTGTGTGTGTGTGTGTGTGTGTGTGTGTGTGTGTGTTTCTATGAAATCGCACAATTGTCATGAGACCCATAAAGCCCTGGATAAACAATCGAGTGTGTGTTTGTCTATCTGTGTGTGTGTGTGCGTGCGTGTGCGTGCACTTTGATGATGTGTTGCATATACAGATCTATTGTAGGTCACATTGCTTTATCCTTTAATGTAAGGCTGAAGTTTACTACATCTTGATTAGACACGGCTAGACAAAATATAAATGCACTAGACTGCAAGTCGATTCGGCACATAAAGGATTACACAGATGACTTCTGAAACGTATTAGGCAACACGAAACTGTGTGCCTTTTTCTCAAATCCTGGAATCTTTGGTACCAGAGTTTTTGCTTTTTTTTTTCATTCAGTACCAAAGGTTCCAGTTTTTAGAATTGGGTTTAGCTGTACTATTCACTGGTCCCTCGTACAGCCAACAGTAGACCAGTATAGACCCACCATATATAAACTAACATTTCAGAAGAATTTGTTTATTTTCCACATTGAACACAAATCAGATTCACATCAGATGATGCTGTTGTAGTTGTCGTAGTTGTTCCAATCATGCATTAACTGTGTATCATTTGATTGATAAACTGAAGAGTCATGTCATATAAAGAATAGCATAATTTATAATAATTACTTTTTTTTTCTCTATTTGTTTGTTCTTCCAGGCAACCAGACAAACTTGTGGTGGTGTGGACTCGCAGAAGTCGTCGGAAATCCTCCAAGGTGTGTAGAACCTGTGTGGAGCTTGTGTTTACTTCTTATCTTCAGCTTTGTATTGATGTATAATCTTAGAAGAGGGTTGGTTCTCTTTGGAGTTCCCAAGTTTTGTTGGGAAATTGGATGCAAAAGAGATACATAATGCATAATAAAGTGCATAATAAATCAGGAGTGATGGAAGACAGTGACACCTGAAGTCAGGTTGAATTTCTTGTTCCCGGCCTGCTCCGTAATTTAGTTTTGTTGCTCTGACTGCAGACACTTCAGTAAGATAGGTTTTTGGAAATGAGAGCAGGGCTTTCAATGCTTTGTGGTCGTCTACTTTGATTTTAATCCTGGTCGCTGACAGATTTGAAATTGTATCAAATATACTTTAAAGGCCACATCAATTATACAGTGCAGGGTTCTTTTTTCAAAGAAGCTTTTTAGAGTTTTTTTTTTTTTTTTAAGTCATTTTAGGTAGAGTTAGCTTGTAACATTAGCTTAATTTTATCAGGCATCAAAATGGATACAGAAAAAAGTGTGTTAGAGAGGTATAGACAGGAGCGAATAGTTGACGATCTGAAAATTTTTCCAAAATGAAACACTCTGCAGACTCTAATTGTCAGTAAAATGGCAATAAAATAATAAATATATATATTTTATTTATTTATTTTTTTTTCTGTGCGGTCCAGTACCAGTATGTGGCTCACTGTGGTACGAGACTCACTGTTTTACAGTTTATTTGCTAGTAAAATTTTGTACCAGACCTTTAAAATAGTAAAAAAAATTCCACTAATCATAATAAGTAGTTAAATTTTTCTATACTTTCAAAATTTAAATCTCCTTTTTTTTTTTTTTTTTTGAAAAACATGAAAAAACTCTCTCAGAAACGACCTTACAAGACAAACTTAGATGCGGTAATTCGCCACTTGAGCATCTGGTGAACTCATTAATAATTTGTTGCGGTCCATAAGAAGGAATAAAGCCAGACGGTATGAAACACCCTGTGCTGACTTGCGTCGACAAAAAAGTTGTGTGAATCTGACTGTTTTCATTCAAGTTGCACGATCACATATCAGATAGGTATCCAGTCTAGGACCACATACGAAAATGACTCCGATCCAGTGTGAAAACATCAGACTTGTGTATGCAGACAGACTAAAGTCTGATCTGTATCACATTAGGGTAGAAAAATTAAGTCTGAATTGATTCACTTCATGCTGGTAATGTGAAAAGAGTGTAATGGCTGGTATAGTCATTCGACATTGGCCTCAAACTGATGTACGCACGTCAATCACAAATCTTATTGTCTATCCTTTTCTTAAAACGAAGCAAAGGCAAAAAGCAAAGGGCTATTGTACTGGGCTCTCTTTGTCTGTCTGTCTGTCTGTCTGTCTCTCTCTCTCTCTCTAATGAATCACAGGTGGAAAGCTTTATTAAGTGTTACCTGTTGGCTTTACCCACTCAACCTCGCCTCTGCTGCCACAATGTTTAATATTGTTATAAGATCATTATGAACGGTCATGAAAGAGTAATAATTTATTATACTCTTTCATACTACTGAACGGTATACTATTGATTAGTTAGCTTCTGGTTAGTTTCCAAAATAGTGTCCTTAAGGATGCGTGTTTTGACCTTTAACCTGACAGGTCGATGGTCATACAGTACTCGAGACTGGTAGGAGGGGCGGGTTGAATGGATGTTGCAGATTTAAACAGTGTGGATTCAGCTGCACAAAAAAGAAGCGCCGTCCGAATAGCAGTCATATTGTAATGAGTGAAAAACAAATTCTACTGTGCTCGCAAATTGAAAAGATGTAGACTTTCAGGTTCACAGCAGACAAAGATCATGTAGCCATGACGATACTCAGTTCAGAATAGGAGCATCAGGAAAAGACTCATTTTCACAATCAATTTCTGTTAAAAGATTTCTAAATTTAGTTTGTTGGAACCTGCTACAATAGTGCCGATCGTAATTATCTACCTGCAGGCTCAGCTTTATCAAAACCACAGACACTGAAGTGAGTAATTTCCTGCTAATCAGACTCTTGGTCGGTGCGTCAGCAAAAATGCATCTTGTTGGAATTTTTAATCGACTTACTGACTCTGATTGATTGTTCTTTGGAAAAGCTTACAGTCTGAAATGTTTGATAAGCCACTCGCTGTTATGTTAAAGTAGGGAGTTGAATACAGAAACGAACACAGTGATTCCTGTTATGCTTGATGTTTTATTAAAGCACCACTCTTAGCTTTTCTAACATAAACAAAGTCTCATTTGTGTCTCTAATCAGACACAGCAAAAACGACTTTTTTTAAATTTTTTTTTAGTAAGTGTAATTTATTTGCATTTACATAGTTTGCAAGCATAGGTGACACATATAGGGGTCGCTATCTGTCGTCTCCCATCAGCATCATCCATCGTCTTCACACAACTCCTCCTAAACGATAATTTTTTTTCTTCCATTAGAATTTAATGTGTTGAATGATACTTTTATTGTCACGATAACGATGGAGGGGGAAAAAATTTATTCAGTTGCATATCGCAGTTCTTTTGTGTTGCAACTTGTGTAGTGCCACACTGATTTTAAATTATTTAAATCTATTTTTAAATTATTTTTACATTTATATATGTTGGCATTCGAGGTCATAAAATGTTGCTGCTTCTCTGTAACCCCACAGATGACTCATGCTATTACCAGCAAAACATCCTGTGTGGTAGGAGCAAATAATTTGACAAGTTTATTCAGAATTGTAACAAAATAAAAAAAAATTAAAATTAATATGTCAGGATATTTATAAAATTGTGATACTTGCCGAATTGCAATACAGGTAGTCCCCGACTTACGAACATGCTCCCAGAACGAAACTCGTTCATAAGTCGCATTTGTTCTCAAGTCTGACAAAGTGAATCTTATAGTTCGGACACCATTTTGTCTTGGAGCTGTTTTCCACTGTGTGGTACTGTGTGGTACTGTGAACTCTATTTTGGTGAGGATTTTCAGAAATTAGGATTATTTACCATCAGAACAGCTTTACAGGACAGACATTTTCTATCATCGTGCTCCCGGACTGATTCATTGAAACCCGTGAGGCCGACTCATTTCTCCCGCACCCCAACACACGCACACATACAATATACCAGACTTTAGACATTTTATACATTTACTTAAACACTGAAAATATTGTATAGGAGCTACATCCGTGATTTGTTCACATCCACGAAAGTTCGTAGAACAACGGTCTATTCGTATCTGTGGAAATTCGTAACTCGAATGTTTGAAGGCGGGGACTACCTGTACGAATCAGATCATACCGATGCAGTCTTGCAGTTTTGTAAAAACGTGTTTCTCATTATCCATGCATAAAATGGCTATAAGGCTTGACAGTGATTTTCAGTGTTTTTCTTCTCAGCCATGTTGATCACACTCGTTCAGTTTGGAGTAAATTTAAATCAGATGTGTCAGGGCAAGAAATGCACTCTTAGCCTTGTGAGAAAGGTCTTGTGTTATCTCAAGCCCACATCTCACCTTGACTACAGGCACACTTTTGTTTTTTGAGTCTGCATCATCAAGGAGTTGCGACAGAGTGTGTAAGGTGTTCGGTTCCACTTCCTCCGAGGTCCTCCGTGTTGAGACAAGCAGCAGCATGGTGAATCAGCCGTGAAGCTTTGTTACAGTGTGTAAAAATCTGCAGCGGTGCAGAACTGTTTGTTTTATTCATGCACTCGGTAGGAGAAGACGACTCAAGTTCTACGCAGTTGCCTGGACAGGTTGGGAGCCCGTCACGGGAACGTGACAGCAGTGTTTTAAGAAATCCGATCATCACACAAACTGTGAGAACTGTGAAAATCTGCTTCTTTTCTGGTCTGATCTGATTCAAATATGATTCAAACCGGCTAAATGTTGCATATAATGAAAGGACCCTGTGGAAAACTCCAACCACTTTAACCAGCGTTCACTAATGCAAGTTATTGTCAGGATCATCACTTTTCTTTCTTAAGTAGGTTCTCACTAAAAAAAAATAATAATAATAAAAAAGCCTTTGCCTCTCTTTTTTTTTTTTTTTTTTTGTATAAGTAAATCTTGAATGTTTGAGAAAGATGAATATTGTTGGTTGTCTGTTTGCTGTTAAAACGAAAGAATGTAGCGATGACAGTTTTCCTTTTTTTTTTTCTTTCTTTTTTTCTCCTCTTCCTCTCCATCTTTTAGTCTCATAGTTGGCAACCGGGCATCAAAAACCCATACAGAGGAGTGGTGGTGTGGCCCGTTCCTGAGAATGTGGAGATCACAGTTACTCTGTTTAAGGTATTATGCACGCACACGCGCACACACACACACACACACACACACACACACACACACACACACACACACACACACACACACACACACACACACACACATACATACATACATACACACTGTTGTTTTTATATTATTGATTAACACGGTTTAGATTACATTGCTGAAAGCAACAGTTTGACTTGAAATGCTATGCTGGCCTTCCAGGAACTCCTTTAATGGCCCAAACATGTGCAAATGGCTTGGACAGAGGTCAGGACTGTATGGGGGGGATGTGGCAATAACTCCCAGCCGAGTTGTCACTTTGTCACACTAATATCTAAGAACATAAGAAGCCACGCCCTCAGCATCACCGACCTACATGATTCTTTCACCTGCAACTGCTAACATAAAAAAGATGCTACAACATGCACTCTCTGGCCCAAATTGGCAACGTCTTATAATATTTTGTTCCACCACCTTTTAGCTTTGATTACGGTGCACAATGTGGTGGCCAGTTCATGAGTGAAAATGATTCCTCATGCTCCCAGAACCACACTTTTGACACATTTTGAGTTCTGGAATCTACCCATGCCATCAAGGGGGTAAACAAAACAAACAAAAAAAACTTCACAGATTTTATTGCCACATAACTGAGCAACTGAAGCAAACCCAGATCATAACACTATAAGTGGACACTATAAATAATGGATGCATGTGCTTTCCTTCTTACCCTGATGCACCCATCGCTCTGGAATAGTGTCAATCTGGACTCATCACACCACATGACCTTTTTCCATCGCTCCAAAGTCTTATCATTATGCTCCCTAGCAAACTGAAGACTTTTTTTTTTTTTTTTTCCTGATGAGAACCAAATTACACAAATGAATCAAAAGTGATTAACATCGCTCTGATTTGATCATTAGAAAAGCAAACTTGGAGACATCGAACACATCTTGTATTTGGGTTTAGATTACATTACATTTAACTCAATAGAAAAAGAGCATTTTGGGTTGTTTAGCTGTTAATGATTTATCTATTTATTTTTTGTCTCCTGCAGGACCCTCATGCGGAGGAGTTTGAAGATAAAGACTGGACCTTCGTTATAGAGAATGTAAGTGCTACTTTGGTTTGCATAACCTTTCTTTCACAGCCGCTGTACCTGTTTGGTGGACACTTTTTTTTTTCTTTTTTTTTTTTTTTGTAGAACAGCCCTCTCTCTCTCTCTCTCTCTCTCTCTCTCTTTCTCTCTTTCTCTTTGACTTATAAATAGACTGCAGTCTTTTCCACAATATCCATCACAGCCAGCATGTCTACTCAAGTACATTATTCAACGAAACTTTTGTTTCTCCAGATGGAAGTAAAAGCTAAGTAGCCTGAGGGTTATTCTTTTCAGACTTTTCACTTAACACAGTTTGTGCCACTGCTTTGTCGCTGTCTCCATCTTGTGGCTGAACTCATTCATTACGCCCTGCTTAGTCAGGATAATGAAAAGGAGCAGGTGATGACATGCCTGGACTACTGCACATACAAGAGCTGATTATTCATACATGAGTCAGCTGATAAAAATCCTTTATTAGACTGTATTAACAAGCTGTTTATAATAATATGCCATAAGTAAAAATTATAGTTTTACCCCTAAGTGCAGTAGATGTTTGTGCTTAATCTGGAACTCTTATCAATGTTTTTTATTTATTTATTGTTATTATTTGTGTATTGATGCAGGGTTATGTGCTTGTTTTAGGACACACACACACTTTAGTTGTATCTGACAGTAGTGTTATATAAATTGGAGCTTGGTATGCTGACGTGAATTCTGTAATCAAGTAAACGGAAGGATTTATTTCTGTATTTCTTTCATGGTCTGTTTCTGTCTCTCTGTGTCTTGTCTGTCTGTCATTTCCTCTTGTTCTTTGTGCCTGTTTGTGTTTTTCTGTCTTCCTTTTTGTCTTGTTTCTTTTTCTCTTACTATTTGTTTATACTTTGCTCCCCCCCCCTCTCTCTCTCTCTCTCTCTCTCTCGCTCTCTCTCACTCAACCATCTTCTCTCTTTCTGGTACCAGACACTCGGCGCCAGTCCAGTCTTGAGTCTTAAGTCCATCTGTCTGCCCAGCAGAGACCAAGAGAGAGAGAAAAACACTCTCTCTGTCTTTCTCTCTCTCTCTCTTTCTCTCTCTTTCTCTTACCCAAACACATAAAATACACACACACACATATGCTCTCACACAAAACAAACATGTATTCGTTCACAGAAGCATATTTAATATGCACAAACACACACAGGGACTAACCGTAATGCCAGAGTACACATTCACTCACTGTCTTAGAGACTCTGTGCCATGATTGACGCAAATTCCCTCTAAAGCTGAAACACACACACAGTCTGCTTTCTGGTTTGACACTAAGTGCTGTTTTATTTTTCCTGAACAAATATTAGGGAAGTGAGAAAAAGGCTTTTGCGGGTGCATTTTCTTTTCTAATAGAAATATTTCTTTTTAACAGAACATTTCAGTGTCACTACAACAGCTCTGGTAGTTTATTTTACAAAACAGGGAGCTGGAACAATTGCTATAAATATTTTGGAAGTTAAAAGGTTAGACACCCCATCTAATTCACATGGGCTTTTCTGATTATTGTTTTTTTCTTTCCACACTGTAAAACAATGCTGAAGGCGTTTATCCACAATACACAATAATCTCCTTTGAACAGTTGATATTGAGATGTTTCTGCTACTTCTGCTCTGTAAATCCTTCATAACGGCTCTAATCTGAGGTGCTGTTTGTTAATTGGTGATTTCTGAGGCTGGTGACGCTAAATGAACTTCTCCTCTGCAGCAGAGGTCAGTTCTGCTCTTGCTTTTCTGGGAAGGTCTTCATGAGCGACTGTTTCATCATGGAGCTTGATGGGTTTTACAAACACACTCGACACAATACTGTTCTTGTAAGAAGTGTTCCAGAACAGCTGACCTTCATGTCTTTACACCTACAGTCAACAACAGTTATTTTATTAAATTTTCTAATGCCATATGTTATTTCATAGTATTTTTTATAAAAAAAGAAAAATTATCAGGCTTATCAGGTTCCAGTACATGTAGACGCATTTTACGTATTTTTCTTCCTGTACACCACCACCACAATTTGATTCGAAATGACGCAACCAAATGTCACTTTAGTATAAATGTCCAGCTTTATTTCAAGGGGTTTGACAAAAATTGTTGCATCAGACACTTTACATTACAAAGTCCCTCTATTTTCCCACCGGCTCAAAGTAATTGGGCAACTTATCAGCAGTTTGATTGTCAGTTATGGCCTGTTTCTTATTTACCGCATGACTTAATTGATGAAATAAAATCTAGATCTTTTATTTTATGGAAACCATCAACATGCAGTCCAAAGAGGTGATCAGACTC
The DNA here is from genome assembly GCA_030014305.1 of Clarias laeviceps. Classification (NCBI taxonomy): domain Eukaryota; kingdom Metazoa; phylum Chordata; class Actinopteri; order Siluriformes; family Clariidae; genus Clarias; species Clarias laeviceps. The sequence continues at coordinate 4,829,131 of JAQMYJ010000005.1, forward strand.
ATCAAAGGGAGTCACCCGCTCTCAGCCCAGTCGAGCATGGTTTTCACAGGATGAAAGGCAGAAACAAACAGCGACTGAAGGACGCTGCAGTAAAGAAATATCAAAGCAGCTGATGGATAGGATTTGCATCAAGGTTGTAAAAATAATACAAATATTTTGGTTGCTTAGTTTCAAATCCATCAGCTCATAAGAGAGAAGGACATGGTATATTGCATCTTCTCGCTTAATATGAGATGTAAAAGCCTGCGTATAAAAGTTGCTCATGGAAACGAGCATTATCTTAAATTAAACATTTGATTTGAATGAATCACACACTCGCTCCTTTGAAAAAGTAGCTTTCTGTTTATCTTCGATGATCAACCCTTGATATATGTAGATATATCCTCTACATGGCAGGATTGGCTCTTTTCTTTTCTTTTTTTTTTTTTAACAAGACAAAACGATAAAATTAAAGCGGTCCAGGGGGAAAAGTCCTGTCGCTTCAGTAGAAAGTCAAAGACGGAAAAGTGGAGGGGAAATAATGAAATGAGAGTGAAAGGAAGAGGAAGAAAGGGTTCTTAATTCCTCTTGTCTGTGCATACCTCGCTAATAACTGAGTGATCAAAGACATGCCAAACATCTCTCTTCATCTACACACACACACACACATGCTGTGTGTCCTTGCATGCTGAGAGAGAGAGAGAGAGAGAGAGAGAGAGAAGGAGAGAGAAAAGGAGAAAGAAAAAAGGAAGAGAGGTGAAGGGGAGCGCGCCAAGTGAGACTGACATCAAAGCTCCTTGGGCAGGCCTATTTGGCACAGGATTACTCTCTTTGTGTGTGTGTGTGTGTGTGTGTGTGTGTGTGTGTGTGTGTGTGTGTGTGTGTGTGTGTGTCTTTGACATTCCCTTATTTAGGAAATGGATAAAATGCAGTTTGATGTCTGTTTCTTTTCTGTTTTTGTTTCCACCTCATTGTTCAGGTTTCTGAGCGTGGTGTAGGAAAAGTTGTAACTGTCATGTGGTCACACGTGCAAAACCCTTCAATCAAAACCTCTGTATTTCTACCAACACTTCTCCGTAAGAAACATAAGAGTCTGTCAAGGTCCAGAGCAGAGTTTTTTGAATGTCAGTACGCGTGTGATCATCGTAAGACCGAGGTGGTATAACGAGAACAGCATAGCGAGTCCTCAACTGAGTCAAACCACAGGCGCATATTTATTCAGCTTTAAATCACAACACTTTACACGTCCACTCGAATGATGGACACCTGAGAACCTCCGATATTCTCCAACATCGTTACAGCACGTGATGTGTAAGTGCACGGCCCCAAGTTTCTGTCAGCTCGACCATAAATTCCCTCCATCGTTCTGTTTTTAGTGGAAATCAAAAACCTTTACACTGCAGCGTGTCTCCTCCACTGACGCACCAGAGGACACTACTGTCTGTGGTCACTAGAGGACAGTCAGGGAATGGATTTAGCCATTTTTCAGCAATTGTGTGTGTTGGATTTCCCAGCTTTTGGAAACTAGAAACAAGTTGAATATCCAAAGAAGAATGAATGATTACTAATAAATGTATTGTATTGATAATTAAAAATTTGTTTGAAAGATATTATTTATAAGTATTGTACTTAAAAGTAACACAGTTTCTTGTTAATACATTTTATTTAATTAATTTATTTGAGTTGTACATTACCATTTCATTAGTTGTTGTAATGCTTATTTACCCTCACTAGGGTTGCAGATTATTATTATTTTTTTTACCTGATATTCGAACATGTTAACAATCAGTAATCAATTAATCGTTAATAATTAATGATAACCAAACACACATTTCCTCCTCACTTATGAGGCATATTTGAACCGGCACAATTATTTGTCGTCTGGCACACTTTCCTTTCAACACTGACCTCCACATTTTTATTATTTAAAATTAGAATTTTTTTTTTTAATTGCACACAGATTATTAATTGATTCAGCCTCTCTCTATTTCACAGTGGAGAACATACAGTACGACAGGTGCGTCTGTTGAACGGTCGGTTTAGCGAAATAGTTTTATAACATCAGAATTTTTGTGATGTAGCTCTCTCTGAGAATAAAGTGATCAGGCTCTGATGATGTGATGTCGAGAAAGCTCCAGGGGTTGAGTGTAGGACACTCGGGAGGTTCTGCTCCTATGTCCTTAACACAGCATGTCTTCATGGAGATGGCTTGTCATGCTGGAATAAGTTTAGGCCTGTTGGTGTCAGAGCGTACAGGGGCATTCAGGAACTGTTGGGGAAAGAAATGCACATGAGTGTGATGGACAGATATGCACATGACATAAAGTACCGTCCCAGGCTGACACATCTATAAGATGGGCTCTGTGACTCGTTTCTAATGTCTGTCTTGTAACTAAAACTTTATTAATGAATGGACGCGATATCAAAATGACCGACCATTTTAATGATTATAAAATTATAAGGGAGTTCTTTACCCAGTTTGTGTAATTTCATTTGCAATGCAAAGAAAAGATTTTATTCTTTCATTAGACTTTTAAAAACTGATTTTTAAATGCTATAATAGTCATTTGATGATGATGATGATGTGTGTGTGTGTGTGTGTGTGTGTGTGTGTGTGTGAGAGAGAGAGAGAGAGAGTGGTGTGTAGTCATACAAAACTACAGTACTATTAAATTTTATTATTTTATTACTAATGTTTATGTAGATTTTTATTGTACTCCTTATAATCTCCCCCAGATGAATCCCATGGAAAGTATCAAATGATAGTTTTGTCAGTTGCATGTTTAAATACATGTGTTTAGTTTTAAACAAATTATTATTATATTTTATTTATTTAAAAAAATAAAAATACTTAACCATCCCCCTTGAATTTTTATTTTTTTATTTTTTTTACAATTCAACTACTGGTTCAGATTAACAGACACTGATTAATTGGATAAACCACTCTGATTGTCCCTAGTTAACGTCATCAACAAAACACT
>JAQMYJ010000005.1:4834590-4839017 GCA_030014305.1 Clarias laeviceps
TGTGTATCTGTATATACAGCTGTAGATACTACTAGCCCTGTATTAATTGGCAATTATTTTATGCTGTGCTTTAGATTTATCCCTTAATAAAACATGAACAAGTACATATAGTGAACTAGAGTGTTTTTTAAATTTTTTTTTTTATCTGACATACATTTAACAGTATTACTTATAAAATGGTATCGGATCGGTACTTGGACTCAAATACTCGCCGATACCGATGCCAGATTTTTTTGTGGTATCTGCAGCATTTCCGATACTAGTATCGGAATCGGAACAACCCTACTAAAAACTAATATTTTCATTACTGGAACTATAGTTTATCGAAAATGTTAACATTTAAATGTGAAAATGACATTTTATTTCAACGAAATGAACTAAATGACTCAAAGATTTGTTCCTTTTGATGAACGAGATTCAAAGAACCGAGTCACTAAAATGATCCACGGGTCCAGAGGGATGCCCCGATGCAATATTGGGGTTAAACAAGAACAAAGAACTACAGTAACTTACTCTTCTTACCCTGATGCACACATCACTCTGGAGTAGGCTTGATCTGGACCACATGACCTTTTTCTACTCCTTAGAAAAGGATTTCTTTGCCTGATGCAGGACAATAATTTGACTCTTCTGAAACAGAGTAACTTCATTGCCACGACCACGGGATGCGTCTTCTGACAAGGGTGTTTTAATAAATTCTTCTAGAAGCGAATAAGAAATGAGAAGCTCTTCCCTGTATCAGTTTAAAGGGTTTAAAGAAAAGTCACTGCAGTAATTGTTTAATTAAAGACTCTTAAATATTTGCTTATCTAACTTTGGTCGTACAGTACATGACGTATCAGAAAACCCGAATGCATAGTTTGATGTCTAAAGACTCCCCCGTCGACACACACACACACACACACACACACACACACACACACACACCGGGCAGGACGTCCGTATAAGCAGTTTAAAAAATCGGTCATTGATCAATGAATTGTGCTGTGTTACCAGCGCGGATCTGCGTGTCACCATGTGAAACTGTGTTTCTCTGCAGAGGATGTGCGACCGTCAGGATTCGCACTTCTTATTCTTATTCTTTTTACAGCAGCCGGCATCCACCGCTCTGTCAGCACATCGCTCTCGTGGTTGCAGAATAAACAGGTACAGGAGCGGTAGCGCTGTCTAGAGAACTGTCCGCTACTAGTTAATCAATCACGGATGGCATCGTTCTCCCGGATAGATTTTTAAATCGGGTGGTCGAATGTACTCCAATTATAATGGGCTTTATTTTTCAAGTTAGATTGATGCGTAAATTAGTCATGTCGTATGTGTAGTATCTGAGCACTTCGCCTGCTCCAATGTGTAATGAGATAAAATGTAAGTAACTCTGGATAAGGGTGTCTACTCAAATGCTTTAAATGTAAACATGCGTCTAGGCTGTATTCCCCCACCTCTACCAGTCCACGGTTTTATGCATAGTATCCGGTTGTCTATGTATGTTTTCATCTCCCTAAATTTTGACCAAACACTGTACTTCAGCATTACTTCACAGGCATGCTTAAGCAGCTACATTTGTTTGTGTACGGTGACGCCTTCTGTGCTCAGGAAGACATGAATTGTTCCCGAGACCACCTCTGCAATTGGTCCAGGGATTGGTTCCCGAGCTCGGAACGATTTGCGTTTAAACCGCCCAAATCAACTGGTCCCAGGGCTCGGAAACATTTCCCGGACCCCAGTGTAAAAGAGTGGAAAATGCAGCAGTTCACACAGTTGGAAATCAGTTCCTACAGGTGACCGTTTACTCGTCGTTTCAGCAGTGAGGTTGGCTTTTATGTGTTATGAGTGTTGTGAGCGTCAGCGAATGTAAATCAGCTGCTCTGTACCAGGTAATTTGGGATCCATCAACCTGCGCACAGGGGTGAAGAAAACCAGCGGCTCGGATGCTTTTGTCAATTCGAAGGAAATCGTGGTTAACATGCGCGAACATGGACAGTAGAGGCAACTTTACTTTCCAAAGATTTATCAACAAAGCCTTCAGTATGTCTCAAGGCATAGTTTTTGTTTGAAGTGTTTATTAATTTTCATGTTTAAACTTTAACCTGAAGCATTAAACTAGTCATTATGACTTTGACGTTATGCCCGGAGATGCGACCTCAAATCAGTATCAAGAATAAAACAACATCTTGTCTCGATTAAGATTAATGATCTTTTCATTTCCCCTCATAATTCACTGAAAAGGTTTGTTTTGTAAATAAATTTTATATTAAATTAAATATTAAAGCTGGGACTAATGAGAGGAAGAGAATAATTTTCCTTTAGACTTTTATTGATGGCAGTTTGTTCTTTTAAATGAGGCTGAAGTGAAGTGAGTGGCGTTTACTCCAGGACAGTGATATGTTTGAGAAGGAAGAAGTAACCTCAGTTTTACCCAGCATGCACTTTTTCCCATTAAATAGGAGACTTTATAACATGTGCAGTAGGTGCTCTCTCTCTCTCTCTCTCTCTCTCTCTCTCTCTCTCTCTCTCTCTCTCTCTCTCTCGCTCGCGCTTTCTTACTCTCTCATATACACTCACTGTCAGCAAATTACATATAACTGTTTATTTCATATGTCTGATGGGCCTCTGCTTGTAGATTTTGGTTAGTGCTATAGATGTAATCGCTGCCGTGTATGTTGGGGCATTCAGGTGTGTGTGTGTGTGTGTATGGAATGAGGTGGAAAACGATGAGGTAGCACCTCTAAAAATGGAATGAACTCGTCTGTTAATCCAATATATCTGTGTCTCGTGTGTGTGTGTGTGTGTGTGTGTACGTGTATGCGCTCGGCAGTATTGCAGCGCTAGGAGTTTTCGGGAGGCTGTAATTTATTTTTCTGGTCAGCCGTGTGATGAGAAGGAGACGACCGGACACCGCGCTCTGACCTCCCTGATAAGAAAGGGAGTTTGTGTGTGTATGTGTGGTTGTGGAATGTGATGCGATGAGGCACGAGGACAGTGAGAAATGAGATGGAAAACATTTTAAAGGCCCCAAAACCCATTTTACACTTATTCAGTTCAGCAGTTCTTTATCTCCGTCACATAGAGACCGGGGCAGGAGGCGTGATGTTCTCCGCTGTACACTGGAGCGACGTCTACGGTGTACTCTATGTATTTATGATCAGGAGACTGTCACACTGCAAGTGATGCGAATTTAACAATGCAGTTATGTACACAGAGACGTTAGGTTAAGTTTCACAGCTTGTCATACATTTATTTTTATTTTATCGTATTTACTCTGACGGTAAAGTGGCGTAGTGGTTAGCATTGTGGCTTCATGCAGTACATGCAGGGTCATGGGTTCGATTCCCGCCTCGGGTCTACAGTATGTGTATAAAGTGATGTGCCGAGACAGAGTGCGCCCTGGATGGATGTATATTACACACTCACGCACACCATCACTATTCTATCATTAATATAACACCACTCGGGTTACACCAGATGTTTTTGGACTGTGTGAGGTGACGGTGCTAACCACGATGTCACGATGCTGCAACTTAAAGCCTAATTAATTAAACAGGTTGTTTAAAAAAATAATAGATAGATAGATAAATACTTTATTGATCCTAAAGGAAATTCCAGATATCAAGCAGCAGTAGAGACAGTAACAGTACACAGCAGTACACAGACAGGTTGTAGACGTGATTGCACATTGTATATCTTATATATAGTCAGTGTACACACGATAATGTGAGAGAACTGACCTAACGTTACTAGTGCAATGCTAAGAATAAAAACTAAAAGATATATAAGAAGCATATAAGTAAAGCATGTAAATCACAAGTTTAAAGAAAAAAGACGACTAAGAGAAATTGGGTTCATTGCGATGCAGACATGATGTGCAATTTTATGTGACAGCAGTGCAAATAGTTGTGCTGCATGAAAGTGACAATAAATAAAGTCTAAATGCATAATGGCAAAATATTCAATAGTTAGAGTAACACTGCGTAAACATAAAAGACTTTTGCAAAAATGAAAATACCTATAAAGTTCACCATAAAATAAAATTCTTATATATTGTCATAACTCATGCATACAAATAAAAAAAAATAAGGCCCCAGAACGTGACCATAAGAGAGCACTTTCATTCATCCATATATTACATCTATTCAGACTGGTTGTTTTGGTCTGAGATTAAGTGCATTTTCACATCAGGGCCCCGGGATCGTTTCCGAGAACACTCGACTCCAGTCTGGCACATTTTAATCAGTGTGAACGCAGTCGATCTGTGCTCGGGAACCGTGGCTCAGTCTGCTTCAAGAGGTGGTCTCGAGCACAGAACGAATTAGATATGAAAGCCAGTCATACCTGAGAACGGAAGCAGATCGCCATCAGTGCTGTCTGTCCCAAAGCCATAGCTGGGGAAAAAAATTTTTTTTCCTTAACATTAACATTATTAATATTTTTTA
>JAQMYJ010000005.1:4856962-4873380 GCA_030014305.1 Clarias laeviceps
CATAAACCCCCCCCCCCCCCCCATGATATGTTGATGACTTTTTTCCTCATCTCTCTCTCTCTCTCTCATAATTTGTCCAACCCATCATTAAAACTCATGATGCCCAGACAGAGTGAAAGTGTAAGTTTTTCCTGCTTACGCTCATGTGACATCTCCAACGCTCCTGACTTTTCATCCACATTTAAATAGAGACATGATGGCTGTTTTCTCTCTTCTCCAATCCCCTCTCGGTCTCTCTCTCTCTCTCTCTCTCTCTCTCTCTTTCTTTCTGTCTCTTTCTCTCTCTTTCTCTCTCTTTCTCTCCCGTTCCCAGCCCGAGCTGTGTCTCTAACCTTGTCTTTCAACCGAATAGCTTTCTCTCCATTGTGCTTGCGTGTGCGCTGAGTGATGGCTCCTCGCACAGCAGCGTGTATTGATGCCACGCATGTCTGCCTGTCAGTGAGTGCATCACCGGGGTCAGGGGTCGGAGGTCACAAGGTGTGACCTCCAGAACACCTGGCTTCTCTGGAACTCAGAAGAGCGTTTTATTGACTTACACAACTCTGATGCTTCTCTTACCGTCGTACTTAAACACACACAGACACAAACAAACAAAAGTGATGGAACAAAACAAAATTTTAACAATAAAAAAAAAAAAACACCTATTTTTTTTTTTTTTTATGTATACTTTTTAATTTGTGTTTTTTGGGTTGAACCTGTTTTATCAAATTAAAGCAGTAGGGTTATGACAGTAAAATAACGAAACATAATGTCAGTAAACAGCAGAAATGCTCAGAGTTTAATACTCATTCTTTTATATAGCGTATGTAAAATATATATTTTTATGACTGTAATATAATACGTAGTATAATAATAATATAATGTAATAGTTGTTGGCAGGTAAAGAGTTTGTAGAGATAGTTAAAAGGTTAAAGCTAAAAATAAGCCGACCAGCATCTGACACATACAGTAACTGCTCATAACTCCGCTTCTACTCAACATTTCGATTTAATTTATTAGTTCAGTTTTCATTGTGTACGTCACAATTGTTTTGGATTAAGCCATGCACGCTTTTGCGTTTTTGTTTGGTGACGATTGTGGAAGGTTGTAAGGTACATTGCCGTCGTTTCTGTGTTTTCTGTAAAGTCTGTGTATACGTGGTAAACTATCGTGCTGATTGGCTGTTATGTGCAAGGGTTAACCCTAACCTTAGGCTCTCATGAAGACCTTCCAGGAAAGCAAGACCAAAACTGATCTCTGCTGCAGAGGAGAAGTTCATTTAGAGTCACCAGCCTCATAAATCACCAATTAACAAACAGCACCTCAGATTAGAGCCGTTATGAAGAATTTACAGAGCAGAAGTAGCAGAAAAATCTCAATATCAACTGTTCAAAGGAGATTATTTCAGCATTGCTTTGTAATGTAGAAAATAAATAAATAACAGTGTGTAAGAATATATGTCCGAACTTTTGACTTGGTGTGTGTGTGTGTGTGTTTCTTTTCTTTCTATTTTTACAGAATTTATTTGACGATGGAAGTTTCCTTAAATTATGGCATACATGATTCATAAAGGAAGATTTATAATTACAATTTTTCTAATAAATTTTTTTTTACGTACTGTAGCAGCAGTTTCCCAACATACAGCTTATAAAATTCTCAATATCTACTGAGGAATGACTGAAGTAATTACGCAGCGCTTAGCTGTGCTACACATTGTAGGTATTTTGATCTGAAAAAACAGCAGTGATGATTTTACTCCTGACCCATAATGAAATAAACAAATCAGTTAATGTCGGTAATGAACTTGCCTGTAATGTACATCTAATGCTGCCCTGATTAGAACTGTAATTGTGTGGGGGAAGTTGGTTTGATTAGTTGTGTTCCTGTATGTTGATCCTGAAGCCTGTTAACTCTCTCTTTCTCTCTCTCTGGTTTTCTTCTAAGATCAAACCCGTTCTACGAGCCCAACTCCGGCAGTCCGGATCAGTCCATCACAGAAAGCACGTTTGCAGCGAAGAATGCCAAACGGCGTGCTCCTCTGCCTCCTCCTGCCCCCTCAGTAGTGACCCCCGCCTGCCCTGCACCGCCCTGTGACCCCAAACCAGCTGTGCCGGACAATATGCCCTTCACATGCCCTGCATTAGGGCTGAGAGAGCTGGCCTCTTCCTCACCAAAGGTAAAGAGTCTTCCTCGTTTCCGCACCCTTCTCCAAAAAACATCACGTCCCAGTAGGACCTCAGTGCTGTGCTCCTTATTTCTTAGCTGTTGCACCATTTTTCTTTTCTTTCCTCTTTTTTTTTTTCCGTTCTCTCTTTTTCATTCACTCCACTGCCCACATGTCTGTCCATTCCTTCTTCCCTCCATCCTGCTGTTGTGCGTCTGTCGTTTGCATACGCCATTTGAATACAGGCATGCATTATGCTCCTTATGCATGCGTGATGAGTCTGCTCGCTCAATGCTTTGGTGCCTGTAATTAAGCTGCTCCGTGCTCGAGCTGCGCCTGAGGAGGGAGGGAGTGAGGGATAGAGCGAGGGCCCAGGGCGTAGGGTGTACTGGGTGAGACGGTGCCCACGTTTGCAAATAAGAACAAGCACCAGTGATCAGGGCAGGGCTTAACTACGGGCAGCTTCCCACCGAGAGTGTGTGTGTTTTATTTACAGCTCCCTGTGTGTGTGTGTGTGTGTGTGTGTGCATTAATGTGGTCTGTATTTAATTATGGCCGAGGTTTATCAGAGAGCAGCACTCGTGCGTGTGTGTGTCCGCGACGGAGGCCTGGCCCAAACTTAAACACATTTAATTACCCAAAAGCATTGGCCTGTGAGCAGGAACACACACGCGCTCATCCGTACAACACACACACACACACACACACACACACACACACCTTCTATGCTGACACATACACACACACATATACCCACAATTGGGGAAATACGCAACTACCAGGAGGAGGGAAACTTCAATTTACTGTCTCTTTGAATTTAATTACAGACTAATCTAAATTTAAATCCTAATTTTAAATCCTACATGCTTAACCAGCACCAGTACCAGCTAATCTAATTCTAACTCTAACCTGCATCATACCAGTTAGTCTAATCCTAAACCTGACCCTATTATCACTGTACCGGTTAGTCTAATCCTAAACCTGACCCTATCATCACTGTACCGGTTAGTCTAATCCTAAACCTGACCCTATCATCACTACCGGTTAGTCTAATCTTAAACCTGACTCTATTATCACTGTACTGGTTAGTCTAATCTTAAACCTGACTCTAACCTGATGCCAGTTAATATCTTCCTTAGCCTGTTCCTAACTAGCACTGTACCAGCTAGTCTAATCCTAAACCCTCACCCTAACCATTACCATACCAATTAGTCTAATCCTAAAGCTGATCCTAACCACCACTGTACCGGTTTTGTCTAATCCTAAACCAAACTCTAACTGCATCATACCAGTTAGTCTCTTCCTTAACCTGACCCTAACCAGCACTGTACCAGTTAGTCTTTTCCTAAACCTGACGTTACTTGCAACGTTCCCGAGTCTAACTCTAAGCCTGACTCTAACCAGCACTGTACTGTAATCAGGCCTAAACTTGACCCCAGTCACTGTACTGTACCCGTTAGTCTAATCCTAAACCTGACAATACAAGTGGAATGCAAAATTTTGCACTCCCTTAAAACAAAGCAGCATTATTTATACCATTTAGTGTGTTACTTTTTACATGCTAACGGCCCTTCATGGGTGAGGAGTCAAATATTCCTGCGTATGTTGTTATAGGAAGATAATCACCAATGGGCCTGACGGTTATTACTGCCAATCCAGGGTTCATTATTTTACTTTAACACAATGACTTTAAGTGTGTTATTCTTCACATACCAAAGCAGTTTACCTACAACAAGATGTATTTATTTTTTTTCTCCAGAAGTTGTGAGTGAGGCAAACCAGTTAGGGAGCAGTCACTCGAGTGTGTGTATGCGTAAGTGTGCCGTGTCTGTATAAGGTATGGGAAGTGGACAAGCTGGCATTAGCGTAGTGTTTCACTCACTCTCTAAATCACTTTGTTTCTGTCAGAACTTTAATATGTGCAGGAAGTCTTTTGTCTTTACTTTGAGGTTTCCTAAGAGGAAAGGATCGCACCAGGGATTAATGTAAATGAATGAAGGATGAGAAAATGACTTCTTGGGGAGAGAGAGAGAGATGGAGGGATGCTCTGATTCACCAGAGCGGCGTGTTCACCTCTCTTCTCTTCCTCATCTCTCTTCGTTTTTCATTCTGCGTCATGTTTCCTGCCGGCTCGGTTTCACCCCTCCTGAACACTCTTTTCTCTCTCTCTCTCTCTCTCTCTCTCTCTCTGTTTCTATGCTGCCGTGATGGAGGGATTTGCAGCCGTTCATGCTCCATAAGTTCCAGTGTGTTCTGGGTGTTAATCTAAAGGAAAAGCCTTCGCAGTCTGCTAGATCTGCATATGATATCTCACACACACACACACACACACACACACACACACACACACACACACACACACACACACACAGTTCTGTCAGACTGGAGACTAAGATCTCAAAACTTCAGAAGATGTAAAAAACTTGTCAGTGTCACTTTCATTCGTGCTCTTTCTCTCTCTCTCTCTCTCTCTCTTTGTCTCTGTCTCTCCGAGAGTTTAAAGACAAACAGAACCTGAGATACATTGACTATCTCTCTCTCTCTATCTTTGGCTCTCTGTCTGGCTCTTCGTCTACTTTTGTCTCTCTCTTTTTTCCTTTTTTTTTTTTTCCCTCTGTTTGTCCTTCTTTCTTTCTGTCTCAGGTTGTAAGTTCTCATGCCTCTGTCTCATCTTATTTGTGTTACATACGATATGCACCAAAGTATACAGTACGGAAACTCGCGCATATTCATTTGGCGATGGGGCAAAGCTCCAGCCGTACGTGTTCCCAGTAGTTAAAAGGAAGTTTTTTTTCTGCAGTTGTTGTTGTTGGAAATGGAATCTCTCTACAGAGAAAACAGGATTCGTAGTCGAGTATTATTTTTCGCTCATACGGAAGCGGTTGTGAACGGGGGACCCGAGTTTGAAAAACGGCGGCAGAACAATTCCTTCCCATACTCGCCCCATTCCCCTGATCTTTTGTGAAGATCCTCCAAGAACTGTTCCTGCATTACGCCAGCAAATCATCTCCTATTGCAGGAGTCTGCAGCAGCAACCTTTTGTTCCAGGAATCCAGGTTGAGAATCTGCGTGAAGGATATGAAGACTGTCTACAGCGAGGCGTGCGCACACACTTCAAACACTCACATTGCGCATACTGTGGTACATCAACGCCCTAATAGTGTGTTAGTTTCTTTCAGGAGAAGTAAACTCACAGATGATATCAAGGTAATGTTCATCTTTTCGTTTCAGTACCGTACAACGCATACTGTATGTGTGTCTCTGTCTTGCTCGCTCTCTCTCTCTCTCTCTCTCTCTCTAAAAGATACATGTTGCTTCTGAAGCTACTAAAATTAATCAAAGGCCTAAATAAAATGACCTCATTCAAAATTTGACACACAGGTTACTCACTCCATAGATGCGTCCCCATCCCCCCCCCCCCCCCACCTTTTGCTCGCTCTCCCTCTCCATTTACCACACAGTGTGTTTAAGGGTGTGGTCTTCTTGTTAAGATTTCTAGTGGAAGACCTTGAGCAACACCTTGTGTGTGTGTGTGTGTATATTTTAGCTTGATGGTGTTCATTGAGCCTGCACTGTCCGTTAGCAACCCCGAGCTGCACGGTGTCCAATGACGCGCGCGCAAACAGACACAAAGCAGCCTTGAGCAGAGAGAGAAAATGGATCTTTAACGTCTCTAATGAGACTTGCTTTTGCTTTACACGCGCGTTTACAGACACAAAATAAAATATATTTTACACACACACACACACACACGTGGTCACAGTGTTATAGTAAACAGTACAGTACATGCGTACACAGATGTTGATTATACCAGTAAGAGACTGCACACAATTCCGCAGTGCAAGAGAGAGAAAAACCGTTAGTTCAGTTATCACGTGACGCTCGGCGTCAAAACAAGAAGCGCATGCTTAATACATGATACTCGGTACTCGTAAACCGAGACTTGTTCGTTTTCCAAGTCAAAATTTATTTAAAATCTTTGCTCGTCTTGCGGAACACTCGCAAACCGCCTTACTCGCAATCCGAGGTTTCATTGTGTGTGTGTATATATATATATATATATATATATATATTTTTTATTTTTTTTTTTTTATATGATACATTCCTGAATACCTTGTTTTACCTGCTGGTCTCAGATTCGTTCCTCAAACTATGTGTGTGTGTGTGTGTGTGTGTGTGTGTGTGTGTGTGTGTGTTTTTCTCTGTTATGGGACTTAAACAGTACCACTCCTGTCTTCGGCTCGGTGCAGGAGCATCAGTGGGGCAGTAAGACCCCCCGAAAAAAAAAAAACGGCCCCATAATCCGTGAAACTCTATCAGAATAATCCCCAGAAAAAGAGAGCGAAGTCCTGGACACCCCCTTCACTTCTCCGCTTCTCTCTCCTCCTTCTTCGATCCATCGCTCTCTGACAGCGCACCAATTCTGCCGAGAATCTGAGATGCTTATAAGACTTAGACAGGAGGTCTGGAGGTCTTCTCTCTCATATGGCTTCTTTTAGAGGGACGCCTCAGAGAGAGAGAGAGAGAGAGAGAGAGTCTTTGAGTTCTTATCTTTGGAATCTGTCCATTCGATGAGATATAAAAATGAAGTTTGAGCTGTTTTTCTGGGGTAAAAGTGTGTGTGTGTGTGTGTGTGTGTGTGTGTGTGTGTGTGTGTGTGTGTGTGTGTGAGGGCTATTTGTGCTCTTAAAATGGCAGAGAGTGAGGCGTCTCTCAGCATCGACCCAGATTCACCTCCACTGATTCTTTATATGTGATTCTGGCACATTAAAGGCCTGAAACTTTTCATTCCTTATGGACAGTTGAGGAATTTTAAAAATATAGCAAGTCAATTAATTGGGAAAAAAAAAAAACTAAAAATACTCAAGCTGAAAATTCAGTTCACACAATGTATGCTGTCTACAGACCTTCATCATTCTCTTGTATTAAACACAGTTTTCTAACATCAACTAAGCTGTACAAACCTACAGTGGAGACCAAAAGTATTAAGACAACATATATGATGTATTATTGTTCTCCTTGTGCACAAAACAAATTAGTTCTCGCCTAAAGAGTTGTGCTAATTAGAATCATCCAGTTTAGTTAACGGATGGAACAAATCCTGTATGTCGCAAGATGTTTACTTTCTGAAGCCGGGGTGTCCAGCTCTGCACAAAAAACTCGCTTAAAACACGTGAATTCTCAAGTGAATTGTGAATGTCTGTGGAAAATTTCTGTACGTGATCTTCAGGAAGCAATCGTCTTTTTGAAGCAGGTTTTGAGAAAAAAGAAAAAAACGTAATACTAACTAATTGTATAGCAGTTGTATAGCAATTTTGTTGCATAAAATGACTTATTTTTTGTTGTTATTATTTTAAATATGCGTGAATGTCATTCAAATATTAAATTTCACTTTTGTCCTGATCTGTTTGGACATACAATACAATACTGCACAATATTCTTAAGCTGTTTTCACACTAGGCATGATTGATTTGCCCAGGAACGATTATTTCCCCCCTCGCCACTCCCGCGCTGGCCAGCATTCACGTTATGTTTGCTATGTATGATACAGTAGGTGGAAGTAGACTGTTACTTGGTTTGTGAGCTGGCATTAAACATGAGAGAAGAAGAGAATGAGGAAGTTAACTTTCTCTAATATTATCGATATTTCATTTTGTAATTTAATGACAGCATTGTTATGGTTTTCTAAAAAAATAAACATTTCTGATTTCTGAACATTAGTATTAAATCAATTGTTACAGAAAAATATTTGTATGAAGCAAACGAGCAGCATGTTAATGCAAGAATAGACTTTTCAGAAAAAAAAGTGATGACAAAAATAAATAAATGAAGTCTGCTGAATTTTGCAAACAAAAAAAAAATAAAGCAAGTAAGTGTGACAGTCCTCATAACTACTGGAGCTGGTCCTTCAGGATGCTCAGCTAAAGTCTACAGTACTGTGCAAAAGTCTTAAGGCTGTGCTAACGGTTCCAGTAGAGCAAGGATGCCTTTAAAAATAATGAAAATTAATGTTGCATTTAATTTAAAAAATAAAATACAAATGCAGTAACTGTAGTTAAGGAAACAAAGTCATTATTTAGGGGGGTGATCCTTTGTTTAAAAAAAAAAATGCCACTAAGTTTTACCAAATGTCCTACAGGACCAGCCACAGTTCTGCTTTAATTTAATTTAATTTAATTTAATTTAATTTAATTTATTTTTTGGCATCGCTTTATTTTCTGGTTTACAAATATTTTATTCTTCAAATTCTAATGTCTGGAAATCAGAAAATGTGCACAGTACGGTGTAAAATCTATTTATGTTCATCTGACAGTGTGTTATTATTTCATTGCGTTTTATACCACAGTGCTGTCAATTCCTCGATTCTCATTGGTTTTATGTTTATCAGTTTATTTTATGCATCATCCTCCCTGACAGTAGTTTTTAGCTTCAAGGCTTACATGAATGCATGTCACATACATTTATATATTATATAATATTACATAACTTAAGGATGCTTGGTATAAACCAGTCAGAAAAGCAGGTGTGATCATTGATAGATATGTGATGTTTGTGTACGTTGGGAGAGAGTCTCAAGTGTCCGTGATTGTATCAGGATTGTATTGAGTTTGCACTTTCTGGTTGCTTCATTAATTGTAAGAGAGGCTGGTGAGAGAGTGACGGTTTAAAGCAGCTCTAGTTCAAGTTCCACATCACAACTCATTTAGAACTATAAATACAAACACAAATAAGGTAATAAATAAAGTAAATAGACACGCAGTTTTATTATGACTACTGTTTCAGATCGGAAGTGATATTTCCAGAGGAAGTTCTCGAATACAAATAGCTTAGGAGTCTTAAAATCCCTCTTTCTAATGTTATAGCAGAATTCTAATGATGTTTAAAAAATAAATAAAAAACAACAACAAGGAGACAACATTAACAGAGTCTCGACCTGGCCGACCTGGGCCTTGTGAAGGACGTCTTCGAGGATCTGTTAAAGTAAACACATTTACTTTAACACATTTAAACTTACTGACGAAACACATTTTTGCTGCATGCATTTTATCATAGAACTACATGAGTTTGAGTTGCAGTGTAAGAAAAATACGAAGGGCGTTCAGGTCAAACCGGGACTATTGATTTGTGTAGAATAACAAAACACAGTGAGAGTAAAACCTCCCCTTATTTCTCTATATAATCTCCTGCTATACTAATGCACTTATCCCAGTGTCTCACTGGTGCTTGGATACCATCAAGGTAGAAAGTTTTCCGAAGCCGTGATCGAACTGCCTGATTCACGTCTGAAACGCTGGCCTCCCAGGAACTCCTAATATGTGGAAATGGCTTGGAGCGAGGTCAGGACTGTACGGGGACGCAGTTGTGTGGCAATAACTCCCAGCCGAGTTCCTGTGGTGTGCAAGTGGTGTTGGTGAATGATCGTGCGTACAGTTCACACTGACAGATGCGTCTCTTCTGCAAGTTGGCGACAAGTTATCCGTCGATTTTCAAGGATCAGGCGTTCCACTCGCTGAATGTTGACAGAAACGAATGCAGTGGGCTCCGAGTCACCGTTTGCTCCAGTCAAATGTTTTACTGCGGTTAAGAGTCTCATCACCGCACTGTGTTTGAAGTGAATGTCAATCGCTTTTTATGACCCTATAACAGCCTCCCCTGTTATGTTTTATCCTCTATGTATTTGGCATATAAAAGCTTCATCAGCTCTGTCCTCCTGAGTTAGTTACTGTCCTGGGTTACTCCTGTTATGGAGAGAGAGTCCTTACCATAATGTCCTCACTGTGTCAGGGTGTCGCATCACAAGTCTCCGAGCGGGCCGATTCGGTTCCTGCGTCTTTGGCTGGCCCTCTTTCACCTTTTTCGGTTAGAGGAGAGGGCTTAGTGCTGCTCGTTCAGCCACGCCAATAAAGTGCCAACGTCACCTTGACTGGCACTCTCACAGGTGCACCAGGTGTGTGTGTGTGTGTGTGTGTGTGTGTGTGTGTGTGGGCATGTGGTGAAGAGTGACAGCTCAAGTGCTTTAAGCCATGCCACCACACACAAATGTGTGTGTGTGTGTGTGTGGTTCATGAGGAGTGCCCATATTCAGTACCACACACACACACACACACACACACACACACTTTTTAGTACGTGTGTACTACAAAGCACTTATAGTAGTAATCTCTCTTCGGTAAGTCTCATTGGCCGAGGATTACCTTCATACCGCACAGAGACGAGGTGTGTTTGGAGAAATGCAAACACATCTTAGTGTAATCTCTTAAAAGAAGATCTGTTGCAGAGAAGATCATTTTCAGGTGAGAGACCACTGTGAGTGTGGTGTGTGTGTGTGTGCGTGCATGCGGTTTGTTTAAATAATCAATAAAAAGTAACTGTTTGTAAAAGCGCTGATGAGAATTGAATAGTGAGGTTCGTTTGAATAGCTAGTCAGAGATAAAGAAATTCGAGTGTGTGTGTGTGATGGAGGTTTGGTGAGTGAGAGAGTAACTCTAGATTAATCTCTGCTGATCCTCTCCCACAGGTGTGTGGCCTTAAACTGGCTTCAACGCAGGCAACCCTCAACCCTAGTGATCAATAACCACACACACACGCGCACACACACGCAATTTAACTACATTCCCAGGCTTTGCTTCAGTTCATTGAGCAATATTGTGTTTTGACATGAAATGGTGAAACGTTGCCCTGGTAGGAAAAACAATTTCTGAAAAATTTGTACACGTTGGTAATACCGTCCAGTATTTATATATTTATAAAGTATAATTTTCAACTCGGCTGTTTTTAATAGGTCAGTAGTGCGTGGATAAGCTTTACTTCATCTCACATGGCAACGCAAAGCTTACCTACGATTGCATACCTCAATTTTACTCAATGTTTTATTAGGTTTTAATATTATTTCAGGAAAATTGTGTATAAACTGTTTAACTTCGGCTTCCTGCCTTAATTCTGCCTTCTCGGTTTCTGCCACTTGTACATTCTTGCAGGTTTTCTGATGTGTTGAACGCAAGACTTGCGAATTTGTGTTCAAAACTTAATATTTTTGAGGTGCGTTGTACACCCCCAGCATATAGACATTATTAATCATTAATAATGTCTATACACCATATAATGTCTATATGCTGGGGGTGTACAATGCACCTCCAAAATATTAAGTTGAAACTCTCATATCTTTTTGATTCATTACAGGTAAAGTTAAATGTTTCAAGCCTTTTTTTGTTGTTGTTTTTTTTTTGAAGATTACAGCCTACAGCTTATAAAAATATCTTGAAAAAAGTATCTCAAATTATTTTAATATTTTCCATCAGTCATAAAATGTTACATTTTTCTTTTTATTTCATTCTATCTTTAGTTTAATCATAATCTTCTAGTGCATTTTTCCTTCTAGTGTGTTGAAATCCTTCCATCTTTCTATTCTAACCTATTTTTCCATTTGATGTCACAGACAGTGGTATAAACATTTCACTGCATACCATTCTGTGTATGGTTGTGTACCTGACAAATATAATTTTTAATTTTAAATCATTTACATTACATAAATGCACTCAATATTTTGTCAGGGCTCATTTATTACAAATTACTTCATCAATGAGGCAAGATCAACCTGTGGCACTGGTGAGGCATTATTGAAGACCAGGTTGCTTTAATAGCAGCCTTTAGCTCACCTGTATCGTTTCCTCTTGATAAAATATTCTCCATGGGGTTCAGGTCAGGTGAGATGGCTGGTCAGTCAAGCACAGTAACATCACGGTCAGCAAACCAGTTAGTGGTAGTTTTGACTCTGTGGGCAGGTGCCAAGTCCTGCTGGAAAAGGAAATCAGCATCTCCATAAAGATTGTCTGCAGACGGATACATGAAATGCTCTAAAATCCACTGGTAGACGCCTGTGCTGACTTTGGACACAGTGGACCAGCACCAGCAGATGACATGGCACCCCAAATCATCACTGTGGAAACGTGACGTTGAACATGAAGAAATTTGGATTCTGTGCCTCTCCACATTTCCTCTAGACTCTGTGACCTTGATATAAATAAAATGCAAAATGTCCTTACATCTAAAAAGAGGACTTTGGACCAATGAGCAAAAATCCAGTTCTTTTTTTCCTCACCCATGTAAGGTTCTTCTAATGTTGTCTCTGGTTCAGGAGTGGCTTGATAGTAGGAATGCAACCGTTGTAGCCGAAGTCACGTACTTAAGATCTCTACCGCACCTGGCCTTACTCCACTCCACTCCTTGTGAAGCTCTCCTAAGGTCTTGAATTGGCTTTGCTTGACCATCTTTGTAAGAATGCGGTCATCTTTTTCTTACAACACTTCCCTTCCAGTCAACTTTCCATGAATATGCTTCAATATAGCAGCTTCTCTGGCTTACTCTCCTTGTGTTGTTGATCATCTTCTGGGCAACTGTCGAGTCAGCAGTTTTCTCCATGGGTTGACCGAGAGGTAAACAAGTATATATACAGTGTGAATAGTATAGTTTATTTATAATGAACTGTTATGAATAGTTTACTTAAACTTGGAATTGATAAAATACTATTATTTTGAGATACCAGATTTTTTTTTTTGGGCCCTAATCTTTGAAATTTAAACATAAAGCGTTGAAATATTCCACTTTATGTGTAGATTTAACTTTATAAAGATAACTTTTTTTAATGTTATTGTATTTTTTGAGAACCACTGTATACATGTTTAAAAACATATACAGTATCTGCAAAGTTACTAATTAAATCAGTGTGTAATCTATACATATATTGAAACTGTAAAGTTGGCGTGTTTGAAAATATTTGCAAAAAAAAAAAAAAAGATTTTGCGAAACGTAAGGTAAGTGATAGAACACATGGAGATGACTTTTGGGATTTTTGTCTGTCTGTTTGCGCATCATGTAAAAACTACTGCATGCATTTTAATGGGGTTTTCACAGGTATATCTGACCGAGCTCGAGGTAACATACAGGCTTTGTTTCATCGCGGTCAGAACACAGGGAGAGAAGATATGCTACTTTGAATTTTAAAGGGAAAACGCCCTTATATCATAAAAAATATTAATAATTATAAATTTAATTCGTTCATCTCAAAATTCACTATACATTTTTTTTAATACTAACTTACAGTATGTGTGTGCAATTGAAATCTACTTTATAAACGCAATCTCGCACCTTCATGCCATGCACTTTCCACAAATTTCAGTTTGGCAGATGGCGTGGTAGAATTTTTAAAACACGCTTTTGAACGTGCAATTAAATTCCACCCGAACAACGTCGTGGACACACCTAGTGTTTTGTTTTTAGAAATATCAGAATCTCCGACCGAGTCGGAGTGTTGTTGTATATTAGAACCGTAAATACTTGTTACTTGTGAATGTTTAAACGCTGTTAATTTTAGTTTTCTGCTTTGAGTGTCTTTGTGTGAGTGGTGCATCCTTCAGTTTAAGTTTTTTTTTTTTTTAACACTTCTCTGTCTCCCTCATTAATGTCAACTACCTCTCTCAAGTCACTCAGACTATCTCCGTCACTGCTGAGTATCTGACCTTCACCATCGCACGTATTTAAGTGCTTCGAGTGTTTTTGCTCTCCACACTTCTTGACCTTTTATCCTGTGTGTGTGTGTGTGTGTGTGTGTGTGTGTGCGCGCGCGTGTATTTTTAAAAACACATTCTTACTAAGGGTATCAATAAAACCTGTAAACCCCGTAGAGATGCATTAGAGATGTGATTACTCCTCTGTTTTCTTCATACACATGCAGGTAATGTTCTAGTGTTTGTATGGGAATAGATATCAGAAATGAGTCACCCGATTGTGTAGTGTGAAGTGTGTGTTGTGTAAATATCCGTGTTGTGTCTATAATGCACACTTCTTGCAGCCCTGTGTGTTCGGCCGTGGGTTTGTCTACTTACCAGTCAGAGTGTGTCTAACTGCCTCCTTTACTTTTATTCTCAGGATTATGCGACATCTTGTCTTGATTGATCGTGATTTCACACTCCTTGACCATTCTATTGACGAGGGCCACTTTTTGATCAGACCACAGCACACACAACACATTAAAAAGGGTGACTTTGTAATTATTTTCATTTTAATTGCTTCCACTTATCAGACGTCTGATCTGTTAATGAATCCACGCCGCCTCGGACAGCAATCCGACAGTGACTGGAGACGCACACACACCTTTCCTTAACATCTCTCCATCTCTCGCCTGTATATCGTCTTCTCTCTTGATCCCACTCTCCTTTAATCTCCATTTCCACCTTTCTCTTTCTTATTGCATTGGTTTACAATCTCTCCTCGTGTTTGTCTCTCTCACTTTTTTCCTTTTTCTTTTTTTATGCTCTTATCACACCATCATTCTCTCTCTCTTTCGCTCTCCCTTTCTCACTTTAGAATTTTATTTTTGTTATTTTTAATGTTAACTACCCTTTGTCCATATTTAGCCTTTATCATTTTTTACTTAACTAAAACTCTCATGTATAAGGTAAAATTGCTTTCTTTTACTGTATTGATTCTACTTATTTATCTAAATATTCATTTATTTATTAAAATTTGTGTCAATAAGGTAGACATGCTGTGAATGTTCAAAATAAAAAGGCACTTAAGTCAAAAGTCTCTTTCTCTCTCGTTTTTCTAATTTTTTTCCCTGTTTTTTATTTCTACTCTTTTTCTCTCACATGCTTTTCTTTCTTTGTGCTTTCTTTCTCTCATTGCATTTTTATTTAAATTTTTCCCCTATGCATCCATCCCTCTTTCTCTCTCTCTCGCACATCTCTTCCGCCCGGTTTGACCTCTTCGTGCCTCACTTCTACTTGCTCTTTCTTCTTTCTTTCTGTCTTTTACATCCTCTTGCCTTCTATTATTTTATTTTTCTACTTTCTCATTTGTTCTTTCATTTCATTTTTATTTCATCTGCATATATTTTCTTTCTCTCTCTCTGTCTTTCTTTCCATCATTCCATCTTTTAATACTGTTTTGCACTTTCTTATTTTTGTCTCACTCTTTCTTCATTTTTTTTTTCTTTCTCTACTTCTCTCCCTCACACACACTTTGTTGCTCTCTATTGTTTTTTTTCTCATTCTCTCACATGCTATTGTTTCTTTTTTTTCTTTCCTTCTTTCTTTCGGTTTTGTCTTTTTTGCTTCTTGTTTTTATTTCTATTTTTCTATGTGTCCATCTCTCTCTCATTCCCTCGTCTTCTTTTTTGCCAGTTTGTCTCTGTCTTTGTTCCTTACGCGTGTTTGCGCTCTCTTTTTCTCTTGCTTTCCGTTTCCTACATTCTTTATTGCTTTTTCTTTCTTTTTTCCACTTTTCTTGTTCTAATTGCATTTTTATTTCATATTTTCCATCTCCCTAGATATTCTCTCTCTCGCACACACACACACACACACACACGTACTCACACAATCACTTTTTCATTAGGTCCATGGTCATTAAGTGTGATTATTATCAGGACTGATTGTTAATCTCCTGCTTTGTTTGTTTGTTTTAAACAGATTAAGTTTTGATTGCTGTGGGATCAAGAATAAACATTCTTGTTCTCTTCTTAAAGCCACACCAGGCCCAAGTGATTCCGCCTCACCTTATTATACTGCCCGGAAATATGTCCGACTGTAATAATTCCTCATGTTCCTGTATCCGCCTGGGTTTGCTCAAGGGATCCGAGCAAGTCACTGGTTTACGTTTACATGCCTGTGCTAATTTAAACAGTGTTAACGAATGGGCCGGTTTATTTCCATGTGATGTTACTTTTGGCTGATGTGGATTCCTGCTGATTTAAAAGCTTTCGGATGGACTCGAAGTTAGGACTGAATTACAGGATGAGCCTTGCGGGGCTTTTCTCTAACACGATGAGGGTTTGTGCGTTTCTGTCAGCCAAGCCCATAACGATTTTTGGGCCGTGCTTTGTTTTCTCCCACTCCCACTCTCTACAGCAGAAGCTTACAGCATGTCAGACAGATGACGGCCAGGATGCTATGAACACCACCGAGCTATGCTTTCCTTTGGGGGCTTTTTATGGTGGATTTTCTAAGTGTGTGAAACAAGCGATTCAAATTCCTCAGTCCTGTTTTCTGTACTGGGACCTTTAGAAACACAATGTACATCTCCAGCACAAAAGCTGGAACTTCTGGCCTCCTAAGTACAAGGTGTGCACTGTAGTTTTATTGCAATTTCAATTGGGGGGGGTTAGTCCAAGTACTGGAGAAACAGATGCGTCTTGAGTCGTAGTTTAAAGATAGTCAGCGTCTCTGCTGTACGGACATCTAGAGGAAGTTCATTCCACCACCTAGGTGCCAGAACAGAA
>JAQMYJ010000005.1:4920773-4937450 GCA_030014305.1 Clarias laeviceps
GTAACCTGCCTGATTTACTCTAGTCCCAGACATTTTACTGCTGTCCCACCTGATTTATTCCAGTCCCAAACACTGTACTGTAACCTGCCTGATTTACTTCAGTCTCAGACATTTTACCGTAACCTGCTTGATTTACTTCAGTCCCAGACACTTTACTGCAGTCCTGCCTGATTTACTCCAGTCCTAGACACTATACTGTAACCTGCCTGATTTACTTCAGTCCCAGACACTATACTGTAACCTGCCTGATTTACTCTAGTCCCAGACATTTTACTGCTGTCCCGCCTGATTTACTCCAGTCCCAGACACTGTACTGTAACCTGCCTGATTTACTCAAGTCCAGGCACTTTACTGTAACCTGCCTGATTTACTCCAGTCCCAGACACTTTACTGTAACCTGCCTGATTTACTCTAGTCCCAGACACTGTACTGTAACCTGCCTGATTTACTTCAGTCCCAGACACTGTACTGTAACCTGCCTGATTTACTCCAGTCCCAGACATTTTGCTATAACCTGCCTGATTTACTTCAATACCAGACATTTTACTGCAGTTGGGCCTTTTTATTCCAGTCCCAGAGACTTTATTTACAACAATCCCAAACATTGGGTTTAAGAGAAGTAAGAGAACTTACTGTATCTATTTTGTTATCCGCAGTTTTAGGGTTAAAACCTTCACTTTTTAATAAAACCAGTTACACCAGTGTGTTAAACAAATCAAATATATTTTTATTATTTATTTTTTATTTTCTAAAAACTTAGTTCTCTTCTAACAGTTACAAAAAAACTATTCAATTTAATGTCTCTCTCTCTCTCTCTCTCTCTCTCTCTCTCTCTCTCTCATCATAAATCAGTTCTGATGCATTTCTTCTTTTTTTTCCCACACAAAAGAAGGATAAACTGCTCCACTCCCAGGAGAAATCTCCACATTCACAACTCCTCCAGGACTAGAGCTGTTGGGACAGCGTTTAAACACACACACACACACACAATTCTCTCTCTCTCTTAACCTCACACCCTCTCACTTTTTCTCTCACACACACCTCTGGTTGTCCCAGTCGCCTCTCATTAATGATTGTGCGTATGCGTAGGCCTTGGCGCTGACTGATAACTGTCTGCGGCGTGCAGTCGAGCGCAACATTAGTCACGCATCACACACATACACATACGCACACACTTCTACCTCAATAACACCCAGCACAATAATGATCACGGAGATAACATATAAACAAGGGGTTAGATCTCAGCTAGGGGATACCCCCTTCTATCTGTCCCGACCAGGGGTGCCAAAGGGGCACAGGGGGCAGGTGTTGAGACTGGGGGTGGTAGAGGGTCTTAGGGTCCTCGGGGAGAGTATGAGACTAGCAAGGCTTTTTAAGAATCGAAGCCCGTTTGTTTTCTTAAGACATTAACATGAGGAGAATTATGGCAGGTTAAAGGGCTCTGTGGCGGACTGTCTCTAGAGACACACACACACACTGAGTAAATTCTCTTTGTTTATATAGAACCTCTCTTGCACTTGAGCTGGATTTACAATTAAAAAAGGAGAAAAGAAAATATATGAGGAGATTTGTTATGAGAAAATTATGACTTAGATCTTGAAGCAGAAAAAGGACAGTTGTGAGTTCTGGAGTTTGGAAAGTCACAAATACTGAATAATCTTTATCACTTATACATACCATGGGAAAGTTTTAGGAGACACACCAGGAGAAGAACTAAGTATATGAGGATGGAGAAGCGCACACAACCCTTCATCGTCAAAAAGAACATTTTAGCGATCATAATGTTTACATAATTTCCATCATCACAAATGACACTGGCTTGTTCAGTAATAATACCCAAATTGAAAAAGCAGGTACAAGTAACAACTTCTGGCATACAGCTGCATTTCCAAACTTTGGGCCACACCCCCTGATATTTATTCAAAGTAGTAATTTTATTATTAGATTTTTTAAATATAAGTTAAAAGTTTAAAAAGAGTTTAAAAATATAATGTTCCTTTGGCATTTTTTTTTATAAATATAAGTGTTATATAGTATCAAATGTGCTGCCTGGCCAAAAAAAAAAAAAAAAGTTGCACAATTTAATATTTAATTTGACCCCCTTTTAGCTTTGATTACAGCACACAATGTGGTTTTCAGTTCATGTCTGAAAACTATTCCTCATTGTTCCAGAACCACTCAATCCTGGAGTCCTGGAATATCTGCGTGCCTTTAGGGGGAAAAAAACTTCATACATGTGATAACCTGGTCATTCAGTACATTCAGGTGAGTGTACTGATTCTGACTTCATTTTATTACCACATAACGTTGCTGAGTCTAGACCTGAGCAACTGAAGCAACCTCAGATCATAACACTGTCTCCAGAGGCTTGTACAGTGGACACTATGCATGATGGGTGCATTGCTTCATCCGCTTCCCTTCTTACCCTGACACACACCTCGCTCTGGAATAGTAGGCTCAATCTGGACTCATCAGACCACCTGACCACCATTTTTCCATCGCTCCAAAGTGTAATCTTTTTGCTTTCTAGCGAATTCCAGCATTAACAAGTGGTTTTCTTATAGACACACAGCTGTTTAGTCCCAATCCTGTGAGTTCTCGCAACATGTGTATGTGTGCGTGTGGAAATACTCTTACTTTCATTATTAAATATAGCTGATTTCTAATGATGAGTTTTTAATCATGCAACTTCACCAGGTGTTTAAGTCACGCTTCTTTACCATCTCTTGAGGTTTTAATAAAGCTTTGGACGATTCTTAACCCAGTTCTAGTCATTTTAATGTTTTCATTGCTTGATGCCGGCCAAACCTTTTTGTGAGACTTTTTGCTGCCAGGAAGTGTATCATGTAAACAAAAGTTAAATCTGAAGTAATTTCACAGCTCACAGACTTGTACAAAGCTAACCTGGTACCTGTAAGTTGTATTTATGCTTTATAACTACAGTACAACACTTGAGATTTTCGGGCACTAAAAGTTTTGGCTAATGGGACACATTTTAAATAAATTCTCTTAAAAATCGGGGAAATTGTGCGTGTCAGTGTTGTCTGGTCTTATCTTTTAATATACGAGTTTGAAATTTTTATGCAACACAAGTCATTTGTTAAAAGTTATGAGAACCGAACTTGTGTTTTTTGTCCCTCTCAGCAAAAATACCCAAGGCCGACACGTGTGGCTGAGCACCTGGTGGTCAATCTTATTGGCCGATATTTAACTCAAGGCTGAAGTGTTTGATTCGATTGTCTAAACAGCCGTGTCACTGCTGATGGCAGCTCTGGCAGAGGGAAGCTAATTACTGCAGTGTTTTGTAAAGTCATTATTTAGGAATAAACAGAGGAAAGTCTTCCTGAGTGCGTCTACGCGTCTGTGATCGTCTTTATTAGCGAGTCAGATTCTCCTGCACACCCCAGTGAGCTAGTGCAGCACGCTAACAATGTTTCTCCTCTCTCGCTCTCAAGCAGTGGAACGTGTTCACTAATTGCGAACTTTATTAGACGTTTCCTTTTTCTAATTGACGTCAGCAAATGTTATTGTGGAAGAGGGGAAAAAAAACAACAACAAGCAGGCGCTGTTTCGCTTTCCAGTCTGCTTGCCGTGTTGGGCCCGAGCTGTAATAATAACGCGCTTGATAGGGACGCGGCTCCAAAACAATAGCATGTTCGATTTGCATAATCTGAATATATTTTCTGGTTGTGGGTTTTGCCAAAAGTCGACTTAATTGCCTTCTTCCTTTCTGTGGCTGCGAGTTAATGTGGACTGCCTGAGAAACAGGAATATTTTTTAAAGCGTTCCTCAGCGTTTCATAATTAAACGTTTTTTGTTGTGTTTTTTTGTCCTAATTTGTCCTTTGATTTAACGTTAACCCACTCTTTGTTTCTTCTCTCTTTTTGTTACTGCTTTAATGCTTTTTTAAATGAGTTTGTCCTCCGCTTTTTAAAGTTAAGTGATGTTTTTCGCCTTTTGCTTACCCTTCATTCTTTCATTTCTCACATCTCTTTCTCTCTCTCTTTGCAGAATAACAGCGAGGAGCTGAAGGCCGAGCGTCTGCGCAGGGCGACGGAGCGTCTCCGCAGCCCCGTCATCTTCAGCAAGGAATCGGCCGTGCGCAAGACGCAGCTCAAATCTTTCAGCCAATACGTGGAGGGCAGGCCAGGTAAGACTCCGCCCCCACACACAAGACATCTCGCATGTAAAACATTCCCAGTGTAACGAATGAATCCTAGCTAACCTCATCCACACCAAGTGTGTTACGAGTATGTCTGTGTGTGAGACACTCAGGCACTAACCAGTTGCAGTGCATTGTGGGATTTCATGACGAAACCCAGAATACCCTTTAAAAGAAACATAATGTAATGTAGTTTATTAAACCGTATTTTATATTATTGTTCACTTTTAGTCCGTGCTCCATACTACTACACGTTGTATCAAACATGTTACACACTTTTTTTTTTTCTTCTTTTTTTTTTTTATTGTCTGTTTTCATGCGTCCATCCTGTTGTCTCTTTTTGTTTTTGTTTTTTTGTTTTTCTTTTTTAATAAAGATGTGAAGAGGCAGAGGTCGGTGCCTGAGGACCTGAAGTGTGCAGGTGTAGACAGGAGCAGTTCCTTAGAAGTGGAAAACCGAAAGCCAGCAGAAGACGAGGTGCGTCCTGATTCTCTTTGTTCCAGTTCTTATCCTGAGCACAATTCCTGAGTGACACGTTCACTTGAGCTCGGATAAATGAGCTCGGTACTGATGCTTCTGAAATTAGGAATATGGAGGGGGGGAAACGTCTGTCTTCATTTTTTTTTTTTTGTCTTTTTATGTGCAAAGAAACCCTGATTATTGCACTAAACAGAAACTGTGTGTGTGTGTAGGAGATACAGAGGAAAAAGCGAGAGGCAGGGTAAGAAAATCAGAGGCTAAGTGTGAGCGAGAGAGGCTTGGTGAGCACATGCGAGCGAGGTGTGTGTGCGTGTGAGCGAGGCCGTGCCGAGACCCTGCCTGGACCCGTCTCTCTGTGCGGAGGTT
Organism: Clarias laeviceps; assembly: GCA_030014305.1. Taxonomy (NCBI): domain Eukaryota; kingdom Metazoa; phylum Chordata; class Actinopteri; order Siluriformes; family Clariidae; genus Clarias; species Clarias laeviceps. The sequence continues at coordinate 4,925,782 of JAQMYJ010000005.1, forward strand.
AATCGGTGTTGAACCCGGCCATTACCCCAGCTCAGCCAGAATTACCCTCCCAATGATGTTTGCATTAATATAATATATATGGTAATTTCTAGCCTTAATTACGGCGGCACGGGGGCGCTGATCATGTGTAAAATTGATTCGTGGGAGAAATGCAGCGATAGAGCTGCAGCAGGAGAGGAGCCTGTGATGGACAGCGGCAAGAAAATGCAATGTAGGAAAGGAAAGGCGGGGTGGAGGAATAACCTCTTCCTCTCTCACTCCACTTTATCGCCTTTTCTCTTCTTTCCTATTAAAAATACACTGGATCAGCACTAACTATATGTCCATCATTTATGAATGTACGCTCGTTTTTATTTTTTTTCCCCCCCTCCGTCCTCTGTCATGTCTCAGACTGGAGGACGCGAGTGGCCGGAGGGAGAGACGATAAGGTTTGTGTTTGCAAGCATTTTTTTTTCTTTTTTTTTTTTTAAAAGTAAATCAACTTTGTGATTGGGACAGCATTTCAGTGTCCAGCAGTTAATGTGAAGGGAGGAGGACTCATGCAAGAGTGTGTGTTTAAGAGTGTGTGAGGGTGTGTTCATGTCTCAGGTCCCCTGCTGACAGTCCTTAGGCGGTGCTCCACCTTACCACTGTATTACAATTTACCCCTGTGTGTGTGTGTGTGTGTGTGTGTGTGTGTGTGTGTGTGTGTGTGTGTGTGTGTATTTCCTATTGACAAGCCCACTGACCCTCTTCACAGTGTGTGTGTGTGTGTGTGTAGAGAGAGTCCGTAGGCTTGAATTGAATTAGAGAACTAAATAGTGAAGGCAAATATTACAAACGACACTTGACAGATTCCAATAAAATTCCTATGTTATGCATTATGCACTTTTTTTATTATTATTATTTATGCCAGATTCTCAAATCTGATTGGTCAAAAGCAGCTGATTAATTGTCTTTAACAGCAGCCCTTACTGTAGTTCTGGCTGCAACACGAATCACAGGATTGCATTAATCAATTCGAGGACGTTTTCTATAAGGAAATGTTTTTCTTCAATAGTATTTGTGTCTTTGTTGGAGTCAGAAGTAAAACTGTAATGTTAAGGCTTCTTCAAGTAATCAGTACAGAAGATGAGACGACCAGAAAGAGAGACAAAGGAATATGATAATGATAACAGTAACTAACTTGATTTCACAACATTAAATGTACCTATAAACAAATCAAGTCAATTGGGCTTTTATTGTCATTTTATTTTATACACATTCTTATCCACAAATTTATACACATTAACATTTCATACAAACTTCAATAATTCTTTTGATTGTGTAAAGCTGCTTTGCGACAATGTCATTTGTTAAAAGCGCTATACAAATAAAATTGAATTGAATCGAATTTCGACCATATACAGTTCAGTACACAGTGAAACGAAGCGTCGTTCCTCCAGGACCAAGGTGCTACAATCATGCAACAACATAAATTAACAGAAACTAACAAGCTAACTATGACACCTAATTAGCTGACTATCTAAGACAAACCAAATTGACACCATAAATTAACAGAAACTATTCCAAGTACTATACAAAAGATGACAGAGTGCACATGTAAATGTGCAAACAACTAAATTAAAAAGTGCATCGTAGAACTGCTAATACAATATCAAAGAAATAAAGCACAAAATAATCGATACACTGTCCTGACTGTAGGTCAAGGCAGTGCGTCACACCATCTCATCTGCCATTCTATATTACAATTATTTTCCTATAACAGCATGACCCGGAGTGTACTGTAATAGGAATTAATAACATGAATACAAATAAAACAAATCTGTCGAATAAAAAGAACAAAAGTCAACTAAAGGTACCAAAGTACCAAAGATTTAAACACCCATTCAGCTGCATGTTACTGTAAATAACATCATAGTCTCAGAAAGGTGTGTTGTGTCATCGATGTTGCATGTAGCAAGAGCACTTCTCTCTAAACGACTTATTAAGGCTTGTGTTTAGTTCTGAATCAGCTGCTTCAGTATCCGCATCCTTTAAAGGTTCCCGTCTCGGCCATGTCAGGAACCGCGAGAGCACCGTCATTGCAGAACCTGCTGTTAGAGATCTGTGCTGATTTCGGAGGAAAAATGTGAAACGATTTTATGAGAGATCTTTAAATTGTTGGGGTAAGTTAAATACTACAGATACCAACAGCTCGCCTGGTGAAATGAGAAAATACAGTGGATTAATATGTAGGTTCAACACAAGGTTATATATTTTTTTTATTCCTCATATTGGTTTGATTTGCAGGAAATCTGCGTGAATATTAAGGTAATCATGTATATTTTGTCTCTTAAAGAAAAATGTACCAGGGAAAGAGTGTAATGTTGGAGTTTAGAAGAGCAGTACTGCGGTATAGCTTTTACAATTTACAATAAAATAACAAATTCTTCTCTTTAGCACATTTTTTTATTCTCCACAATAAAGAAACGGTCCTTTTTTGCTGTTTAGTTCCATAAATAAGAAACGGGACGTGTGGTTTTATGTAAAAGTGACCTTCACTCAGTGATGATTAGCCGCTCTTCCTTTTTCTCTTCCCTCTCCCCTTTTTCTCTTCTTCTATTTTCCTCTTTCAGTCTGTCTATTTCTGTCTCTCTGTCTTTCTTCTCCTTAAATTTCTCTATTTTTCTGTTTGTTCTTGTAGAATGTGACATCAATGATGATTAACCTCTCCCTCTCTCTCTCTTTCTCTCTCTCTCTCTCTCTCTCTCTCTCTTTTTCCCCCTCCCTTTTCTCTCAGAAGGCGTTCAGAGACACGAGCCAGTACGTGGTGGGCGAGCTGGTGGCTCTGGAGAGCGAGCAGAGGCAGATCGACACGCGCGCCTCGTGTGTGGAGAAGCGCCTGCGCTATCTCATGGACACAGGTAGCGCGCCCAATTTGCGCCCTAAACAGGGTCTGGCGAATTGAGCGCGGCCCGACTCTCTCTCTCTCTCTCTCTCTCTCTCTCTCTCTCTCTCTCTCCCCGAGTTTTTTCGGGGGGAAGTGGGGGGCCGTTTTGAAGCGGGACGGAGGAGGAGGGGGGGGATATGAAAAGGCTCTCCGGCTCTCTGGACCACGGCGATAAGCCGAGCTTCACCGAGAACGATAACGGCCACTGATAGCGCAGCCGAGCGCAACACGCATCCAATACCTGGCCTTCATTGATATGCTGTAGCGGAGAGAAGGAAAGAGGGAGGAGTAGAGAGAGAGAGTGTGTGTGTGTGTCAGAAAAGGAATTTTAGAGAAGAGCAAAAAATAATAGCGTGTGCACACAGATATACAGTACATACTAGTGCCTCCTCTGCCTGTGTTTGTCAAACATGCGTGCACATGTAAAGAGGATCCGCGGTGTGTAAGGCGTGAGGGAAGGGCCAGGGTGGTTTTGGCCACTAAAGGTGAAGCTCAGCAAACAGAGAACGGTTAAATTCTGGACAACGGCATCCAGACATGCCGCTACGGATACTAAACCACCACGAGGGAGATGTATTTTTTTTTTTTTTTTTTTTTTTTAGAAAAAAAAAAAAGATGCCTTGGTTTATACGCTTCTCAGGTGCATTGCTCTCGTATCAAGCACTATCTCCATTTTGCGTTTGCCAACACCATCACTGCTCTCTCCCTCCCTCCCTCCCTCCCTCAATCCTTCTTTCCCCTCCATCTCTTTCTCGGCTGGGCTCAAGTCTACAGACACCGGAGCCATTGTGCGAGCCTGAAGGGCTTTTTCACTCCGATGTGATATGAACCCAAGCCGGTTAGCCGCTCAGGACACAAGACCAAACAAGCTGAGTGAGATCAACATAAGAGAGAAAGTTCCTAAAGAGATGCTAACCTGTCTCTCGTTCATATTCTCATGTGTACGAGTGTTCTGTTGAACAGTGCAGCAGCACTCTAGTACATAAGCCCTCATTTAACACATTCCTTATCAGGACAGTCATCATGCAGCATGAACCGAAATTCCGTGACTGATCGACATAGAGTTAACTTTTACATTCCGGAAACATATACAGCACGCGCGTATACAGTCTCAGAAATAATGCTGGCAAAGCTTAACTTTGTCCTTCTCGTTAGTAGGGTATTATTGCGGATATCTTTTACATTCAAAAATAATTTAAGGACCCCTGATTTAATAACTTTAACAGCTAATCAAAGGCATCAAACATACACCTTACAAGGTAAAGAATAAAAGATGCATTTTAAAGTTGCCTTTATCTATGAGAATGTACACAGGATTCTCAGGCATCGTTAAAAGTTTTCCCCATCATGGAAAATTCAGTTCATTTGTATATACAGTTAAAGTCAAAACTTCTAATTAATTTTTTTTTTTTTTGTGATTTATTTTCTACCTTCTAGAACAAAAGTGGAGATTTTAGGATATTAGGTAACAACAACAACAGTCAGTTGTTATTTTAAGACCCAAAGGTCAGCTGTTCCGGATCAGTTCTTGCAAGAACAGTATTGTGTCGAGTGCATTTGTAAAACCCATCAAGCTCCATGATGAAACTGTCTCTCATGATGACCTTCCCAGGAAAACAAGACCAAAACTGACCTCATTTAGAAGTTCATTTAGAGTCACCAGTTACCTCAGAAATCACCAATTAACAAACAGCACCTCAGATTAGAGCCGTTATGAAGGATTTACAGAGCGTAAATAGCAGATACGTCTCAAGATACAACTGTTGAAAAGAAATTATTGTGTTTTTTGCACGCCTTCAGGATTGTTCTACAACGTAGAAAGAAATAAAAACCATGAAAGACCAAACTTGTGTCCAAACTTTTTAAACTAGGTAGAGGCAGTAAAACAATGAGTGTGGTCGTTTCAAAAAAAAAAAATTCTGAGAGAGAAAAACAAAACAGACCAGCTTCAAGCTGTAACGCATGCAGGATCGTTTCCTTGCTACATGAGTTGAATGTTTGTGTGTGCGCGCGCAGATATAATGTTTAGTTTATTCCTAATAAGTTCTATTGTGTAGGTGTGTGTTTGTATGAGAGAGAGGTAGTGTTAAAGCTGGAAAACGTTGTGAAATAAATCGATCACTTCTACTGTGGCACTTTTTCTCTCATTCATCTGTTCATTATCCATTCATTCATTTCATTTCAGCCATTCATGAGCATTATAAACAGGATCAAGCGTTAAAAAAAAACGCTTTAACTCTCTCCCATTTTCTCCGTCCTCATTTTTCTCTCTTTCTATTTTTTTTTCCTCTCTCCCTCCTCTCATGGACTTGCGCTCCCTTTTTTTGATTATATACCATGCACTGAATTTGCAAGCATTTCTCTTTTTTTCTTTTCTTTTTTTTTTTTTCTTATTTTTCTTTTTTTAACGTCAAGTCAGCGCTCCCCAGAAGACTTGGCAGTAATTGGGCCGCTTAATTTATTTACCGTGCGCAGTTCACAGCACATTAGAGAACAGAGATAATTGAACAAGAATTGTCAAGTGTCTTCTGATATCAGGCACATTACAGAAGGGAGCACGCCTAAGAAAAAAAAAACCCTCCATTTCCATGCAACCATTGTTTATAGTAATTAAGTACACAGATTTATTCCTTGGTCGCCTTCCAAGCTTATGGCAAGCGCCATTGTTGTCCTCTATTAATATGTAATCAGTAAATAGTTTAATTTTCTAATCTGCAGTTGGAGAATTCGCTTTCTAACAACTCTTAATTACGGTGCTGCCCTAATGATGCGAGCTCAGGCAGATTCGGCGCTCGGGGCTCTCGCTGCAGCTCACGCTTAATGAACTCGTTATTCGTTCACCAGAGGGAGAAGTGTCCTTCACGTGGAGGAAAAAATTATTAGTAGTAGTCATACTAATAAAAATAAACTCATTCCGTTTATCGTCTCATCTTGGCGTTTGTCATTATAAAAAAAATCTAATTTGAATGGATCGAAGTAAAAAAAAAAAAAAAAGGTCCATTCTCTCTGAGAGCGGTCAATCCGCCACACCACAATGTGTTCCATCGTCGCATTGAAATTTCTATTTATTTATTTATTTATTTATTTTTCAGCGCACCGTTATCAGCACCACTTTTGATATTCGCCCGGCTTTCCCGAACGCATCTGCTCGACATCCATCTCTGTTTATGCATTCATGCACACATATGATTTTCAAATCGCCTTATAACGCAGGCACAATGGACGCAATTATGAAAATAATGGCTTCTAAAGGCACTCCGCAAAAGCTCACACCTACCGAGCGCTCGATAAGACAGATAACAAAAAAAAAGAGAGAGAGAAAACAGACCGAAAAAAGGAGAAGGACGAGTTTTAGCCGAGATTAACATATGTTTAAAAATTGCACTCCAGCCTGATAAGACTGACACAGGTTTTATTGCACTCTAATCCCTCTCGTTTTTTTTTTTTCCCCCCTCTCCGTTCATCTCAGACACAGATATTCAGACGAGGCGCGTATCGTCGGCTCGGTGTAGTGTAAGGACAAATCGTTTCATAAAAATGCGTCTGTTTTCATGCAGGAATCTTCTCTCTGCTTTTTGTTTATTCTCAGCTTTCACACATTATTACTGTACATCAGTTTGTTGTTCCTTTCCATAATCGTCAGCTCTCGTTTCGAGAGCAGAAATAGCGCAGCATCCGGGTGTGGTTATTTATTTATTATTATAATTTTTTTTTTTTTTTTTTAAGACTAAACCTCATTTTTTGGAGTGCGTGTGTTTGGGGTGCCGCTAATATCCAGCCCCTTTTAGTTTAGCAGAAGATTTAAGCTCGGCTACGTGAGCGGCATGGAGATCCGGCCTCCGAGCTCGGGCAACACAAACAGCCCGCCGCAGCTTTAAGTATATTATCAGGCGAGTTCTTTCAGAAACGTATTGCTTAAAGAAGCTTAACATTAATTATTGTAACTTTGGACAGATTACATCCACGGCGGTCGTGTAAGCGGTGGCGTACTCCTCTTGACCTCCTATGCAAGAGCTTAAAGACACAAGAATGGCATTTCCTCGCAGCATTAATGGGATAACCGGTATAATCTTTCAACAGTAAGAGTGGAAAAAAGTGTTTAGAGTGTAATACCTGTCATTCTCAGGAAGAGGATGTCTTTAGGAATCAACACACACACACATTTATGTTGTGCCACTGTTGCAAATTCTCTCTCTCGCTCTCTCTCACTCATACACATTCTGTCTTACACACACACTCTCTCTCTCTCTCTCTCTCTCTCTCTCTCTCTCTTTAATTTTCTGGACTTTGGTACCTCGTCCACTCTAATTTCAAAGACCAAAGACTTCATTTAGCCTCCCCGCCAAGCATGCGCGCCGAGCAGCAGTAAGTAAGCCTGGAGACAAACGCAGGAATTCGCCTCATAAAGCCGGTCTTCTTTGGAGCGTCCGCAAAGGCCTGAGCCAGATCAGGAGGTGACCGGCTCCTTCAGATTTAATGCCGGATTTCGCCCGTGTCCCCCACCCCAAACATTTTTTTTTCATTTTTTTCCCTCACAAGTGTGTGTTTACAACTTTTAACTTTATTTTGACCTACTCATCGCATCCCTTTTTTAAATTTTTTTTTTTATTCAGTATCTAAGAAATGTCAGCTTGGTGACTCCTCGCTCTTATTTTATGACTCCCTGCTCTTGTGTGCATTTTATTTTAAGAATCTTGCCTCACTAGTGACTCACTGAACAGAGAAGGAGAAGAATAGAATGAGAGAGAGAGAGAGAGAGAGAGAGAGAGCTCAATCCAGAGAGTCAGGTCAATGAAGGAGTAAAGAACAAGCCACTCGATGGTCTTGCGCCACCTCCGAGGCTGTTTGTCCACCGTCCCGTTAGTTAAGTTGCACTGACTTTGCTCTCCAACATCATGCTCACTACCACCCCCCCCTCCATTCCCACACAATCTTTAACGCCCCCCCCCCCCTCCTCCATCAACATGAGGACGGGTTTTTCTCTTCTTTCGGTCTGGTGTCAGCCTTTCAAACATTCTTTAACAGTTGGATGAAAGGGGATTTTTAGGAAGATTAGGGAACGGGATCCTCCAGGCATTGTCTGAAAATCTTAAGATAAAACGCGCGGTGGATGGAGCAGTTTGGGGGGGGGGGGTTTAGTTGCTTTCTGCTGATAGTCTTCTCATTCAAAGATCTGTAATATAGATTTATTGTTTTGTTTTTTTAAGTAACTAGGAATTATGATGAGCCTCTGTCGACCCTCCCCTCCATGTTTTTTTTTTTTGTTTGTTTGTTTTTTATTCTGTATTCTCATCTCTTGCACCACAGTGTTCAGTGGTTGTTCTTGCTTTTTTTTTTTTTTTGGGAAATCGTGGCGGAGTCGAGTTAAACGGCGCACCACGCACGGCGTAGAGGACAGCTTGCGATAGGGCCGATTAGCATTTTCAAAAGGCGCCACAACGACGCCGCTTATTATAATCTCTCTTTTATTGAAGCATCTCGAAGGCCTTTTCATCATTGCAGTAGCACTCAGCCAAAGCTTCGAGTGTCTCGGCCTGCAAAAGCTGCTATGATGCAGAGAAGCAGCCAAAAACACACTAATCCTTCCTCGTTTATGATTGCATTGTAGCACTGCATGTTTTTCCCGTCTTTATTGTAAACATATGGAAAGGGTTATTTTTCTCTCTTTCAACTGGTGTGCAGTTTGATATCAGTACTGACAATTATCATGAATCAGTTAAATAATGGCGTTGCTCTCTCTGACTGGGCCGAAATTGACAAATTATGGCTTTAGCAAACCGGTTTGGGTGCGTAGAGACCCATTTTGGTTAAATGATCATTATTTGCTTAACAAATCGTCCACTGACGACATAATTGAATTTTAGCCATGCGGTCCATTAACAGACCTTTTCATATGGTAACCGATTAAGACACACTTTACAATTAAGTGTAATGACACGGGAGGAGGAGGGGGGGGGGGCCTGTAATTAGGGCTTTCATGTGCTAACAGGCCCTGCTATGCTAGCCCAGTTGTTGTTCATTTGCCTTTGTATGGGGGCCTGTGCATTCCTGGTGCTCGAATCCAAAAGCCAAACCAGCTTATTTCATCTAATGGAAACGACAATTTAAACGGCATTGTCCCGCCGTTAGGGAGAGATGAAGAGATAGCCAGGGAATCGAGTCCTGTACTTACAGTAGGGGAGGGGACTCATTATCAATTTGTCCTTAAGCAAACCTGACAGGGAGAGGGAGAGAAACAGAGAGAGAAAGAGGCAGGGGTGTGTGAGGGGGAGAAAAGAAAACGACGACGGAATCCACATCGCAGATATGGAAAGCAGGGCTAATAGTGTTAGCACATCCATTACTCGCTCGGTTTAATTCATTAAACGGACAGGGCGGTGACTGCGTCGGCCTTGTTGAAATGCGTGCAATATGACACTGCTCAAATTTGTTCTAGCGCATAGCCCAGGGGTAGAGGAGAGGCACTGGGGGGCTCCTAATGCAGGGGGAGGGGCAAGTTATCAAATAGGAACTGTGGGGAGTGGCAATACACACACACTGACACTATGGAACCTCTATACTCAATTATGTTATTTTGCTTTCTTCTCTTACCACCATCTCTCTCTCTCTCTCTCTCTCCCTCTTCTTCTTATTCCCCTGGTAGTCAAAGTCACCTGGAGCTTTTCCCTCTTCTTCTTCTTCAGGACTTTGATGAGTGACACCTGCTCTCGAACTATGACGCTAGTGTAATTAATCAGTCATTATCGTCTGATATCTTTAAATGAATTTTCATTGATCCCACCTACTTCACTGTCCACCTGAGCACGGTAACGCTACCGAGAGTCCTTTAGGGCCGCACGATTTGGTCAAAAATCCACATCGTGATTTATTTTGCCGCATATTATTTAAGTTTTCTGCTACTCTCAATTAAATTATTGAATTGTTAAATTATTAAGAAACTTAAGTGACTTTCACATGCTATAAATTGCAGCTAAAAGTGCTACACATTTTGAGAGTTACTCAAAACTTCTTCCTTTACTCAAACACCCCCACTCCCTCCCCCTATTTAATCTTCCTGCTCTTCTTTTCTTCCTCCTTTTTTATTTTACTATTTTCTTGTTTTTGTTTTTTTGTCATGGTTGTCATTTTGGTCTTTTTTTTTTTTTTCCTTCTTTCTCTTCCTTTTTTTCTTGTATCTTCATTTTACTTTTCATTTTCTTAGTCTTTTTTTCGTATGCTCCTCCTCCTCTTGTATTTATTCTTATCTGCAGTTGTCTTCATTCGTTCTTTTTTTCCCATCTTCTACTTCCATTTCCTCTTCCTTCTTTCTGATTGCTTTTACTTTGCTTCCTTTACCTGAGTGTTCTTTATCTTCTGCTTCTTTCTCCTTTTCTTCTTCCTCCATGTATTTGTCCTCTTTTTCTTCTCGTTGTTTTACCTCATTCTTGTTTTCCTTTTTTTTTCTTACCGTTCTTGTTCTACCTCGTCGTCTTTTTTCCCTCATCACTCTGCAATTCAATTCAGTTTTTTTTACCAGTTATAGAAATTGAACGTCTTCATTTTTCATACAGCTGTTTATCCCAGTTAAATACAAGCTGAAGTTTTTAAACCAGTGAATTTACTGGATTTCTGAAGCACATTTAATCAATATTTATTAACAGTAAGCCAGTGTTTTTGTTAGTTATGCGTTCCATCAGGTGTTACATAGATAACGTTAAGCTTTTCTTTCCACATTCATGCTTTGCCGTCGCAGTTTTGCGTTTATTTCACGTGTATTGCCCTTAACTGTGTATTCTGGAGTTTGTTAAATGCTTCTCTAAATGAATCTGTAGCAAACATGTGTAGAGCAATTAGTTAAGTACAGGTCATACAGCGAGCAGTAAATCCATCAAAGGAACTCTAATGAAGGAAATAACAGAGGGGGTGGGGCATCAAGATACTGAGAGAGTGTGTGTGTATGTGTGTGTGTTAGTCAGCTCTGTAGGTAGGCATAAGTAGCTGGATTAACCTCTTAAGTGGGAGGAGTAAACATCTGTCCAGATTAATGTCAAACTACAGATTTACTCCAAATATATGTATAAAAAAATGATCTTGTATTCGTGCTGAAATTTTGGTTTTACTTCCATCACACACGATTACAGCCAAGGGTTGGCAGAGGTGAACTTGTTTACGGTAGCGTTCACGAGAGTCCAACTGAAACGGTTCCATCTGGCTGCTCCGGAGATTTTTCTTCATGCAAACACAGATCCATATGCATGTCTTCCTTCTCCTGTCCTCGAGGAGTTTCTTCACTCCCTCATGCCAACAGGCCTCTCCTCTGTCGACTAATCAGCTCCTCAGATGGATGCATTGTGGCTCTATGCAAATCTATTTACATTGGAATAGCAGAATGGTGGTAGTGGTGGTGGTGAAGGGAGGGGGGGGGTGATCCTAAAAGCACCAGAGTTGGAGGGGCGGGGGGATGTGTTGGAGAGAATACCCAAGGCCAACAAATAAATGAAAGTTTGCCCAAATCCGCCAGATAATGGCCACTGTGTTCCGACTAGCCACGGTGGAGAAATAAACGCAGGGATTACTCGGGGGTTTTGCATCAGTTGCTTTCTGCTGGGTGGCCTCACTTGTCAAAAAAAGGAGATGAATGGAGGAAAAAAAGGGGAAAAAAATCATTTAACGCAAGAACATTCACATGGCACATTGAGAAAAGGAGTACGGCTAATTCCATCAAAGCTGAAGGAATCAAGTATTAATTTATTCTGCTGGGGGGGGGGCGCGGGGGGGG
>JAQMYJ010000005.1:4950944-4978777 GCA_030014305.1 Clarias laeviceps
GAATGTAGAAAATAAATCACTAAACAAAAACAAAGAAATTTACAAGTGACCCCAAACTTTTGAACGGTAGTGTATATGTACACACACACACACACACACACACACACATCATATTATATACAATAATAGGCTCTCAAGAGGTTACGGTAAGGAGGAGAAAGTGACACACACACAAAATCCGATTGACAAGGTAAAGAAGATTCATGTGCGTGCAGGTTTGCTTAAAGAAATAAATAACAGCAAGGATTCATGTCGTCTAAACGATAACCCGCTCTTTGGTCCTCTGGATTTGCAGCAACATTATGGAGAGCGCGAAAAGAAGGGCTGAGGATTGAATGTGGCCTTCTACAATATGCCATGGTTCTTATTTTTCTGCCTCCAAATTGATCCTTTTTGGCCTTTTTATCTGCCTTCCATGCACACACACACACACACACATCTCTCTCTCTCTCTCTCTCTCTCTCTCTCTCTCACTCACACACACACACACACAGTTCTTTCCCCTCCTCGTCTCCATCTCTTTCTCAGTTCAGACTTGGTGCACTCCGGGGCGTGTTATTTGAAAGTGGACGCCTCTCTTAAAGGGATTTCTGCATAGGTCCCCTATTTTTGTTGTTGCTGTTGTTACGGTTTTATATGATAAGCTTTTTTTTTTTTTTTTTTTTAGATGTTTAAAATCAATATGTAATCCTGTGCAGGAGCTTATCCCCCCAACAACCCCATTTGTAAATCTATTTGAGCTTTGTTACCAGCCCGGGCCGGCGTATTCCTCAGATTGATTAGGTGCAGTGCCAGGATCCTGTCAAATGGCCGCCTTTGATGATGTTGCAAACTCTTTCAAGATTGCTAGTTGACTGGAACTGCAGATAAGACAGGGTGACAATTCCTCCTTTTTTTGCACTATTCACAAGGAAAAAATCTATTTATTTCCATTTCGGTGTAGATTTCAGGGGTGTTTGTGAAGGTTTGGGAGTTTTGTACTCTTCAACAAAAAGGGTGTTTATATTCCAAGCACACATCGTTTTTTTTAGTTATTTGTTCTTATTGTTATCTTCATTTCAATGTTAAATTAAATCTAGTGCTAGTTTGTCTGCTTTTGGTGCTTCAGTGTCCTTCTAATTGTATAAAACATATTGATTTTGGCTAAATTAAAAAGATGACCCTATAAGGGTGCACTGAGGTCCCTGTATGATGGTGTACCAATCATAAATATAAAAAGTTTAATTATGATACAATTATGGGTTTCTTCTGAAAAAGAATTGGCCCCTTTTGAGATTTTCTTACTTCCTATTTTCACCATTTTATTTTCTCTCCTGTCTTTAACAATCCTTCAAACTGTAAAGTAAAGTTTACAAAACAATACTTCAGAAACCACAATATTAATGTGTATATAATTCATGCTGCCAGAATTTTTACTAACTTCAGACGTAGCTACAAATTAAGTGAACATTGGCCAATCTCACACGTAACCATGCAATGTCATTCCTGTTCCTCCCACCCCTCAGTAATGCCCCCGTCTGCCATGTTGGGCAGTGTCAGTCATGCTGCAGTCTTCACCAAAGTGCTGCACAGATCTGGTTTCAAAAGCCCCACACTTTCCTCTCCTGAGCTCTTTGTCAATGGCTCAGTCCTCCACCACTCTCCACCAGCCTCCTGAATGTGCTAATGCAAATTCATTTTGTTCATTTCCTCCATTGTGAGACTCTTGGCTAAGTTGCAGAGCTGCCGTGACGTTGGTCCGAGCGTAACGTTATAGACTTTTATAGTTATGAACGAGCACCAAAAGAAGCCACACAATTATTGACAAAGTAAAAAAATTTTTTATTGCAACATTTAGAGCTCATAAAAATAAGTTTGAATTGAAATCAACAAAACAATATGGATATAAGTTGAGCAAAAATGTGAATACATTGTTTCGCTATCTTAATTGTTCTTGCATATAGTGATCAAATGTATATTTTTAAAGTTCAAATATTATTCAGATGTTTTAATATAAAGCCATTATGAATAAGCTAATATTAATTTTAAAAAATAGCTTCATTCACATGAATGTGTGTGTTTTCTCAGTGGAAATTATTGCTGAAACCTTTCAGGTACAACACAATGTTATTTCATGTGTTGTTTGGTTGTTTGTTTCATTTAATCGTAAAAAAAAAATGCTAGTTTTTCAGTTTTAGAATAAATAACGTATTTGTACTATGTAATGCATATAATACATATAAATATAATTTTTTACATTTGTTTGTTTATTTATTTTGATATATATAAAATGAGTGTGTATGTGTGTGTATGTTTTAAATAAAACTTTTATTGTGTGCAGTAGTTGAAGGTGCCATTCCACAGACTATTTTCCTGTCAACTTCTCCTTTCTAGGCGCCATGTTAGGCTTTGTCTTCAGCCCCAGTTGGCCTCCATCCAACGCCATCTTACGTTGCCACTCAAATCCATGCACAGCTCAAATCTTCTGTAATAAGATCACGTATTTTACTCCGGATTCCTCTGACCTTGCATACTTTCTGTTTTTTGTTTTTTTTTTTGTTAAGAAAAATAGTTTTGTAAGAGAAGGAACTCCCTCTGAAGTTTAATCGTGCATGTTGTCTTTGCACTCTTAAAATAGGGAGCGAATGCAGAGGTGCGTCTTGATTGTTAAATTTAGTGAAAATATTAAAGCGGAACTCTCGGAAGAAGCGCTCCGAAAGCCGTTGAGCAGTTTGCAGCACTCTTGAATAAATTTCGCTTTGGAGGAGGGTCATGGGGATTTGAGCCAGTGCATTCTTGTGTAGCTTCTAAGGGCTCACATGGTTACCATTGGCGTGCATTGTTAGAGTTATCTGAATAAGCAGAGACCATGTGAGTTTTGACGTGATCGCCCAGGGCACTGGAGAATCAGAGAAAGAGAGAGGGACAGAGAGAGAGTTATCCAAACAGACTGCACACACCGCTTTTTATTACCCCCTTCTCGACTTGTTTGCCTCTTCCTTCTTTTTTTCTTTTTTTTTTTAAGTTTGGGGAGGGCTTCAGGAGCGTCCCTGACTGACCGTGATGAGTTAGGGACTGAGGTTGAGGTGGGACAGAGTAAAGGGGAGGGGCGGATCTGCTTGTTCGCTCGTCCATGTCTCTCATCGCCCCTCTTCATTGTTTACCTTCTTAATGAGGAGGGTGGGACGCTCCAGGCTTGATTGACAGCTGCATGCTGCCTCTGCCACTGGGGAGCATCTTTGGCTTTTTGGCCAAGAGTGATGACGGGGGAAATGAAGGTGGGACTGAGTCTACAGTGCCTCTGTTATATTCGCTCTCGCACTCTCTCTCTCTCTCTCTCTCTCTGTGAGTGTCACTACCTTTCTGTAAAGGTTTTGTTGGCTGTAACTCACTCTGTCTAAAGTGGCCATTGTCTCTTTTTTTTTTATCTCCCTCTTAATGCAATTGGAGACTGAATAAAGCAGGTTAGAGAGAGAATTTCTGAAAATGAAATAGTGAAGCCGGTAATGTTTTTAATAAGTATATAATTTTCTTTATTGTCATTAAATATACGGAACTCTCTTTAGAAACTAATATTCCACATTGCTCTCTTTGCTTCTCGCAGAAAAGTTTGAATCCACAAGGATCTTTGCTGAGCACTCCCAGCATTAGCTTTTGATTAGGTTAAAGACGGAGAAGCAGAGCGCTTTCCTTTGGTGCTTGAGCGCCCGATAACTCGCCAAATATTGGTACTGTGTTCATTTTGCCTCTGTGCTTCACTTCAAAGGCTAAATGAGGCAGCGGAGGAGACCTTTTAGAGCCCACCTCGGCTCTCAGCATGATGCACGTGTACCGCCCTGCTGCCGCTATTTCACACGCAGCACACTAGAAATATTTATTTTTAATAAAGTCCACTTATTTTAAGGATTGACATTTTCTCAGGAGCAGGCTGAACGGCCGTTTTATCTCCTGCTATCTTTTTCTTCTTTTTTTTTCTCCCAGAAATCGATCATGGTTAAATGTTGACATGGCACATGGTGTTGAGGAGCCCTGAGCAGCACAAGGTCTTTCACTTTTATAAGGTTTAGGCTGTTTTTTTGTTTTTTTTTTGTGAATGCTGAGTACACACTGACTCCAGCACAGTGTGTTCTTACAGAGTGTGTGAAGAATAGGCATGGTAACCAAATGTCCTGTTGGCTGTGAGTGAGGCCCTAATCTCCGATCGTATCAGTAATGGCTGATCCTGTTAGCCGGGTTGATATTTCAGACCAGCAGGCCAGCCTACCTGGCCAGGTCACCTCTCTCACACGCGCACGCACACACACACACACACTTTGAACTTTTACACTTTCAATCTGGGCCAGTAGGTCGATTTGGTGTTTTTGATGTAATGAGTGTTTAAGAAATTACATTTGGAGCTGAGATCAGGAGTCAGATTCTGTCAGAATCATGTTCTTTATCCTGTATCATTGCACAAGTCCTTGGTCCATTTGAGATCAGGTCAGGAGCGCTAGGAATTTCATATGAAGTGCTTGAACGTCACATTTACCCGTCTCGTTCTCAAGTTCCACTCTAAGTTGATGGACTCGCCAAACCGCAGTAGAGCAATTCCTAACTTTTCGTCGCTGCTAAAAAGGGTTGGGTTCTTGTGAAAGTGTGTGAAAGCAGCAGACGCTTCTTAGAATAGTTTTCTGAAGTTGTTTGTGAACCTTGGGTAAAGTTTAAGTGGAGTTTAGATGATGACTGGGCAAAGAGTTCTCTGAGTCCAGAAGTTGCTTTTTTTTTTTTTTTTTTCTTTTTTAAAGAAATGTTTAATTTTTTGTTTGTGCTGAAGTGCATCCATCTCTCACTCTGAATTCAGACTGGCAGAAGACTGAGGCCCAGAAACATCGGGAGCAGCTGCTTCTAGACGAGCTGGTCATCCTGGTCAACAAACGCGACGCCCTGGTCCGGGATCTCGACGCACAGGAAAAAGAGTATGTCCATATCTCTCTCTCTCTCTCTCACACACACACACATATACACACGTGGCATTCTGGGATAGCTTTTACTTTTGTATCCCAATGTGAGTTAATAGCTGTTTTTTTTACACCTACTATCTCAGATTTAGAGCTCATGTCGTGTAGGTCAGTGAAGAATCACGAGATTATTAGAAATTTACTAAGCGGAAGAGACACAAAACCTGTCCCAGGTGTAGCTGTCATTTCCAGGAGTCCCTGTCCTGGACTTTGACTGTGTGTTTGTGTGTTTGCAGGGCAGAGGAGGAGGATGAGCACCTGGAGCGGACTCTGGAACAGAACAAAGGAAAGATGGCTAAGAAGGAAGAAAAGTGTGTTCTTCAGTGATTCCAAACCAACACTAAAACTTACTAAAGTGTTTACTACAATTTTGAGAAATGTATTATTATTAATGCTATTATAATGAGCATTACATACTGTACTTATGTTTATTTTGGCTTAGGCGAAACTTTGGTCAGGATTCGCAGCCCAGGGCTGGTGTGTGTTAATTCACTAATACCTTTGGTTCTCTTTATACAGAGAGATTACATTTCATCAACACTAATGGATTGTTCTCTGTTTTGTTTTAGTGTGTGCTAAAAAGGTACTTTTATGTGATAAAAACACACTTTTCTGAACTGAATAACCATGTCAAAGAGCGAGCTCAATGACGATTCACTGACTTTCACTGTTTGTTATTTCAGACAGATGCGTAGCTTCAATCTTATGAATGTGTGTTCATTTCCCAGTGGAGGTTAGGACTGAACGTATTGAGGTACAACAACACATTGTTTTATAGGGAATGTTTTTTCCCCATTTTAGCATTTAAAAAAAAAAAATTCTGCATTTTATCTAAAAACTAAACAGTTTTATCATATCTTCTTTTATTTCAAGCAGTGTTTATTGCTTAATGTATAACTTTTAATTCAGCTACTTTTTAAATGTGTATATGTTGTGTTTAAGGAGGGTGTTGCTTTAAAAAAAAATAGAATGAAAGAAAAAAACACAATTGTGTTTTTGTTTTTGCAATTTTTCTTTTTTGGTTTTGTTTTACCAAATATTTTGGGATGTTCCATACCAGGAATATTAGAGTACTTATAAGTACTTGTATTTAGACTGAATGATTAAGATGTACATTTCATTTCACTGTTTGAGGGGGAAAAAAGAGCATTTGGAATCCTGTTTCCAGGAGCAGTTTGAGATCAGAATTAATTTATTGTTGTTTGTCCTTCGAGAGAGACGACTAACCATCTACATGACCTTGTGCATTAACTCAAGGACTTTGTTAATATTTATTGTATACTTTAAAAATGCTTTCATACACATCTCTCTGGTTCACCTTGCGTGCTGCTGTCTTATGGTGTGAACGTTGTTTATTTATTCCTAAAATGACCAGTCATCAATAAAACCTGAAATGCTTTCATACTCTTAACAAAACTTCTCCTGCCTCGGTTTCTTATTTCCTTGCTTTTTATTTTTCTCAGCACTGATGTTAGCTGTGACTGATGTTAAAAAATTCAATGATAATACTAAAAGAAAATGACTAAATATAAATTTAAAAATAAAGACACGGCTTTATCAGTTTCATCTCCATATTTAGTTCTGTTACGCTAATATATTTTACATCATTTCTTTTTACTTTCATTTTAATGTAATATTTAGTCTTTTTCTTTAAATGTGGTGAAAAAGTAGTTTGGCTGTTAAGAGAAACTGTTCAGAGTGCAGACTTTTTCAGTAGCAGGATTGCAGTACTTCATGCTTTGGAATTACTTAATAAAATACAATGTATAGGTAAAGCTAAAAATATACTAAAATTTATGCGGTAAAGGGGTAATAAACAGTAAATTAAGTAAAATGTGGTTATTTTGCTTAGACATGCTGCATGCTCTGCTCTGAATTTGTCTTTTGAAAGTGAAATGCATGTGCTTTGGCTCACACTTGAAGGATTTCCCTCTTCATAAACTAAAATATATCATTTATAAAAAGGGATTTTATCATATTCTGGGTTAAAATGAGCTATGACAGCTCCCTCTTACCGTGATACCTCCACATTAATCTACCCCTGCACCCCCCCCCCCCCCACCGCGACACTTTTTGTTTCTTTTTTTTTTTTTTCACATCTGTGTAGTGACTGTAATGGTGTATAGAGCTCGCACTTAATAATCACTTAACTGATCTCTCTCTCTCTGTGACTGGACTGTGTGTGTGTGTGTGTGTGCGTGCACGCATGATTGGTATTTTTTTTCCTGCAACCGTGGCCATGTAGCCTGTATAAAAAATGCCTGCTTTGATTCCCCCCCCCCTAATAAAACCACTACTTTAAACCATTTAAGACTGTTTGGAAACGACCACCATTATCTAGTAACACAGCTAGTGTAATCACCTGCCTCATAATATCTTTATCAACATTTAATATGTTTATGTTTAACATAAAAAACAACGTGACTAATGTGATAAATTAAATAGCCTTCTCAATAAATCACATTGACATTCTGGAGGAAAAATGTATAAATATATAAAATATATAAAAAATGTAGAGTCAAATCAGCTGCAGTTATGAATGGGCTTTGAATGCTTTTATATAAAACAAATGTCAAATTAAAATTTTATTAGGTGAGAAACTACATTAACATTTTGATGTTTGCCTGAAGTCACAGATATTTTGTGTATTAGTTGATTACATTTGACAGAATAATATTTAGGCTAAAATGGTCAAAAGAGTAGAATATACACTTCAAAAAACCGACAAAAAACTAATTAACGTTTAAAAAAACATGAAGCTGTTAATTCCTGAACTATATTACAAGTAAGATAGAGATACTAATAGCATATTAAATTTCTTTTTAAATTAAGCAAATGCTTAAATTAGATTGAAGATGAAATTAGTTTTTGAATATAAATTAATAAGTATTAGAGATGTTTCTGTCTATAATGCGCTACAACATAATAGTTATCATCTCTCTTACCTGGATCTCAGATATGTGCCCAGTCTGGATCTGGATTAACGGCGAGAAAACTTTTGTTTAATAAATAAACAAAATAATAAATGTGTGACGCCGCGCTTAAGTGCAATAAATTTAAAAAAAAAAGATCCGTGGTATTTTTTGTTCCCGGTTCCTGACTTTTCTCTCTTTTTTGTGCAGGTGTTCTTCCTCAGCTGCTCTTCCTCCCCGTCTCCTCATGTAAAATAAAGCAGAGGGTCAGAACAGTCCCGCTGTTTGGATCAGAAGGCCCTCGTCTCCCCTCTGAATATCTCACTATTTTATGCCTCGTCGTTTGTAATAAGAATCGACACTACTACAATCCCGCGAGCTGCTCCAATACTGCCCTGCTAAAGAGACAAAACTTTTTTTTTTTTTTTGCTTGATTCCCTTTTCGTTCTCCTCCTCCTCCTCCGTCTCTTCTACCACCTCCTCTATTTGCCTCCTCTAATCCCGAGATTTGCGAGCTCGGCGTTCAGGGGGGAAAAATCATGTGCAATTTGGGATTAGACAAAAATGCTTTTAGTACCAAAAAAAAAAGACCCACAACTTGAGAAGTAGATGCTTTGTTAGGGGGTTTATATGAAAGAGTGTGTGTATGTGTGTGAGAGAAAGAGTGAGTGAGAGAACAGAATAAACAGAAGGCGTCGCAGGAATTAATAATTAATTAATTAAGGAATGAATGCTGTTCTGGATAGCATTTTTAAAAGACTTCTTCGAAATAATAATAATATTACTATTATTATTATTATATATTTTTTCCCCTTGTAAAGAAATAAAAAATATTTTTGTTCAATATTTCAATAGCTCAACATCTTATTAAACAATAAAAAGCCATCGGTTGTTTTTTTTTCCCTTTCCAAGCCTT
The DNA here is from genome assembly GCA_030014305.1 of Clarias laeviceps. Classification (NCBI taxonomy): domain Eukaryota; kingdom Metazoa; phylum Chordata; class Actinopteri; order Siluriformes; family Clariidae; genus Clarias; species Clarias laeviceps. The sequence goes on from JAQMYJ010000005.1 coordinate 4,959,749, forward strand.
TGTGCAACATCCAATAACTTTTTCTCCATTGTTTTTTCCCTCTCTTCTCAATTAATAAGCATCAGTTCACTCGTATAGGCCACTTCTCCCCTCCATGACTTTGTAGACGTGTGGATCTCTCTGGATGTCTGTAAAGCCGCTCTTTGATTTAGATGGCCCATATAGTGGAGACTACAAAAATGTAATTTGGATCCTTTACGGCGGTCACTTGCTTTGAACATCAGCCCGCTTTCAGACCGGAGCTCAATTAAAGCCAGTTTATTTTGGTGACACCGACAAAAGACCCTGAAGCGAGGCTCCTTAAAATTAAAATCACCGTCCACCCCTGAGCCTGAGAGAAACAGCCAAGGAAACACTCCGGGTCACATTTTCTGAGCCGATTTTTTTATTTATTTAACTGCCATTTTTTAGTAGTGATCCTCAAAACAAAATGCCCTTTTTCGGCGCTCATTTTTATTAAAATTTCCTCGCTAAATTTTCCCCTTTCCTCATTTCCCTCCTAAAAAGACCTCCTATTAAACTTTATTCAGTACTATTCCCAAATCTGTGTCTAAGTGGGGATTAGGCGTACATTAATATTCATGAGATGGGTTCACAAAAAATTAAAATAGATAATAAGAAAATAAATAAAGCTAAATTTAACTTTGTTTTTTATACCGCATTTGTATCCAGCGTTAAATTAATCGACATTATGTGGAGCAGAATTAAAGTCACACATCTTGCAAATAAATAAAGTTGTGTAAAAAAAAAATGGTCGGCATTTTATTCCTTTTTTTTATTGAATTGTTTGTCCATATCACTTTTTGTCTACTGTAGAGTTAAGGTTATTTTTCCGCTACTGAGTCATAGATTGAAAAAAAACTAAAACCGTGTTTTTTTTTATTGTTTTTTTTTATTATTGTTATTTATTGTATTTATATTTACTTTTATAAATGCGGACTTCAAAACATTAAATCCCATACATGTTTTATTGTGATTTTATTATTTCCTTATTCGCCACAATTTCTTTATTTCTGAAATAAAAAATAATAGTTCACCTTTTTTAATGATGATTTTGCATTTTAAGAGGTTCACAACTATTGCATTAGTCTAAAATATTTCTCTAAACTGTTCTATATATATATAAGACTGCCAATTTCCCCCTGAACTAATTTAAACCTCGAATTCTTTGCGTTTTCACGTTTTCAGGAATTTTCGCTCCTCTCCAAAAGTCGTCCAGTCTCTGCTGCAGGTTTGTGTTGTGTTCGGTCACGAAGGGAGGATGCAATGGGAGGGGCTTCGAGCTCACCACCGGCAGCGGATTGGCTGGCCCAGACGTCAGTTGGCCTCGGGGAAAGCGCTGATTTGTTGGCATGGAGCTAAGCTGCAGGTGTCCTCTGCTCTTAGAGAGGCAGGCTTAGGAGAAGGTGATCAATCTCCATCCGTCTACATTAGCAATCACCTTTTACACCGTCGAGTCTCCGAAAGCGAGTTTATTTGGTTATATGTTTTATATAAAAAAAAACTGCGGAATCGCGCTGAAAACACAGCGCTGATCGGGTGTATGATTTAACCATTTAAAAAAAAGGAAAAACACCCACACAGAGACTTCCTGATTTTAGGAGCGTGTTAAAGCTTATTTATTTGGGTTGGTTTCTGAGTTGTTCCTGTTCGATTTCCTGATTTGCCATTGGCTGGATTTTTATTGTTGAGGTGTAAATCTGAGAAAATATACCAGACAAGGAAGTACCAAGCGGTAAGCAAACTAATATTAATAATAATAATAATAATAATATTGTAATCATTTTTTTGTTGTTGGTGCATTTTTTTTTTTATGTTTGTTTTATGTGCAATGGGTCGTAAACAATTTAGTCGTTCACCAAAATAAGTTTACATGCATGTCTAGATAGATAGAAAATAAAATTATTGCGACAAACCCACAACTTACTTTTGATGTTAAGTGGTTAAATTTGGTGTTAGTCAGTACCGGTAGACTAAGACTCTAGTTCGACCATTAACACATGAAATTTAAGTGACTTTTTAAAATGATACGTTTATGTTTTAATTTCACGGAGCACTAGCACTTTGGGGGTCGATGTCCTCATCAGTAGGATTCTTCGAGCCTAATTGGAGAGGCGTGTTTTTGTGTTTTTGTTAATTTAGTTTGATGATAAGGCCTGTGCTTAGCCATGCTCCCTGGAGCTCTAATCTACATTGCAATTGACTTCATTTGCACGTCCTTTAGATGTTTTAGTTAAGTTAAAATAGTTAAAGCAGAAGGGTCTGAATACACAAATGCCTAATACTAGTATGTTCTATATGGGGAAAAAATAATTTAATAATTTTGAAAATACAAAATTATTTGTTCTGATTTAAGTATTTTGGCATGTCCGCACAGATTTTACGATGCTTTTTATCACTTTATAATTTACATAGTTTGATGTAAGTAGCTTAATAGTTTAAAGCAACAAATTGTTTTATACTGAATAATAAATAAATGCGCAATTTAAAATAATGTAGATGTTTTATTTAAAACAATATCAATATAGTACATTTTTAAGTTTACTAAGTAGATGGTTGGTTGTTTTCGTTAACTTGGAAAATGATCATACTAAACTTTTGCTCTTTTCTCCCGCACATAATAATAATAATAATAACTGTAGGTTCTGGGGTTTTTGTAGTAGTTTTTTTTTTTTTTTTTTTTTGTAAAGAAAAAGGACCGATTAGTGGGCAGGAGGGCAGTGAGGCCTACACATTAAGCTTTCACATTTATTTTCACACATTACATTAGGCTCCATTGTGGCCATTAAATAAATTAATAATGTTTAAAGTTGACGTTTATTTAGGGTCTGTAGACATACACGAAGTGCAAACGTAAATGTTTCAGATAAACGGAACGCATGCAATTTCATGGAAAGTCTAATGTAATTTACGTTTTTTTTTTATTAGATCAGTACAATTTAATAAAAGTTAAGATTTATGTTCTGTTGACTTAGGGACAATCCGTAAATTCTAAAATCGCGTCAAAGTGGTCACGCATTTCTAGGTTGCTGATTAAATGGTTTATTTCATATGCGTATTCAATGTCTAATTTGAAAACACAAATATTCTTTCTTCTTACTTCAAGCCGCTTAAGACTAATGATTTTGTTTTTAGAGTTACACCAATTAAGCTGTTTTACATTTGTCATTTCTTTTAAATGTAGTTTTTTGCATTAACAGGAGAAAGCGTATCTACAATTCCGTGTTAAATAACAGTTGTTTTTGTTTTATTTTATTTTAGATTTATTATTTGCATTTAGAAGTGTTGTCCGGTTTTGTGTTTCAGGATCTCTATTTGGGAGGCTTCAGCGCTCAGGCAAGCTGCATTACCGAGGTGAATCGCGCGCGATCTGGGCCGAACCGGGGCGACCCGCGCCTGCCTCTAGCATGATGTCATACCTCAAACAGCCCCCTTACGCCATGAACGGCCTGGGGCTGAGCGGAGCCGCCATGGACCTGCTGCATCCTTCCGTCGGCTATCCAGGTACACACACACACACGCACCATTATAAAGATTTACAGCTTCTTGTTATACACTACTAACAAGCAGTGTTTGACAAAAATATTAACAGCAAATCTTAAAAAAATAAAAAAAAAACGTTAACTGTGAATTCCAAAATTGGAAAACAAAACTATTAAACCGACGATAAAAAGTCCCAAACAAGTAGACTATTCAGTTCGATTTAAATACTACACAGCTCACATTTTTGTTATTCTTTAGAGCATTGTTTGGGGGCTTTGCAAAAGGAAAAAAAATCTTCCACCGACCAAGTTGTGGTTGATCCTGGGGATTAGTTATAAGCCTGCATTGGCTTTTAGTGTGTGTTTCTCTGCAGTGCGCACACATTTTCAGCTTTTAAAGAGTGTGTTAATGAGATGATGAATTGAGGCAGGTATGGAGGAAAACACTCTAATTGCCAGTGTAGTGAGAGCCACGACGCAACATTAGGACACAAGTATCTGCGTGGAGGATTTTTTTAAATTATGTGATCAATCTTATTGCGCGATTACATCTTGTGAATTCTTAATATTTTTTATTGTGGAAAGTAATAGAGTATAAATAATTTTGCTGCTTTGGGCTGCTTGAGCATCTGTTCAGAAATTTGCACTTTGCATGCTTAAAGAACTTTGACACCGTCGTCGTTACCCCACTTCATTTATCTTGTTCATCAACTGTCCAGCGATTTCTTTTTTCTGATATTCTGATTTTTAAGTGCAACAATTTTGACATAAAATTAATTTAAAAACGCATAAACTTTTCTTTAGTGACAATGCGCATGTACCAGACTGTGCATGGAGCACATCTGCATGTTTACTTTAACTTTACTTAATTACACATTTGTTCCATATACTGTAAATTTAATCACTGATTTTTTTTGTTTTTGTTTTTTTGCTTGAATTCTGTTTTTACAGTCATAAAAAAATTAACAAGGAATATGGTATATTTTTCGCCTTAAATAAGGTGTGTGCACTGGAAGCTGTTACTGAATGCACAAATAAAAAATAAAAAAAATAACAAACAATAAACATGTTTTCTTCCACAAAGCTTTGACTCTTTCTTTCCCAACAGCAACTCCAAGGAAGCAGCGAAGAGAGAGAACCACCTTCACTCGCTCACAACTTGACGTTCTTGAAGCGCTTTTCGCCAAAACTCGTTACCCGGATATTTTCATGCGAGAGGAAGTGGCTCTAAAAATCAATTTGCCAGAATCTAGAGTGCAGGTAAGTTAACAACTATTGTATTAATCGTACATGAAAACCCCCAAACAAGATGATTTGCTAAATGTGAAATCACTTCGTCAGACCACAGTGTTTAAAATTAATTTGTTTATTAGGTATTTACAACATAATTGTTGTATGTAAAATCAACAAGCACATACACATTGTGTAAAAAATAAAATAAAACACAACTACGTTAACTTTAGAACCAATTATATTGTCTAGGCTAGTGTTCAATAGCGCCCCCTACTCAATGTTGCAATATTTCCTGCATACTTTTTTAAAGGCCTTTTAGTAACCCACTGCAGTGTTCATTTTTAATTATTTTTTTTTTCATGGCTAAGGTGCTTATTTGAAGTATTTAATTTGGACTTGTGGCAAAGTGTTAGCTTTTGTTCACCAAATGTAATCACTTCCTGTAATATGCTCTTGGGATTCTCAGTGGACAAAATTTTCTTTTTTTTCCTTTATTGTCTTGAGGGGACTGACCATTAAACACATGAAAAGCTGCTGGTTAAGGACTGATATGTTTAGCCCAATATTTCAGAATGAATGTTTTAACAGCTTGACTGTTAAATTATAGAAATGATGGGGATTATGTAAACTGTGAAATGAGGACATCTGCTCCTTTCACACCATCTCTGATGATAATTTGTAATACAAATGTATAATTGTTCTGAAAAACAAAATGATTTTAAAAGGACTAGCATGTATTTCCTGAAGTATAATTTTATTTGTTCTTGTCTGGGTGTGTGAAATAAAACACCCCACTACAAGACCCTCCTTGTACTATTGAATTACCATCTCTGGTGAGGAACTTGATAGCCTAATATCTTCCTTCCACCTCCTTGTGCTGTAATGAGATCCAGGGGCCTGAAGAGAAAGAGCCTTCATGCAAATTAACACATCTAACGGCCAATAACTAGGTGTTCTCCACACTGCTACTGTACAATGGCTTTCTGGGTTTGCCCTTCAGGCATGCACGAAAGGTCTCTTTAATCATTTAGCCTGATGTAGCTCTGTGGGGTGTGATTGTATTTCAGATGGTTCTGAATGATTGTCTGCTTCACTATGTGATTAAAAGAACGGAGGTCATTGTATGTTGGTATACTGTATTTGAAAATTCAATGTTCTGCATGCTTGTTTCAGCCTGTGCATGTTTCTTGTGTTCTAGGTGTGGTTTAAGAACCGTCGGGCAAAGTGTCGTCAGCAGCAGCAGAGTGGCAACAGCAGCACAAAAGCTCGGCCAGTGAAGAAAAAATCTTCTCCTACTAGAGAAAGCACGGGCTCTGAGAGCAGCGGGCAGTTCACACCACCGGCCGTCTCCAGCACTGGCTCTGCTTCCTCTTCCACCTCTTCCTCTTCCTCATCCTCGACCAACAACAGCATGTCTACCTCAATTGGCACGGTCTCATCCATCTGGAGTCCAGCCATGTCTCCAGGTTCAGCACCTCCCTCCTCGTCTCTCTCAGAGCCTGTTCCACCCTCCAGCGCCTCCTGCATGCAGCGCTCCATCTCTGGTTCAGCTTCTTCTGCCTCCTCTTCCTCTTACCCCATGTCTTACAACCAAACGGCGGCATATGGCCAAAGCTACCCCACACCATCTGGATCCTACTTTAGCGGTGTGGACTGCAGCTCCTACCTGACACCCATGCATTCGCATCACCACCCGCACCAGCTAAGCCCCATGACACCATCATCCATGCCCACGCACCCACACCACCACATTAGTCAATCTTCAGGTCACCACCATCACCACCACCATCACCATCACCAGGCATACAGTGGTGCCGGCCTGACCTTCAACTCCTCTGACTGCCTGGATTACAAGGAGCAAGCACCATCCTCTTGGAAGCTCAACTTTAACACTGCAGACTGTTTGGACTACAAAGACCAGGCATCCTGGAGGTTCCAAGTCTTGTGATCTGGTGGTGGTTATTGTAACTTTTTTTTTTTCCTCCCCTCACTTTTTCTCTAACTTTCAGTCACCCAATTACATACTTCACTCTCACTGTTTTTAATAGTGTGCTGAGTTTCTATATATAAATATATTGAAAAAAAGTTATACGGACGTGACAGAGTTAACAAAATAGATGTTCAGCATCACTTTTTTTTTTTTTTTTATATAAAAAAGGAAAAGTCCAGTGTTTGGAGAAAAAGGAGAACCGTGCGACCACGTGGAAGAGATTTTCTTTTTCGCCAAAACGATAAATTTTTCAAATGAAGATTTACAGACTGACATCATCTCACCAAATCCCCTCTTCAGCTTTGGAGTAAAATAAACATTACACGTTGCGCAAGACTGTGAACTCTGTACAGCTTCTTTTTTTTTTTTTTTCTTAAATCGATTATTTTTAGGCTGCGAGAGATTTGTGTTTTTAATCAGCTTGAGAAAAGCTGAATCATGTACATAGGTATATGGGTCCGTTCCAGTGACCATTTTAGCTGGCGTTGACGGAATCTGAGATGGTTTAATACTTTGTTTTTTGCATTTTTCCCCCCCCTTTCCCAGTTTTCCCCCCCAGAAATGAAGAATTTCCCCGCTGCCGGACTCGTAGCTGTCTGATCTGCTGATCATGTCGGTTTGGTAATCCTTGAGAGGAAAACGAGATTTTTATAAGCAAGCTAGGCACTACATGTGCGTAAGGGGAAAATACAATGTAAAGGAAAAAAACACGAGACATCGATTTAGAATAGGTGAATTCGGGTCACACTTTGTTCCGGTTAATCGGAATTTTATTCCGTTGAAAATTCGGCAGCAGAAACTGGATGATCATGATTAGAGGAAGTTCTCTTCACCGGGCAGCGCAGAAGTCGGACACATTTACAAAGCACTTGATGGACTTTAACCGACTTCTGAAGAGAAAATGTGGACTTTTAAGCAACATTTCCCCCCAAGATGCCAGTGAGATGTTGAATGTATTTCAGGCGCAGGCCATTACATTCCTGTCCGTAATAATTATGAAAATAATAAAGAACGGTTAACTACCAGCTTCTTTACACTGTGTGAGTGTGTGAGAGACTGTGTGTCTGCTGTAAAACTCCAAGTACGTAATTCATTTGCAAATGTTCAAGTTCGGCAAAAAGGAAAATAATTCGGAAGCAACAATAGTTATGGAGTTTATTATTATTATTATTATTATTATTATTATTATTAATAGCTCGACAGGCCAGACAGGGTGACATTCGGGTTTCTTTTCAGGGAGGAAAGTTGGAAATAATGTCATTGTTCGGCTGCTGGGAATTTTATTATATTCCTCACAGTTTGAGCTGCTGTTTCAGACACATTGAGACGTTAGACGTTAACACTAAAAATCTATAAAAATCATTTTGTACATCATACATGTACACACACACAATACTGTATAGTTGTGTATTTTGTATATTGAAGGAGATGTACGTTGTGAGCAGCAATATTACATATAATACAATTATAGAAATACACTTCTGTTGAGGCTCTATCAAAGCGAAATGTTCTAAACATGTGTATAATGTATATATAATTGGATCAGATAGCACGCAGTTGTTTCTGCCTAACCCGACTGAGTTCCCCCAAAACAGCCCTGCGGCCAAATCGCCCCTCTTGATTGGGTAATTATGTGGGCGTGGTTTAGGGTTAATGGGTCAAAAAAGGAAGGGAAACTGGCCGTCAGGGGAAGAAAAAAACAAAACAAAACAAAACCCTAAAACTGTGTACCGGAACATGTTCCGACAGATCAGCTTTGCTTTGTGTGGTTTTTAAGCGCAGGAAGAATGTGCTCCATGTTAAAGTAATGCATCACCGGAAGGGAGAAAAAAATGTTGCATTCATTACTATTTATTTCAGCAAATTTGACTATTCTGTAAATTGTATAAATCTTGATAAAACTATAATCTTTAAAGTTTTTCCAAAATGATTTGGTGGGGGAAAAAGGTCTTGTGGTGATCAGAGCGGAATTCTCCAATTTATTCCTAATGAGAGAACACCACGTGACTTTAATCAGGTTGTATGTTAATTATGAATAAAGTCGCAGCTGAATCAACAGAGTGCGCGGAGGAACCGGGGACATGTTTGCTCTGCTGCTCGGATTCAGGCTCAGTGCTGGGATTCAGACCGCAGGCCGCTCCAGAAACACGGACGGATTTGTCAAAATTTGCATGAAGCAAACATTATGGAGCGGAAAGAAGCGTTTCCGGTGTTCACCCGGTGCACCTGCTCGAGCAGAGAGAGAGAGAGAGAGAGAGAGCGCGCGTGAGAGCCATTTACAAAAGGTATTTAAAGTTTAGGGTTTTCTGATGTTTTCTTTCGTGCGCAAGTTTGTTTTCCACCCGAAAACTGGAATAATAGTCTAATGTAACAAATCTGTCCAATATGGAGTAAAGAAGTCTGTTCAGAAAAGTGAGTGAGAGCGTAGTGATTAATTTCTTTCGCTCTCTAACAAATATAATAAATTTCATTTATAAAAAAAAAAAAAAAAAAAAGGAAATAAAACTGAATTCAGTAAATTATAATATTTAAAAAAATCTGAGAAAACAATGAATGCGTTTGGCATTTTATAGGCGAATCAGTATCCAAAGATGTAAAAACAAGGAGCATTAAAAAGGGTTTTGAAGAAATAAATATTGTGGCAGCTGAGTTTAGGAAATAAAATTAAAGGTTAATACATACTTTAAATTAAACGAGAGGTTTCTAACTTTTGAAATATACGATAGTTTAACTGCACAGAGTATCTCTAAATCTAATTAGAAATTTTAAAATATTAACTTTAATTTATTAAGTAGTGAATATCCTTTAATCAATCCAGATATTGTCAAACCACTGCAGTCCGAGCAACTCTAATAAACAAACAAATGAGCAAACAAATAAATAAATAGTAACTAAATAAAGTCAAATTTATTTTATCAATAATTAATAATTTTACCTACGAATTCTGAGTTTATCATATGGATTAAAATGTTTTAATCTACCTCACATTTTTCTCATGAATATTTTCCCCTTTAAATACTCGCGCGCTGATTTGTTACTTTTAGTTATAATGGAAATATTTACGATTATATAAACCTAATGTTAATATTCTGTTCATTAAATTAATATAGAATTAGAACAAAATATTCAATTTGCGCGCGCGCGTGTCTGTGTGTGCGCGCGCGAGAGAGAAAGAGGAGTCATTTCCCCCCCCCTTCGTTTTTATTTATCCTTTGAGTCAATAACAATACTAACAATAATAAGTAATAAACTAATATAATCACACACTTTGTTAAACCTAAAAAAAAGAAAATATCATAATGCAAAAATTTAGAATGCAACAAAATTAATTACATTAATACAATAATAATAATTACAATAATAATAATAATAATAATAATGTAAATATTAATTTCTTGTAGCCTTCACTGTCGAGTATAAAGGATCCATAGTGAACTTTCACTCTGCCTGAGGTCATGCCTTTTTTTTTTTTGTACATTTTCTTTTAAAGCTTTAAAGCCAAGTAACACTAAATGCAACTTAGCACATAGATGAAACATATTCAAGCCACCAAAAGAGTTCTCTTCATGGTACCACTTCAGATAAGGAATTGTACAGTTTCTTTTTGGCACTGTTCTGACAGTATAAATAACTTTATAGACTGTTTCCAGTGGGGGAGAAAATGTCATAAAAAATTTTGTTTTTTTCTCTTACAACAATCGGTGGTCATAGCCATCACCTCACTGAAGCAATCTGGACGTTAAACTCTCAAGGCTGAATTACTGCACTATAATTACACATGGAGACTGTAAAAGGGATTTATAAGCCAGAAATGTGGTGAAGTGAAGAGATGCCCGTGTGCCCTGTAGAGAAACTGCTGATGTGTTGTGCTTATGGTTTTAGCAGAAATGCTGAGGAGAGAAAAACATAGACCCACTGACGAGGATTAATAGCAGCAGTATTTAGGGGTTTAAGCCCTGACAGTGGGTTAGAGTTAGAAATAACCCGATAGACTGTCCTGTGTGAGGAAGGTTGTGGTACCTGATGCACCAGCGATGGGATTCACTCACCATGCCATGCTGAACGTAAGGGAGCTGTACAAGGTTATCTTGGGATTATTTAAATTAGAATTCAACCTGTACAATATTATATTTATTAACATATCATTGCCATTTATTTTTTAGGTAAGGAAAATATATTTTGGACATAAATGACATATTGTCTAACACCATATCTTTATTTAAAAAATAATGTTCAAAAACAGAAAGCAATAAATTCCAAGTGCACAAAAAACTGAGATTCTTAGAATGTCAGCTTATATCATCTTTAATTTATTTAGTTTACAAAAACAGAACAGATGCTCCAGATGCTGACTGTAGTAAAAATGTGAGATTTAGTGAGGTTCAAAACTGGAAATGAAAAAGTCTGTATATACAGTGTACATGCACACTCAACTAAAGTTTTGTTTGTCTCTTTCTCTGTATGTTATATTTTTTACATATATGAAAATGGTGAGGATCGAGCTTATGTCTCTCTTTCCCAGTATTAACCCCATCCACAGAGTACCGTACTGTATATTTTCACTCCATGTTACAAATTCCTCTTAATTGTTCCTGCTCTCGTCTACACATCTACTGACATTCTTATTAGGGTTTAAGTTTGCAAGTGCCTCATGTTTACTGCTTAGAGACACCAACGTGATGTTGTCTTGGTTAACGGCTCCACAAAGGAACTTCAGCATTCTTACTTGACAAGACTGCAACCTAATCGCTCCAGTGGCATAATGGCCCTTAACAGCCCTAATTATAGAGGCCTGGACAGTTTGGTGTGTTTATTCGTGTAGGTTCAGGTGACCGGACGGCCGAGCCACACCTCTCCACCTGAACAGTCATGGTGTAGTGAACTTTTAACCTGCTAGGCCTTGGCAGAACAGGTTTCTCTTGGTGAAGATAAAGCCGTGGCATGCTTACACAGTAATCAAATAATCGAAATAAAAGCCGAAAGTGAGAAAGCAGCTGAATAGGAAATTTGCTGGGAAAAGCATTAAGGGCTCAGTGCCAGGATTGTGTCAAACATTTTTTGTTGTTTGCTATTTGTCTTATTTATTTATTTTTTTAAAGCAAACCCATATGAAACATAAAGCTTTCCACACCGTCTACAGAATGGCCTGACCAAGCTGAATACATGCAGATTGTGTACATGTAGGTGTGTGTTGGTGAGAGATTAATGGCAGAGGCGTCAGCAGTGAAGGCAACAAAGAGGCTTAATTTCTAATATTAGCTCTAGCATCTCGCAGAACAAACTCAAAAGCATCAGAGAGACAGAAATGTTCTAAACCGATGTTGAAAATCAGTCTTTTACAGCACATTTCATGCTTTTATTTTTGTGCTGTCTCATATTTCAAACCTCACCTTGAACAATAAACGATAGTGACATCTGAAAGGCTCTGTGGAAAATAGTTGAATTTGAAAATAAAGGGACCGGGAGAAGCAAACATGGATATAAAAAGCCTGAGGGAGACTTTCATGAGAAAGCGAGAACTGTTGCACAAAAATGACTTTTGCATGTTTATTTAAATCCGTGGTGAAATATAATTGGTAATGAAAAGGGAGTATATAAAAAAAATAATAAACCTTTTCTATGGCTTATATATTTGGATACATGGATAATTAGAAATCATACTGGAGGTCATTTCATATATTTGAACTTTAACTGTACAACAGAATTTTTGCAGTGTGTAGACTGAGGACCAATCAATTGGTAACGAGTATCTATCAGTCAGTGGTGTCATGGATAGTCCTGTCATCTCACAGCTCCACAGATCGGATTCAGTCCTGACGTCGGTTACTGAGTTTTCGCTGTTTCAGTGGCTTCCTCAGGGTTTTCTGGGTTCATCCAACATGGGATTCAGGTCAGTGAAATGAAATGATGTCAACACGAATAAACTGATTAATACAATTAACGTCATCAACATGTCTATAAACATTTCTGTACAAATGTCAGACATGCATGTTTGTAGGAATGCCACAGTTTCCACTTTATTATTTTTTTTATTTAAAGGGTGAGCTGCAGTCCATCACTCACACGAATACCTTTTGTAGTTCATAAAGGAATAGAAATAAGACTTTATTCTGTTCATAAGTATAAACCCTGGATAGAAGCACTGTTTTGTGAATTTATAAATTTTGTAATTTAATATTAATAATAAGAAGAAGAATGTGAGCTATTTGCAGAAAAACGTTTCATGTTGTGGGATGGGAGATTTATTTATCCACTTTTAACAATGGATGGAGATTTATTTATCCACTTTTAACAATGGATGGAGATTTATTTATCCACTTTTAACAATGGATGACATCACAAAGCAGGTTTAGAGAAATAAAAATTCCAGATATACAGTCCTTTAATCCTTCAGTAATCTTAAACTAAACATAATTAACTTACTATAAACATAATTTAAATAAACAATTTTTTCATATTAAATGATGTAAATTAAATGGAAATGAAAAGAAATTGGAACAAGTGTTTTACTGCAAAGTGTCTAAAGGGTTAGTGTACCTCAGCAGCGACCTCATTTCCCCTCTCGTCTGTTTTAACCACTCAGCATCAGCAGTAAACTAAGTACCGGCCTGATCATCGGTCATCTGCACCTGTTTCTCACTGGTTCAGGCCTTAAGTTAGCTGGTTTTATGCTTGAATGGTTCATAGGTCACTGAGTGACTTAACATATGAGAGAGTCTGACTCTTTGGAAGCAATATGAAGGAATAATGGGTGGCTCAAGACTTTTGCACAGTGTTTGTAAAATAATTCTTTTTTTTTTTTTGGTTATAAATGTATAACTTTATCTGTGGTGAGGAAAAAACCCCAGGGGACCAGACTCAGTAGGGATATCCGATAGCGGGACCATAAATAAATCCTATTTTCCTAAATCCTACTGTCTTCTATAATGTGCAGTTATTGAACAGGAAATGAGTTATCCTGAGTACACCTACCCTGAGGTGTTCAAAACTCCCTTTATGTCTCTATATAATCCTCTGCTACACTAATGAACTCATCCCAGTGTTTCACTAGTGCTTGGACACCATCAAGGTAGAACGTTTTCTCAGTACACCAGAGCCATGCTTCACGTTTGAAACGCTGGCCCCTCAGGAACTCCTTTAAATGCCCCAAACATGTGGAAATAGCTAACCCTAACCCAGTGAGGTCAGGACTGTAACTGTGGATGTGGCGAAAACTCCCAGCCGAGTTCCTGTAATATGCAAGTGGTGCTGGTGGATGATTGTGTGTACAGTTCACACTGACAGATGTGTCTCTTTCACCAAGTATATAACACATTATCCATTGATTTTTCAAGGATCAGATGTTCCACTCGCTGAATGTTCATCGGAACAACTGCAGTGGGCTCCAAGCCACCCATGGGATCGTCAATAACGGACTTATGGCCTTCAAATGTTTTACTGCAGTTAAGAGTCTCATCACCAAACTGTGCTTAAAGTCTTCTCTAAATGTCAGTTTTACACCAGAAATTTTATTAAAGACAAAGTTTTTATCAAAAGTTGACTTGAACGCCGCTCTTATAAGTATGGCAGTATTTCCTGCTCAATTGACAGTTCTGGTTGTAAATGATCGACTTATTATTACAGGACTGTGCAGGTTGTGTAATTTTTTTATATATATATACTGTATATATAAAATGCACCACAAACTGATTTTCATTTACCTGAAATCGGACCAGTGGCAACAATAAAACGGATGTCTTGCGTCGATTCGGCATCTGTTTCCAGCATCAGTTCATGTATTTTTCTTTTATGAAAACATGGAAATCCTCTTAGAATGTAGAGTAAACTGATTACGATACTGCGAGGGATTACGGGTGGCTGGGTGCCGTCAGATTAAGTTTGAGGGAAAAGCGTCAGCCCTGACACGGGTGAAACGCTGCCGTTCTCTGCCTTATAACTCCTGCGTGTAATCTCTTTCTCACATACACGAGTGTGGAATAAGACGAGAATAAAACCAAACCACCTACTACACTGGACACGTCATACCAATCTACAATCAAGGAGAAATTTATGTTTTTTTACATTCATTGTTTTTTTTACATTTACATCTCAGGACCCATTTAGTTTATCCAAAATCAAGGCCACACCAATCAAGGAGCTGGTTAGAGTTGAAGGTTGTGGAGTCTTAACTCAGACCTCCTACATAAACATTTTTGAAGCACATCAGAATGATTACTGATTGAAAGGTACATTTAGCGGGTTTTTTTTTTTTTTTACGTTTTTTGCAAGACGAGCAAACTTTTAAAATAAATTTTAACATGATAAATGAGCGAGGTCGTGAAATACGAGTAGTACACATGCGCTTTTGTCTGCCGAGCGTCACATGATCACAACTGAGCCAATGGTTCTTCTCTCTCTCGTGCTGCAGGATTGTGGATAATCGTCTTCCATGCTCAGTCTCAGTTAGTGATGGGAAGTTTGAATCATTTTAGTGACTCGGTTCTTTGAATCTCGTTCATCAAAATGAACGAATCTTTTTTTTTGAGTCATTTAGTTCATTTCGTTCTTTTGATCAGAAATCAAATAAAATGTTGCATTTTCAATAAATGAATCTTGTTCATCAAGATTCATTTATTCCGTGTCATTTATTCATTTATTCCGTGTCGTTCGTTCCTTTGTCACGTGACTCCCATAGACGCTATGCGGTGCAATAGATTCAAAAGAACGAACGACTCAGACTGGAAGATATAAGAGGTGAGCTACTCATTCTGTTTATTATAATATGTCCGAAGCTGCATTGTAATATTTTGATTACTGGAATTATAGCCAAAATTTGTATTGGGGGTTTAACGAAATGAACTAAATGACTCAAAAAAAGATTTGTTCATTTTGATGAACAAGATTCAAAGAACCGAGTCAAACTTCCCATCACTACTCTCCCCCTCTTCCTCTCACTCCTGCCTTCCTCACACCAGCCATGATTCTTTTCAAAAGTAAAGTACAAGTTAATGTTTTATTATTTTTTTTTACTTTATATATATTTTACTTTATATTGTATTAATTATTTTTTGTGGAACTAATCTGTGTTTCCATTATTCCTTATGGGGAAATTCATTTTGATATACAAGCACACGTCCAGAATGAATCGTGCTTGCAATCCAAGGTTTAAATCTATTTGTGAAATCCCTGTGGCACTGAACTCAGATCCACAAACTCAGAGTCTAGACAAGAGTATAAGAATGTGAAACACCATTTTACAAAAACATCTTGCATTACTTTCTACAATTCTTTTTAAAGGAATATTCAACACTGATGTATAAACACTAGTCGATTTCCTGAGATGTGAGCTTCACTTTTAAAAGCTCATTCAACATCACGTTCTTGCAACTTATAAACAAGTACACGTGATGGTGATGAATGATGATGGTGATGACGATGATAAATTCATACTCGGGGTTCATACTAAGCCAAAATGAATGACTTTGAGCTTTCCAGAGTCTTTGGATTCCTGCAGAAATATGACAGGAAAAGTGTTAATGAACATTGTTCATTGGGAAAAAGTCAAATAATTCAAACGAAATACCATGAGACATACGATATAATTCCTGCGTGGTGATTGAAAATGGAACACGGGATATACATGTAAAGCAGACACATATAAAAGTTGATGGTATTTTCTTCACCTGGTTGTTTCCAGGTTCATAAAGGTTAATGAAAACTTGTATATTTTTATTTTTCTGTCAAAGATAAAACATAAGCCCAATATACATCTGGCTAAAACGTGGTTCTAAGACAAACTACTAACCCAAGTTGCTTAAAATACTAAACAAATCTATTTAACACAATTGACTGTAATACAATCTCGTACTGTTACATTCTGCATATTTCAGTACGACCAACCACGTGGAGAACTGATGCAGAATTGAATGCTCTTAGATCTACATGGAATATGTACAGTTTACAGACAGTTTTTCAACACTAGGGACATTTTCTTATAACTTAAACAACTGCAAGTTCTGCCAGATCCTCTTAAATTAAGTGATTCTAACCATCAGTGACCATGAACAAGACCGAGATATCTTCTTGTGTGCATGCACACGTGCGCTGCAGTCTTCCAACAAAGTGTCAAAATGACATGTGGCACAGTACTGGCATTAACAACTGATGTCATACAACCATCTCTGCCTTTGTTTTTGACTTGCACCCTGGTTGCATCACATGCATACCATTTGTATCTGCTAGTTTCACGTTATTTCTTTGACCAACTTTATTACCCATCAATCACTAGGCTGCCGCTTGTTGCTCAGCAGTAGGCTCTCGTGTCTACAGGTTCGGGGTCCCCCCCTGCAGCAGTGCCGAGTTGCCAAGCCTTAAAGTGTGGACGTCCTCCACTGTCTATTCAACCATTAGGTGTGACTACTATTATGGTTTGGTTGTGTGGTTTCCTCCCACAATACCGAGCTCTTCCCACTAAACTGTGGGATTCTGTAGTGGAGTTGGTTTTTCCCTCCATTCCTCCTGCAGAGTCTGACTCGACCTGTGCAATATCTGGTCAGAGTATACCCTAAGAGCTGAATGTCTGGACTTGAACATCTCCCAAAGTGTCTGCTGATCTTGACATGGAATGCCTGGCTGTTATATTCAGACCTGATCAAAAGTTGAATCCAATCCAAATGCCACGGCCTGAACAGCTTACTATAACCTGAAAACACCCACATTCTAACCCTAGGACTGTTAAACCTACCAAAAACGTCCAGTTATGTTCTAGATGAGCTGGCAGCACACATGGCTCAGCCGACCTCGACCAAAATGGGATTGGACAGTGAAACAGAAACCATGGCACTGAAGAGCATGGTGGATCCACAGTGTGTAAAAGATCTCAATCGTCAGGATGGGATGAGGTCAAATCTCTCTCTGTCTCTTCCTTATACGTCCTTAGCTCTGCTGGTCTGTTCATTCATGGTTACTTCACTGAAAGTAACTTGGGCTGTATGATGGTGCAGTGGATGTGCTGTTGAAAGTGGCGTCTTAGATCTGGGACAGGTTTGGCAAGGTGCAGGCTGAATCTATCTCAAGCCCAAAACAATTTCCCAATCGCCACCAGAGCTTGACTCCTTCTTATGGGCATTTCCTTCTTTCCTGGTATGATCTCAAGCACATAGAACATTGAAGGGCTTTCATCAGGAAGTTCATCAGGGTTTTTTTTCTTTTTCTTTTTTTTTTTCTTCCCCCCCAGGTGTCATGTGGAGTGGAAGAAATTCTAGGTGTCAAAGATTTTATTTTTTATTTTTTACCTCGCTCATAATTTCGAATTGTAGTCACGGACTAAAAACATCATTGCAGATCAGAATCAGTTTGATGGTGGATTGAAGCAGTTTGTAGGTGGTTCTTGCCTCGTAATAATGGAATGACACGCCCTGTTCCTTGTTTAGTGTGCTGGATTGGAGAGCTTTGAGATGTCACTACTGGGGGAGGGAGCAGGTCTGGTACAATGGTTAAATCCGTACTAAACTACTAACTAAGGGTATGCTCTAATAAATATTAAATTCATAGCTAAATCAATGGAGAGAGACTATTCTACATATGATGATGCTTAATACAAAGCGTGTCCTGGATTTATCGCTTATGTAGTCAGCGGGTATCCAAACCACAGGTTGATGTCTAAATTGTGACAGTTCTTTAACAGATTGGCCTGGTTCATAATGGGGGGGTCCTAGGTGTTTTTTTGTTTTGTTTTGTTTTTTTAACATTTTGAAGCTTCAATTTGGTGATGATTTAAGATGTAACATCACAGAGTCTGTGAAAAATTTCATAAACTGAGACTAAAACCCTCTTATTTAGACCTATGTGAGTAGCCACTCCAGGATGTTTGCCTGCTGGACCTTATAATGCACTTTCTCCACATTCTACCAGGCTAATCTGCTCCTCCCTATGCTGTGAGTACAGAAGTGTTCTCTCTCCGAACATGGTATATTTTATTCAGGTGATTCTAATCATCCCTGCTTGTTAGAAGGAGGTCAGTTAGAAAACCAGTCCTACAGTAAATGTGTATAACTGTTAAACTGTGAGCCCCTGAGGGCTTCTTGTCAATCTGAGCCTTTACTGATCTCACAAGGACAAACAGTTCAAGGGGAAGATATTTGTGTTAACACTTCATCACATGTTACTTCGAAACTTTGTTGGAAGCTCTTGATGTGCAGATCCAGTTGATTCTTACACACCTGACAGCTAGCTATGTATCAGCATACCTACAGTATAGCTCAATCTATATATATATATATATATATATATATATATATATATATATATACACACACACACACTACCGTTCAAAAGTTTGGGGTC
>JAQMYJ010000005.1:4978877-4993074 GCA_030014305.1 Clarias laeviceps
TTTCGGGTGGATCCCGCACTTAAATCCAACTAAAAACTACTGAAAAGAAAACAAAACTCAGGCTCTATATCCCAGTTAACATCTCGCATTCGCGTTCACACACACCGGACCTCATTACCCACAATGCATCTACCGCACTGGACTACACTTCCTTAAACACGCTCTTTGTCGGCAGCGCCCATGCGATTGACGCACTCATCCCTATGAGTAGGAAAGAGATGCAATATTATGGTTTCCGTCATTTTTTTTTTATATATATGCGTACTGACTGGGCCGGTCCACCGGGAAAACTCCCGGTACTCCAGATGGCCAATCCGCCACTGTGTGTGTGTGTGTGTGTATGTGTGTGTGTATATATATATATATATATATATATAAAATACACACACATTAATCCTAGTCATTTGGTTATCTATAGTGATTTTAAATTGTTATTGATCAAGTCGTGTTATTGTGACATTTTATGGTAATGGTAACAAAAGATGCACCAAGATCCGCCAATAAAGAGCAAATCATTTAGACTGAATAGCCTAAAGTTTACGGACACCTGACCTTCACACCATGTGCTTGTTAAACATCCCATTCCAGATTTAGTCTTCCTTTGTTGTTATATTGTATGTTCCAGTCCTCTGGGAAGACTTTTCACTAACCTTTGGGATTAAACAGGTTTGTTTAACTAAAACAGCATTAGTGAGATCATTCCTGGGGTTGAGTTCCTTCACTGGCTCTGTGCCGGACACTAAAGTTTTTCCACTACAACCTTAACATACCATGTCTTCATGGAAGCTGCTTTGTGTACCATCATGCTGAACCTCTTGGTACCAGTGATGGGGAAACTGTAATGCTCCAGCATACAAAGACATTTTGTATAATTTTGTGCTTCAGACTTGTTTGGGGAAAGAACATCATATATGGGTGTGATAGTCAGGTATCCACATATTTTTGGCTGCATAGCTTATTTCCTTCAAAAACACAACGGATGAAACTTTTTGATGATGATTGAAAAAGCAGAGGGTTACAAAGTAGAAGCGTGTAAAGCACGAAGCCGTACCTGATCGTTGTGGTCGATAAGCGCCAATTCTACAGAAGAAGAAGAAGAAGAAAAAGAAGTACAGATGTCAGTAAAGTTTGCGCTAGATTTTCCAGTTTTGTCGGTCGCACTAGTCTGAGGCGTTTCTCACATTACACACGGGACACTACATAAGAAAATATATATTATACAGTATAAGGTTCTGTAGACGTAGTCAGGCACTCGTGTGTTTATTCAGTAAGTTCGGCTTTCCAGGAGCCGCTACTGTAGCTTTATGTTAAACGACTCCTGCCGCCATCATTTACATTCAAGATTACATTCGCATTAGAAGGCTGATGCAAATGTCTGTAATAACCTGCAGTCAGCAGTGTCCAATAAATATGTATTTGGGGAAAAAAAAATTATAATTATTATGCAGACCTGAAAAGAATAAAACATTGAATTCTGGGATGAGTAGTTAACTACAATTGAACTTAAAAAAAGAAAAAAAAAGAAAAAGGCAGCCAAGTTGAACAAATTTTAGAAAAAGGGAACATGGGGGCAAGGGACGGGGCGGAGGTGGTGGTGGTGGGACTGGGGCGGCTGAATTCATATTCATATGCGCGTCCACTGGAGTGATTAACTGCTATAATGGAAGTGCATCGGCGCAAGTACTGCCCGGGATCACAAGCATAAGCCCGCAGCATGCACGTACACGCAAATACATACAGACACGATATACACGCAATGCACCATGCACACGCAAACACACACACCTGTTTGAATCCAGGGCCAGATGACAGGATTTACTGTTGTCTCTGTGAGGTCTCCGTCCATCTCCCTGTCCATCTTTTCCTTAGAGTCACCTCTATAGAGATGGAGAGAAAAACTGGTTCATAAAACAGAATAATAAATCAGAATCTTAACGCTTAATGTTGTTCTTTAATTTAAACTTTCTATTTTCCAAATGTCCTGAAACATTGAAGTGGAAGTTCGAAGATCGGTCTACAATTGTGTCTCGTATGGACTGATCGCACTTAACCTGTAGTAGTTTAGAATGTAGAACTATCCCTCTCACTTTCTCCTTCTGTATAAAGTAAAACTCTGTAAGGAGTTAAACTCCTGATCGGTGTTTAAGCTCCACTGTCAGCCCACCACATGTTCGAGTCCTGCCTCTGAGTGTAAGAAATTATGATCAAACTATCTCTAAGGATGTGAACTACTCTCTCCACAAACATCTGGATTGATGCGTAAGACGTGGAGGGAAGCTTAGGTTAGCTTGTAACTTTCCAGCTTCGTAGAGACTCCTTATATACAGTACCATTTAAACATTGGACACAGGCTTGGATTTATTTTCTACATTCTAAAACAATACTGGATTTTTTTTTTTTCAACATTTATGAAATCACACATGGGGCATTAGGTAATTAAATAACAACAGCCAAGCTATTAAAACATGAAGGTCAGCTGTTCCGGATCAGTTCTCGCAAGAACAGTACCGTGTCGAGTGCATTTGTGAAACCCATCAAGCACCAAACTGGATCTCGTGAAGACCTTCCAGGAAAGCAAGACCAAAACTGATCTCTGCTGCAGAGGAGAAGTTCATTTAGAGTCACCAGCCTCAAAAATCACCAATTAACAATCAGCACATCAGATTAGAGCCGTTATGAAGGACTTACAGAGCAGAAGTAGCAGAAACATCTCAATATCAACTGTTCAAAGGAGATTATTGTGTATTTTGGATAAACATCTTCAGTATTGTTTTACAGTGTGGAAAGAAATAAAAATCAGGAACGACCATGGAGTTAGAAGATGTATCCAGACTTTTAACTGGTAGCGTATGGGAACTGAGTAGAAATAAAAAGGCAAGCAAGCCTTATTATTATAAGTGCAAGGAATGATGGGGCAACTGAAAATAGGCTACTCGTTATCATGTTCCTCAAACCGTTCCTCAACTATTTGTGCAGTATTAAGTTCCTGTAAAAGCCCACGGGCTTTAGAGAACACTTTCCATGAAGGGGTGAACTTGGTCTGGTCTTAACAATGTTTAGGTAGTTAGTACGTGTCAAAGTAAAGTCCATATGTATTGCAGAACCCAAGGTTTCCCAGCAGAACGTTCTCCAGAGCATCACACCTTCTCTTCAAGAGGCTCACCTTCTTTTCGTAGTGCACTCTGATGCCCTACCATCTCGAGGTAAGCAATGCACATAAACCTGGCTGTACACATTTTGTAAAAGCACACGTGATTCTTTAGACCAGGTAAACTTCTTCCACTGCGCCGTGGTCCAGTTCCCATCGGAGGCACGATTAAGCAGACGCACCCTGACTGCAGCTATGCAGTGTTATATGGTGTTGCACAGTTTTGAACAGAGTAACAAAAAGAAGCTCCTCTATAAGTAAAATATGGTCCAATAAGCTCCCTTCAGCTACATCCTGCACATTAATGCAACTGCAACATGAGGATCTGCTACAGAAGTCACATTCACATGTTTATAAAATTAGAAAGTTTCTGTAATCGTCCAATAATCAGGTCCGTCCAGAAATTTTGCAAAAATAATCATGGTTTCTATTAACATTACTTTTTGGTTAATGATATGCACATCCTTGTTGGTTTTAGGGTTTCACAGGAAGAGGTTGAGTGTAGATACAAGGTTCGCCGGAGTAATACACAATTCAATATTAACTCTCGGACTATACAAGACTGTGTGAAAGTCTTTGCCTGTGCATGTGTGAATTCTTTCTTACTGCTCTCTCTTCTTGCTCTCTCTCTCTCTCTCTCTCTCTCTCTCCCTCTTCCTCCCTAACTCTCTCTGTCAGAATTCAGTAGCTCAGTGTCTCTAATACAGACAACCTCAGCATAAAAAAACAAGACAAAACAATGACACTCGATCCGAGAGCAGATTAGAGAGGCTACAGCAAAACAAATCGGAAAATAAAAACAACATGCAGAATAAACTGAGTGCAGAACGCCGATATCAGCGGCTGGAAGAGTCTGTAAAAATACTTTAAATTGGGTATAAAACAACATGTTTGAAGGAAATGTCATTTATGCAGAACGGGGCAGTGAGTGCGATCCTGCAAGTGTGTGATGGTGCACAAACACATATTCAGCAAAGATATAAAAAAAGATGTTGCAGTGAGTGATTTATTGGGTCGTAAAAATGATTAACATTGCCCTTATAGTCTTGGTATAAATATATAAAAGTGAAATGTAATTGTGAGAGAAATTCTAAATAGGAGGAATAAAAACACAGCGAGACTGGGGTAATAACACTTTAACTCTGAATAATTCACTGATTTAATTAAACAATGTAGTTTATCTCGCTCAACCACGCTACAACTTCCTATAAATTAGTATTCGTTTCTATAGGAACGCTAACACGTACATATAAGTGCATTATTATAGACATTATAAAACAGTCAGACCAACCACCAGACCTGACCACAATCATTTGACCAATCAGATTTAAGAATTTAATGACATTAATAATATATAATAATAACGATAATAATTAGGGCTGTGACTATAACGTGTTAACTCGTGTGATTTAATCTAGAAATTTTAACGCAAATGAATCATATGACCAAATTTGACAAATTTGGCTTCCCATAATCACGGCGCAGTTACTCGGCTGTGTGTGATAACGGCACGTTTATAGCGGATAACAAGATGACTGAGGAAACATCACCAGATGTGGTGAATTTCAAATTTCATTATAAAAGTTTGGATAAAATCAAAGTTGTGTGCTCGAGCTGCCTTCAAGAGGAACGAGTTTTACAAGAATACATTAAATGTAAGATGTGGGTGCGATGGCTCAGGCGGTTAAGGTTCTAGGTGCTTTTTGGATCTGGGTTCGGGCCCCGCCCTTGTGGCAATCCACCACCCCCTACTACCCAGCCACTGCATGTGGTGCTGGTCCCATTCGAGAGATTTGAATTTAAGATTTGATAAAAGTTAATGTTTGAGATATTATAAAACTGCATAATCTGTTTCCTCTAACCAGTTTCTCATACGTTTCTTTATTCCAACACTGCATGTTTATAATACAAGAAAATCTGAGTATTTTAAAAATGTGATTAATCATGATTAATCAAACTATTAATTTGATTTAACAATTAATTTGATTATAATAATAATAATAATAAATAACATGCTGCCATCTTCACTATTCCAACTTTGACCGTGTCAGCATTTCTGAGAATTATTCTAAAGAGCAGAACACGAGACATTGTGATGGTTATAATTTCCCGTGTTCCAATGCAATCATGCATTGCAACCAGATTTTGGGATGAGATTTAGTAAATGATTTGTCTTTACACCCCATTTACCCGAACATGCTATCAGTATCTATTAATCACGTTCTATATAATGAACAATCTAATCATACAGCAGCGTTTAATCCTGTTATTTATATGCATCGTTTCTGTTTGCATTCTCTATAGGGCTAATTTCACCTGAGCAAATAAGTCACGTTGGTTTGTAAGAGGTTATCGGATGTAAGCACGACTACAGGAAACGCGGATCACGGGCATAGCAGAGCTGCATAGCCAAGATCACGCTGTGTAAGGTAAAGATGTGCCAAAACATTTAAAAGTTAGCTGAATGTGTATATCTATGTAACTACAGGTGTTTAGCAAGAACATGTCTTCAGTTACATCAGCGCAGGTGTTTAACTAGACTGCATCATTTACTAGCCACTTATAATACATATTCACACACACACACACACATACACAAACCTTGCGTTCCTATGTGCTTTACTGGACTTGGGCCATTCGGTGTGTGTGTTACTGGGCGAGACACACACTCCATTCCGTGCAGGCTTGGGCTCATCTGAAACGAGAACACACACACACACGCATAATACTGCACGAGTCAGATACAGTGAGGGATAAATAAACGTATACAGACATATTTAAGCAGTATTGGACAAGCGAGTGTGCGGTTTTGTGACGGCTGTGACTCGGCTGCAGGCGTGAAAGCGATGTGGGAGGTCAGGAGCTAATTACCGCCATGCCGATGTTATTAATTTTTATTGAACAACCAATCTCAGCTCACAACATGACAACAGTATGACTTTAATAAATGTGGAAAGTACCAGGAGCTTCAGAATGTCCACTTGTAAAGTGTCTTTAACATTAGTGTTAAATAAAACAATTATGTCAAATAAAATTAACATTACATCACTGAGTTACACTGTCAAAAAAAAAGAAAGAAGAAAAAAAGTCATCATTTTATTGGGCAGCACCAAGCAAAGAAAACAACTCAGGAGAGTTGAAGGTACTGGAACTAGGTTAAGAAACCTTCAACACATAAATAGAGCTGAACCATCAACCTTGTGGAAGGAATGTGGTCAAAAAAAACTCATCAGTGGAGATCACTTAAACACTCAGTAGTAAAAATCTGAGGTCATGTGACCTGAAGAGTCCAGATTGAGCCTACTATTCCAGAGCGATGGGCGTGTCAGGGTAAGAAGGTCAGCGCATGAAGTGATGCACCCATCATGCATAGTGTCCACTGTACAAGCCCTCTGGAGACAGTGTTATGATCTGGGGTTGGTTCAGTTGCTCAGGTCTAGACTCAGCAACGGTATGTGGCAATAAAATGAACTCAACTGACGACCTGAATGTACTGACTGCACCAGGAATGGATCATCACATCTATGGAGGTTTTCCCTTCTCGGATGGCACGGGTTATAATCCAGGACTCCGATTGTGAGCGACTGGCTCTGAGAGCATGAGGAGTCATTTACACACATGAACTGGACACCAGACTGTGTGCTGTAACCAAAGCTAAAGGAGGCTGAATGAAATCTTAGAGTGGGTGACCTGGTGTTTCTCTTACGGTACAACAAGAGATGGACTTACATTAAGAAGAATTTGTACATAAAATAGTGTAAGTAAAAACAAGAGCTACAGTTTATGTTGACGATGTCAACTTTCTTTACTTGCTCGCACTGATTTCTGTACATTTCTGTTAAAGATGTTTCGCCCTATCATTGGAGATCGCGAGTTTGATCCCCGGGTGATGCTGTAACCTCTCGCAGCCGGAGGTCTAGAGAGAGCTGATTGGCCGAGCTCACACAGAGGGGAGGGATGAGGGGTTATAAGGTTGTGCTCCCAGATTTATCACGGCTCTACAGCCAATCAGGGGCGTCTGTGAGCTCATGCAAGCGGAAGGAGCGGATAGCGCCGTCCTCTGAGTGTGTAACTCCACCCCCAACGGTGTGTGAGCGAGCAGTTTGAAAAGATGCAGTCGGCTGGCGTCATGTGGTTCGGAGGAAACACGTGATAGTCTTCGTCCCTCCTGGCTGAGTGGTAGTAGTAGCCTTAATGTGGAGCCCCCTAGTGACGGGGAGGAATTGGACACGACTAAATTAGGGAGAAAATCGGGGAAAAATCCAAACCCTCCAAAAAAAAAAAATGTTTCTTATCTTCATCTGACAATCCTTATACTGTTAGTAAAGTGTATTGTTTGCAATGTTTGTTGTTGCACTACTGTAGTGAGTATTGGAATGTCGTGGAAGTGCTGCATAACCAGTCAAATTACTGGTTCAGAACTAACTATTATATAAAATTGTTAAAATTGATTAGAAAACACGGCAATGCCACTTGACTCCTTCATAGGCTTCCTACTGCCTATGGTGGGATGGCATGTACAAAACCGGAGTACATGCAAACATACAGGGAGAACTTGCAACCTCCATGCACACAGACCCTGCGGCGGGAATCGAGCCATCAACCCTGGATGTGCGAGACGACAGTGCTTACCACTACGCCACCATGACACCAATAAGAAAGCATCACTGTGGGGAAATATATCAAATATAAAACTATGACCTAGGCTCATAAATATAGCAGGAAATGATATTCATATAACAGATATTACACTAATCACCATGCACTACATTCTATCTAGGTAGTGTTTAGTGCTTTTTTTTTTTTTTTTTTTTTTTTTTTAATGCAGTTGACTGACTCCAGTGAAGCCAAGTTACTGTATATGATTCCCATCTCTACATAACGGCTCTGTTCAGTTAGCAGTGTGTCTGAGCAAAAGAGAGGTCTTAAACTGGCCTTGCAAAGAAGGAATAAAAAAAATCAAGTAAAAAAACATTTTTACGCTGAACAAATCGCACTCCTTTTAGTGCTCTCTCTCTCTCTCTCTCTCTCTCCTTTTCTCTCTCTGATGCTCTTAAGCACCTCAGGCTTGCTCCAGGGAGCAGGGAAATCATCAAGGACATAATTAAGAGGCTTATGAGTGTGTGTATGGGGTGTGAACCCACCCACACACACACAAACCCTGAGGTAGTGACCTCTGTTTGTGAAGTTAAACACCTCCCTAGTCTCATCAGAACCCTTTTTAACCTTCGTCTCCGCTCACATACAGCAGCCTTTTCCTTCTCGTCTAACTGTAAAAAGAGATCAGAAAACGCAGAAATATTATCAGCCACTAACAGGGTCAAGGTTCATGTGTTACACCTGTTTAAATAAACTAGTGTACCCCCAAAACCCTATTGGTGCGTCTCCAAGGCCTCGATTTATTAAATCCAAAAGAACAAGTGCTAACAGGAAATAGTGCGTGTGTGATGAATAATGGATGGAAATAGTGAAATTTTGAGTAAAAAGAAAAACAACTCGCATGCAAAGGCAAGTACAAGATGTGAGATGCATGAAAAAAGAAAAAAAAAAATACACATCATGGACTTAAAGTGGATCCACAGACACTGTTCTTTATCTGAAATATATTTCAGACCCAAGATGGCTTCGAAACCAACAGAACCAGACCCAACTTAACCACTCTTAACATTTTTCTTCGGGCTCGTCTGCAGTCAGAATCTGCTCGTCTGCTTCTGGGCCGAGAAGAATCGGCCCAGGAAGATTTGAGCATTTGCTTGTGGATCGAGACATTTCGCCCACCCTGTATCAATAAACCAATGCATGAAGTGCATTTTGTTCATACAGTAAATGTGAAGGAAAAACTCTTGTAAAAGGTCTATTTGAAGCTAATCGTGTCTACAAGGGGCGGTAATAAAATTTGTATTATCATATGAAAAAAATAAAAATGTTTGCACAAATTATATCTCTGGAAATGAACATTTCTTCTAAACCAGCGATATAGTTCCGCACAATGCCGCTAGTGAGGATCAAAACCAAAATTGCGCACCTGGTTGAAAAAATTGAAGTGTGCCTTCTTCATGACGATGCGCTATGAAATGTGAAGCCTGTGGGCTACTTTGGGTACGAAATTCTACCTCATCCACCCCCCACCCCCGCCACTCGCCCAACCTCGCACCAAGTGACGACTTCCTCTTCCATCACTTGAGGAAACCATCTTGTGGCAGGCGATTCAAAGATGAGAACGAGGCGATTACCGAGGTGGAAGAGCCAAAAAGAAGCCTTCTTTGAAGACGGTCTCCACCAGCTCATCCATCGTTTGGAGAAGTGTGTCGCCTTAGGTGGAGGATGTGTAGAGACGTTTGTTTTCATAACAATATTTTTACTCCGGAATAATAACAATTATATGACCCGAGATGTAAAACCTTTTCCATGGAAATATTATTTTGAGAAACTGTCTAATTATCTGACCCAGGTAGAATTCATAAAACCCAACTTATAGATTGCTTTTAACAGTGCTCGCTGTCGCAAAGCAGCTCAGTACAGTAGCCTTAAAGTTGTCCTGTACAAATTGACTCAGTATGCAGTGATGCTGCTCTAACTCTTCCAAACTGTAACTTAAGACAAACGGATGTGATTTACTGCCTGGCCAAAAAAAAAAAAGAAGCTGCGCGCACACAATATTTTGTTGGATCACCTTTAGCTTTGAATACGGTGTCTTGTATTGATGACGGGCGTGGCAAACCACTCTGTATGTCTTGTCCAGCATGTCCCAGAGACTGTCAAAGAGGTTAAGGTCAGGGGTCTTGGAATATGTCCCGTCCCATCAGGGAGAAAAAACTTCACAGATGTGATAACCTGGTCATTTGGTACATTCAGGTCATCAGCTGACTTCATTTTATTGCCACATAACGTTGCTGAGTCTGGACCTGAAAGGTTCTAAACGTTTTAAACCCGATTCCAGTAATTTCAGCAAATCTCATTAGTTGTTGTCTTTGCTTGGTTCGAGCCAATAATTTGTCCCTTCTGAAACACAGTAACATATTTTCCATGACTGCGGGATACGTCTTCCCATGTGGTTGTTTAAAAAAATCTGAAGCTCCTCACTGCATCAGTTAGGGTTCAAATAATTATTGCAGCTGAACCTTTAATCACTGCAGTAATTATCCACTTAAAGGCTCTTAAGTGTTTGTTGATTTAAATACAAAGGAAACTTTATATCTGGCCAGGCAGTGTACAGTATTTGCATATCAAGTGTTGACGTATGGGGGTGGGGGGGGGTGTCTTTAAAAAAATTAAATAATAGTATTAATCTTATTACTAATGATACTTGATGTTATTTGTACAATTCATACTGTAAAAAAACTACAGCCACATTCAAAACAACTCATCTTTGATGGCTTTCATCATCAAGATGAAGCAACTGGTTGGAAAAAAACGAGGATTTGATGGTTTCTCTTTGCACTGTGACTAGTGATGGAGCTGAGAGCTGTAGAAGAACTTTTTTACGACTGTAAACGTCATATTATCTTTACTACTGCAAGTCACAATAATAATCAAAGGAATATTTTGGGTTTTATAAGTTTTCTATAATCCAGTCTCAGCTTTAATAACATTCTCACCTGGGTCAGAGGTCATGACCTCATCCGCATCCAGCTCTTGAGCCTTTCGTTGGGCCACGTTGGCCAGCACAGGCTCCCCGCTGTCACGTGCCACGTAATGGAGGTCCTTCAGAAGGAAAAAAAAAAAAAAACAGAAATTAATCTTCACTCATCAATGGACGACGATGAAGTGAGTGTTTTTCTTTTTACTCGGGTAGAAAAGCGAGCGAGAGAGAGAGAGAGAGAGCGCGTGAGAGAGACCTGTTTGAAGTTTAAAAGAACCCTGGATAAAATGAGTATCAAACTTTCTGAAAAAGAAAAAACTGTCATGTTTCTCTTTAACCCTCCCTTTCCTCCTTCTCTTTCTCTCTCTCTCTCTGTCTGTCTGATGGATCTTATCTTCCGTTTCAGAAGCTGGAGTGAGGGAGGTGTGCAGAGAGGAAGGTGTCACCTTTGAGAAAGCGAGAGCGGTGCTCTTCATGTCGAAAAATAGGAGTTTAGAGGTTCTCATTACGAGCAGGTGGTCGCACGTGTGTGCACACGCGCACACACACACACACACACACACACGCGTGCACACACACACACACACACACACACACGCACAAAATGTCATTTTCCATCCCTCTCATCTAACAGAATGGAATATAATATCCTTATCGGCGCATCAACCTGCCATTTAGCCTCCCGATGTGCCTCCAAATGTCAGTTTACATTCACGATTCCATTCGCAGCTCTTTCTCTCAGACAGGAAATGTGAAATCGACAATGTTTATTGACCAGAAAAATGATTTTGGGTTGGAAAAAAATCACATTCCTGAACAGAGCTGTGCAAATAGATGTGTTGTGTGGATTGTAGATTTCTAATATCAGATATGTAGATGGAATTGATGCTTTAATGTTGAGAGATACGGGTGTAGAATATGTGTGTTTGGGAGCTCCGGATATCATAGTGTCGCATTTCTAAATGTAATTTTATTCTTAAATGGCTTTCCATTCGAACGCCAGAGTGAGCAGTGCAGAAGAAAACAGATCCAAGTTCAAGGTCAAAGTAGGACGAGAGACACTTCTATGTTTTTGCTCAAATAGTGTTGAACTGCTTCTGAGAAGCTCAGAGATTCAAACCGAAGATGTCTTCGACCCCAGGAGTCAAAATCAACATGGCTGCTCACAACAGGAAACAAAGTAGCGCATCTTGCCTTTAATCTACACCCGCAATACACCAGGACGTGCTTACAGACATATTCGCTTATTAAATCTCCAACATGAAGATCATTGTTTCGGGCAAAGAACCACGAAGTCATGAGAGCGAGAGAGAGAGAAATAGAAGAGAGAAGCTCAGCACTGAGAATCCACACGACTTAGAAGGGATAACAATAATTCTGTGCATAAACCATCAGATATTACGCCTCGCGTTGCGAGCAGCCTGAACAGCACACACACACACACACACACACACAACTCGCTCTAATCTTATTTATTTAAGAGCTTTACGAGCAGATACGCAGCCTTTTAGCTGGATGTTGGACTGCTGTGAGATTACACAAACGCCGCTCGAGTGCCGGTAATCATGACGAAAAACGATGGCTGATATTCACCTCGGCATAGAATAGAGTGTAGCATGGACTAGTGGAGCTCACACACACACACACATACACACAAAACACCTGTAATCCAGACAAGCACTAAATGGCTAAATCAGACATCAAATTTAGCTCAGCTTTAATTAAACCCAAACAAGAACAGAAATATTTGTTAAAGACTGATTTGAATTAAAAAAAGAAATGTGTTAACTTTTAGGAGTACACACAATTTTTTATGTTAATTAGTCATTCATTCATTCATCTTCTATACCTGTACTGTACAGGGTCGCTCCTATCCCAGAAGACTGGACATAACATTCCTGAGCCTAGACGTGAACAGTTCTAAATCGGATGTCGGACAGTTAAAACCTGATTCCAGTAATTTCAGCAAATCCCATTTGTTGTTCGACTCTGCTGAAGGTGCGAGACCCCAGTGCTAACCACTATGCCACCATGCTACCTCTTTCACAGTCATAATACCTGAAAATTTACTTGTTAGCCAGCTAGCGTCTTCAGTAAAACATATCCCTATAGTATAGAAAACAAGTATTGTACAGTTACTCCCCGACTTACAAACAAGTTCCCAATGTTCATAAGTCAAATTTGTTCACAAGTCCAACAAAGTGAGTCTTGCACCTTGGTTTGGTGTTTTGCTTCCACATTATACTCTCACGAGACTGCGCCTCCAAATTGCGAGGGGTAGTCCAGTGACGCAGCTGACCTTGTTTAAAGGGGAAGACATCAGGGGAGGACAACGCTACATGGTGTTTACTGCACGCTTTAACGGACACCATTTTGTCTCAGAGCTTTATTGGACTGTGAACTCTGTTTGGACAGCTTTCCAGGACAGACATTTTCTATCATCGGGCTCCCGGACTGATTCATTGAAACCGGTAAGGCCGTGACTCATTTCTCCCGCACCTCCACGTACGCACACGTACAATATACCTGACTTTAGACATTTTATACATTCACTTACACACTGAAAGTATTGTGTACATTATTGTAAAAATTGGTATCTGGTGCACAGCATTGTCTGTTTTTTATACAACAAACGTGAGGTACTTAACCAGCATCTACTTTAAAAAAATTTATAAATTCCTCTATGAGTAATTTTACAGCACCATACGTTTTACTTTTACTTGAGTAGAATTGCGAAGAAGAAACGCTACTCTTACTCCACTATATTTGGCTACACTCGACTCGTTACTTTTCTAACCATTTATTCTACACATTAGATATTCTTTATTTTTGCAGGAGAAATGCAGCCGGTGGATCTACCATGTGACTGTGTTTCATCAATCAGATGTAGCAACAATAATCACACAGAAACGCTGCATAGCGGAGGAAAATAAAAGGTCAGGGGTAGCTCAGTGGTTAAGGTATTGGACTAGGTAAGGTATTGATCGGAAGATCCCAGGTTCAAATCCCACGACCACCAAATTGTCTCTGTTGGGCCCTTGAGCAAGGCCCTTAACGCTCACATGTGTAAGGTGCTCACATGTGTAAGGTGCGTCTGCCAAATGCCCAAATGTAAATGTAAGGGGGGAAAAAAACTTTCAGCCGTGGTAGACAGTGTGTATATGATACACATGATACAGTTTAGCTGTTTTATTTAATGTTGCAATGTTATAATTATACCATAAAAAATATACGTTTCTTATATTTGCTCTGCTGGACACAGTTTATGGTAAAGTGAGAACTCTTTTAAATACAGTATGTTCTAATATTATTTTCTATCTGCTGAGCCATTTGGAGGACAACTGAATATACAGTATATCTTACACTGGAAATAGTTTACACTGTTCAAACATACATACACTACCGTTCAAAAGTTTTAGAACACTTTCTAACTCCATGATGGTTCCTGATTTTTATTTCTTTCTACA
>JAQMYJ010000005.1:4993199-5028199 GCA_030014305.1 Clarias laeviceps
ATGTAGAAAATAAATCACTAAACAAAAACAAAGAAATTTGCAAGTGACCCCAAACTTTTGAACGGTAGTGTATATAACCTACAGTAGGGATTTATTTCAAAAGCTTGATGTTGTGAAAAAAGTGAGATGATGGAATTTGTGTTTCTTGTTCCTTAATTTGCTATTTTGTAAAGATTTAGTTTTCATTTATTTTATAAAATTTACTACGTTTTACTTCTACTTGAGTAATATTATATTGAAGTACAGCTACTCTTACTTGAGTAAAATCTTTGGCTACTCTACCCACCTCTGAAAGTAAGTAAGTGTGTATATGTACATACAGTATCTGTCTATCTGTTTGTCTGTATGTCTGTCTGTCTATCTATCTGTGCTAATACTTGGTTACATTAGCATACTGTAGTGGCCAGTAGAGCTGTAATAATTAGCTGTTCTTTTAGAAATGTTTCATGTTTGCCTGAATATTTTGGCTGTTAATTAATTAGTGGCTAATGAAATGTGCTCAGTTAAATAAAACTGAGTGTTCAGACTAACACGGCGTGTGCAGTCGTCAATGCGCTCATTTCACAGATCCAGCTAATTCAGACTTGTATTTAAAATAAAAAGCAGACAAAGGAGGAAAAAAAAAAAAAAAAGAGAGAGAAGCAGACTAATGACTCGCCTCGACAGTGTTGCCAAGTTTGACTGTTATGTTCTGAAAGAGCAGACAGCATTACTAGAACGGGAGCAAAAAAATAAGTGCATGGTCATAACCTCCTTCCTCTCTCTCTCTCTCTCTCTCTCTCTCCGACTCTCGACCCCTCCACACCAAACCTGGGCCCCTGACAAAAAGCAAAGAGAGAGGAATTCTTTCAGGTCTCTTTTCCTGGGTTCGGAGACAAAAGGAGCTCAGACCCCCGCGCCACAGAGGGGACGAGATCAGATAGAACAAGGACCCCCACTCGTTCTCTCTCACTCTTTCTTTCTTCCTCCCTCTCCTGCAGGGAGGTTAATTTAACTTTGGCTAATTAACATGTGGCACGGCTACAGGGTGAAATGCCGCCGCTGGCAGACAGAAATCCCCCCATTTACCCACCTCCTCCTCCTCACTGCTCTCTTTGTTGATTTTCAGGAAAGTGGCATTCATGAAGCGTTAATAATTTGCACCTTTTTTGTTCTCCTTCCCTCCCTTTTTTTTTTCTCCCTTCTTGCACAACCGAACAATGACAGATTCAAGGTAGGTTTTTGCCAGTCCTCCATATCTCTCTCTCTCTCTCTCTCTCTCTCTATCCAACAATCCCTCGTTTTTCTCCCCCCTCTCTTTTTCAAGCTCCACAGGTTCAGCTCCACCTTCTTCAATCTGGACCCTCAACGGCAGCACTTAGTGGTGAATGAATTGGAACGCGAGTGACCGCCGTGAAAGGAGGAAGGAGAGAGCGAGTGAGAGAGGGAGCGGGCGAGTGAATGTGAACGCTAATAGAGAAGGTGTCACTTGAGTGTGAAGTGGGGGGTTTCACACGTTTAGAGCGCGGAGACGTGGCGAAAAAGGACGAAGAAAAGATTTCTTTTTTTTTCTCACCCCCACTTTCCATCACGAGCAACTGTTGCTCTAATGATCTCGAGCCAAATGTTACACTCACTTAAATTTTCCAACTGCACCATGGCTTTAGGGCAAATCACCACTAAACATCTGATATTGTCACCAAATGTTAAGCGAAAAAAATGATGCACATGACTGAGGGATTATATATTGTCGTTTTTTTTTAATACTCATCAGAGCAACAGAACAGGGTGAGTGTAAAAGGCCGTGAGGTCGAGACTGAATAAATTATAAAGAGGTGCGTCTGGTGTGGTGCTGCTGTGATCTAAAACACTGGGGACAAATACATGATCTAAACCCTTTACATACTTTAGCAGTACGTTTGTACTATCCTAGCAAATCATGATTATGAATGCGCAGATTAATTCTACATTCAATTAAGCAAAATTCCTGCCAAATATTGACAATTGAAACACGTTTGGTGGGAAGTAATTGAAGCTTAATGGGTCAAGTTTAGCCTTAAATCATCCCACTCGCCCCGTTAGTCTACAAAACAAACAGGAAACTTTACGCCAGTGATCTTTATGGCTTATCACAAAGTTGACAAGCTGCAGGTCACCTTCAATAAAGAAAAGATAACGAGGGAACAACGTTTTTATAGCTGCGATAACAGGACTTGACTTTATAGATTACTGACATCCCATGTTATGATGTATAACTATAAATTTATAGCGATACATAATTTTATATAATAAAAAAAAAATTGTGTTAACATTTTGCTGTAAAGAAATACAACACAGCAGAACAAATGAACAAATTTTAAAAAGTAAAATAAAAAAAATTGAATTTAGAAATATATCATAACATACAGATTGCACTGGATTTACAGAAAATACAAAATATAATTGTAAACTCTGAACTATAAACCTCACTCACTCATCTTTTATACTGCTTTATCCCGTATTCAGGGTCGCGGGGACCTGGAGCCCATCCCAGGAGGCTTAGGGCACGAGGCGGGGTACACCCTGGACAGGGTGCCAATCCATCTCAGGGCACACACACATACACACACTCACACACTACAGGCAATTTGGGAACGACAATTAGCCTAACCTGCAGGTCTTTGGACTGTGGGAGGAAACTGGAGTAACCGGAGGAAACCCACCAAGCACGGGGAGAACATGCAAAATCCATGCACACAGAGACGGGAATCGAGCCTGGCCGGGAATCGAACCCGGACCCGGGAGGTGCAAGGCGACAGTGCTAACCACTACACCACCATGACGCCAAGTATAAATCTATAGAAGGGTAAAATGACTGAAACATGTAGTATGAAATGAAATGATGTGTGTGTCAGCAGCAGTGTTATTGTCATGTTTTAATCATTTTTTAGAACTTCAGATGGATCTCTAGTGAACATACACACAAAAATCAGCTTTTTGTCCTTTTTGTGTTCGTGTATTGGCCCAGAGCTTAAACAAGCCAATCAGATTTTTTTCCCCCCCTAATGTGACCACATCTAAGAAGATACATCTCCCCTGGATTGTTTCTCAGCTCTTCTGTTCTCTGGAGGGGTGTGGCTAATTTACATAGACACTGAAATGGTGCGTTTGGTGGAGGAGTAAAACAGAAGGAGTTTGAGGTATGACAAGTGAATTTTCTAAGGGGTATTTCAGCTAGAGCTTTAACACTGAGATCTGAGATCCATTAAAGAAATTGATAGTAAAGCATGAGACCTTTAAGGAAATCTGACATTTTCAGAGACAATAGAAACCACAACTTTTAAGCCCTTTTACAGACATCAGCCTCATAGTACCAGTGGAAAACTTTGACCATCAAACATTTCTGGGGATTATCGTCTACACTCCATCGTCTTACTATTCCTTTAACGTCCTTGTACATTTATGGCTCCAATATGGTATCATGATTGTATAAAAAAAAAAAGGCTATTTCTAAATAAAAAATCTTCCAAAGCTCACATTAAGGTGAAGGTTAGCAGGTGTAACTTTTTCTGCAAATCCAATTTCGAAAATATGTCTCACCATGAACAGGTCTCGGGCTCCGATGTCCAGAGCCAGCAGGAAAGCCTTCTCAAAGCGCTGGTGCCTGAAATGAAGCAGTACATTGCTGGAGGGTTACAGATCAGATAACAAGAGGTCTCGACATTATTCATTGCATATACACACAGGGATCAGTTAAAGTGTATTAGAGCCATGTCATGCAAAGATGAACAGCTTCTGTGTGCACTGACATGCAGTCTACAAGTGGAACTGTACTGGAGAGATGAACACCGTTATTCCAACAGATACCCCCTCAGGTGGTGTTGCGGTGACTTTGGTGGTGGGGCAGCGTGGGTTGAGATGTGGTGAAGTCAGAGGAACTTTGCATTAATTGGCTGGGATTATTATTATTTTTTTTATGGGACTTGTTGAGAATAACGGCAGAATAAATATATGCCCCCCCAACAACCAGTAGAAACAAGGTTGTGTGTATACATACTGTACAGTACATTGTGAATTACAAGATATGTTGAATATGTAAGAAATGTTTCATGTTCTTGTATTTAAAAAAAGTTTTTTTTGGACACCTCTTCTAATTCCATGATCGTTCCTGATTTTTATTTCTTTCTACACTGTAAAACAATGCTGAAGGCGTCCATAATACACAATAATCTCTTTTGAACAGTTGATATTGAGATGTTTCTGCTACTTCTGCTCTGTAAATCCTTCATAACGGGTTTCTAATCTGAGATGCCGTGTGTAATCTGTGATTTCTGAGGCTGGTGACTCTAAATGAACTTCTCCTCTGCAGCAGAGGTCAGGTTTGGTCTTGCTTTCCTGGGAAGGTCGTAATGAGAGACAGTTTCATCATGGTGCTTGATGGGTTTTGCAAATGCACTCGACACAATACTGTTCTTACAAGAAGTGTTCCAGAAAGGCTGATCTTCATATGTCTTAAAATAGCAACTGACTGATGATGATGATGATGATGATGGTGGTATTTAATTACTTAATGCCACGTGTTATTTCATAGTTGTCCAGTAAAAATCCAGTATTGTTCCAGAACGTAGAAAAATAAATCACTAAACAAAAGAAAACGTTGAAGACGAAGGTGTTTCCAAACTTTTGACTGGTACTGTCCACAAATTTTACGAGGTCTGATTTTGTAAATTTTATTATTTGCCTTCTTTTTTAAATTAATTTTTGAATATCCAGATTTTTGGGCCACCCTTTATGTCCATTTTTTTTGTGTGTGTGTGTGTGTGTGTGTGTGTGTGTGTGTGTGTGTGTTTGCATACCTGAGAAGGTGATGAAAGAATCTCCGTGCGTAGCGGCTGATCGGGTCTCGATATTCTAGGATGACCGTGTCTGTTAAGGCTCTAGAGGGAGAGTAGAACATCCCCAGAGCGGCTTCTAACTGAGCTTCTCACACACACACACACACACACACACACACACACACACACACACACACACACACAATAATAATAAAAATTTCATGACCATGACATTATACACTTATTGTAAATTATGAATATCATTCAATATTAGATCTACTTCGAATTTCCATCATATTCAAGTCGTACTCCTTTTTTCACATGATTCATCTTCATATGGTGAATATATCACTGTAAAAATCATAGTACTTCGTAAACTTTCACAGCTTGAAGGCTCACTAATATGACCACTCAGCTACACTGAACTCCTGCTTAAGTGTGGAATCACAGGATTACGTCATAAACAACAACAACGCAAAGAGATAAAACACAGGATCGCAAAAAAAAAAAAAAAAAAAGTAAAAGTGCACACCTCTAAAATGTCGACATTGGCCATGCAAATGTGTGGCACTGCCCGTCTGGTAAACGCTGAGTGGCTAATCGCTATATCCAGTATGACAGGGTTGGGGTTGGCATGAGGGATCTGCCAAGGATTTTTAAAAAATTATTCTGGTAGCAGTTAAAAGTCAACCTTTTGGCAGAATTCATATGAAAGGTGTGTTTGATCTGCTGCTACTCCTTAAGTACTGATCCTCAAACAAACTGTAAACAACTACAGTTTAAGTCAAAAGTTTTGACATTAGGTAATTAAGTATCTACAACAACAATCAGTTAATTTTAAGACATGAAGGTCAGCTGTTCTGGATCAGTTCTTGCAAGAACAGTATTGTGTCGAGTGCATTTGCAAAAACCCATCAAGCACCATGATGAACCTGGCTCTCATGAAGACCTTCCCAGGAAAGCAAGACCAAAACTGACCTCTGCTGTAGAGGAGAAGTTCATTTAGAGTCACCAGCCTCAGAAATCACAGATTACAAACAGCATCTCAGATTAGATCTGACTGGTTAGTGTATATATTATTACATGTTCTCCATTTTTTCACACCATTCACCACCTCTTCACTCACCCTAATGCTACAACATTGACGTTCCTACCTTCAGTTTGCTCGTCCAGAGGTTTCCTCAGCAGGTGATCTGTCACTGAAATGAGACCACGATAGCAGTCTGCTCCCATCATGCACCAGTCCATATTACCCAGAATGCCCAGTGCAGCGTCCACCTGTCCACAGCGAAGACGGTGCTGCAGGAGTTCACCTGCACCCAGCTGGGCTCCATTTAATACACCTATACAACCACACAACACACACACACACACACACACACACACACACACACACACTCAATAGGAACACAGAAACTCACTGATGCAGATGTCACCAGCAGTTAAAACAGTGTAATACCAGAGAGGAATTAAAAAAAAATAATGGAAATGAGTTTAGAAAGTGTGAGAAAATATGCATAAATGATAAAGACCAATGCTGAGGGATAAAACTCCCTGAGATGGCAATAGGAAAAACCTTGAGAGGAACCAGACTCAACAAGGAACCCATCCTCAGGGAGAGCAGTGATTGGTTTGCAGTCACACTGTGTGTCAAAAGACTGGACGTTCAGTATAATGGGAAAAGTCTTCAAGTTAAAAACCACATCAGTCCTCAATACCTTAACGTATCAGAAAACGTACAGCTTTGACGCTAATTCTTGTACAAAGAGTTCACACTGGAGACTCCTTCCTCAAATGCCAAATAACTATTGCCTCATTAAAAACAAACAAACAAAAGACCTTGACGAAAGCACCATATCGATATGATGTGATTTATTCTCACAGCCTTCCAAAGACTTTTAGATTGTTTATTCATTCATTCATCTTCAGTTCGTGCTTTATTCTGGTCAGGGTCACAGCCTAGGAGGCAGCGGGTGAGTCATGAATTCACTGTGGTTGGAATACCATCCATATTGCAAGGCACCATGCTTACACACACACACACACACACACACACACACACACACTCCACTGTTTCTCATTGCATCTTTCTCCCATTCCCTCCCACCACCCAAAATCCCACATCTCAACCTCTCTCAGTCTCTTCATTAGGTTTCTCCAAGTGCCAGCAGCTGTGATCATAATAAGCGATGATCACCGGAGGCACTGGACACACACACACACACACACACATGCACGCACACACACACACAAACACAATGCAAAAGCATACTTTAATAATGTAATGGCCGGTTAAATCCTCCTGACCCAAACACAGCTACAGTTAACCTTGCCTGCGTCTCAACATGGGACACACACACACACACACATACACTTTGTACTCTAAAGAATAGACCAAACCAGGAATACATTTCCATTTCAAAAACACAACAAAATAGTTTTTAATTTATAATACCTGGAGCTGAATAATCAAACACACACACACACACACACACACACAAATTAACGCAGTGTAACACTGATGTAAAAATTAAATTAGATCAACAGGGAAACAGACCTGTTCAGCAGTTTGTCCAAAACAACCCTTGTCTAATTTGTGGTATGTTTGGACACTGCGTATATAACGGCAAGAATTAGCAGGGTGTTTAAATGTAGGCCATGTTTTAATAGGAGAAACAAAGCATTTCTTTTTTTAATTAGGAAGATGAACAGGGGCATCTAGCTCATAACCAATGATGTAGGTGTAATAATGATGTAACCAATGAAGTCATCTATATGGAGAATGTATAGAGAGCTAAGGAACACACAACAGTGCAAATGTATAAAGAGCCTTTTTTCCTTTGAGGAATTATTTAAGAAGGCCGAATGATTAAAGTGGCACTAAGCGTAAACCATTATGTCATACACATGTATGTGAAAATATAATACACTGATGTTGTAAACACCAGAAGACAAAGCACTTGTCATGCACATGGACAATGTATCTAATGTATTTAATAATATAATACTTTTCACTAACATTTTTATCCTCACAACTATTACGAGAACTTCCTTTGAGATCAATAAATGTTACGCAATATTCTCATACTGTATATGGTTTGTTCATAAATGCTTGAAATACATTTTTAATTTAGCAGATCCGTATGGATCTCTTCGAATGTTATGGAGCAAAAAAAAAAAAAAAAAACATAACCCTTTATTGTTCGTAAGGTTTTAATTGTTGACATATTACAGCTTTTGATACTATTTTTGACATTGTAGGAAGGAGTCTCCAGTGTCAGCACAATGTAACAAAGTCTTAAGGCGATATTTGTGCTTTCCAGCTCCTCCAAAAGCTGCTTAATTAGAAGGGAACGTCCATTTATACCTGCTACTGTGTAACTTAAGTCATAATGCAACTATAAATGGATAAAAATCGTGTCTCGATCATTACTGAAACGGCACACATTGGAAAACTCTTTTGGTCTGAGAGGACTAAAACGCTTCAGGACGTACTGTTGATGGAAAATAATCCACTCCAGGGTGTAAACAGTACATTTTTTGTCATGTTAATGATGCATCACATCACCTAGGATCGTCTTCCCATCACAGCACACATCCAGCACACAGTCTTCACTTCTTTCAGTTCTTACCACAGACCACTCTCCATGTAAATGAATTCATTTTTGGGCGGGCGAGCTGAAGGCCACATCGCTGTGTAATTGATTTCGATGAAGAAGGCATAGCCCAATTAAAATAACAAGCGGGCAATTAGCAGGCCGCCCCCCTGCAAAGCCCCGAGGAGACGCTAATGTGACTAATACGCGAGTAGAGCGAGAAATTAGAGGGCACACGGACTCTGCATGACTGTGCATAGACGTTCACCAGGATAAAAAGCAAGAGAGGGAGATTAAAGGAAGGCGACACTCGACCAAACTCTACGCTCAAATCAGGAACATCCACATTATAAACAGTCACAGGTTCCCTCCAACACACTGCGTTCTGTCTTCCTCTCACACACTTCATGTATATTCCAGATAATAAAGCACATGCTAGGTGTCAACATCACCTAATGGAGTTTTTGTGCAGTTTAGTGTTGCTGTGGTTGAACACTGTAGTATTGTCTCCTGAGATAAAGCTTTGGCTACAGCCCCTTCCTACATGCCTGTGTGAGTCAAATCTGTAATAATTACAAGGTGTGTTCAAGTCAAACCAGGACTTTTGATTGTGCAGAATAACAGAACAAAGTTATGAGACAAAAACCCTCTTTATTTCTGTATATAATCTCCTGCTACACTAAAGCACTTATCCCAGAGTTTCACTAGTGCTTGGATACCATAAAGGTGGAAAGTTTTCTCAGTACGCCAAAGTCATGATCAGACTGCCTGCTCCACGTCTGAAACGCTGGCCTCCCAGGAACTCCTTTAATGCCCCAAACATGTGGAAATGGTTTGGAGTGACATCAGGACTGTACGGGGGATGTGGCGATAATTCCCAGCCGAGTTCCTGTAATGTGTAAGCGGTGTCGGTGAATAATTGTGTGTACAGTTCACACAGACCGATGCGTCTCTTCCGCAAGTTGGCGACAAGGTATCTGTCGATTTTCAAGGATCAGGTGTTCCACTCGCTGAATGTTCACAGGAACAACTGCAGTGGGCTCGTCATTCACTGACATATGGGCTGCTTTAAAACCTTTGCACCGTTCAAATATTGTACTGCAGGTAAGACTCTCGTCACCGTACTGTGCCTGAAGTCTCTGCGAGTTCATTTACCAGAAATTTCATCACAAGTCCCAGTTTGACTTGAACAACTCTCGTATTATGTATCTTTTCTGATTACTTCCAATCATGAGGTATATTTATTTCACACAGCTACTGTATGTCGGAAGGAATGCAAAAAAAG
Organism: Clarias laeviceps; assembly: GCA_030014305.1. NCBI lineage: Eukaryota > Metazoa > Chordata > Actinopteri > Siluriformes > Clariidae > Clarias > Clarias laeviceps. The sequence goes on from JAQMYJ010000005.1 coordinate 5,002,874, forward strand.
TAAGATTAATGCTAAACAAATGTTCAATTCTAACACTTTAAAATGATCACATAATTCTAATGTTATAATGTTAAAAAGTATAATATTAACCAGACCATAAAATGTCTTGCGGCTGTAACATATGTTTGAAGCAACAGTAATATTTGTTCTTTTATTGTCTTTTAATAATAATAATGCTAATTTCATTTAGCAGGTGTGTAGAATTTCAGAAATTAGCATCATGCTAACAGTAGTGTATCTCCCCTACACTGGCTTGACAAATCCAGCTGTTCTAATTTAAAAAGCAGATATAAAACATTCATTCAACATATTGTTTAATCTTTTTTTTTTTTGTTAATGTTTTTAAGTGAATCGGTCATCAAAGTGCTCAGTTTGTTGTTAGCATATCTGGGTGCTAGCAAGCAACTTAATTTAACTGAAATTTGATTATTGTATTTTGTATCATGGAACTGTCCTTGTTTTAGACTTTAGTCTTTTTTTATTATGTCAAGATGTTTTAAAAACTGTTAATGTATATTTTATATTATATGTATTAGTCTTTTCCCAACAACCACTTTGCTTGCTCTAGCATGTGGCAAAGGTACAACAGTCGGCTTGCACATCAAAATCTTTGTCGGTATATGATATTATATGAAATATACAATTTTCAGAAGTATATGATATTTTTCCAACATCAGTATAAAACAAAATTAATAATTTTTTTTATATATATATATAAATGCATGCCTTACAAGTAAAAGATATTCCAAAAAATAAAGCTGTATTTGACTTAAGTTCAAAAGGTTTGGCATATAATCCATTAAATAATAATAATAATAATAAAAAAAAGCTTGAAACAAAATCAAACGTAATGAACACACACACACACACACACACACACAGGCATAGCACTCTATATGACGCAACCTTAATGATAAAATACTGCAATGCTGCACAATTCGCTTTCCCTTTGATTAGTGCTTGTAAATTAAGCTGTTTTCTCCCCTCCCTCTCCCGTTTTGTCGTCTGTAGGAGACGGCCAGCTGCACATCCGCTCAGCAGACTGCTACAACAGCAGCCGGTGTGTGCCCGTGAGAGATAACTCAAAAACAGACAGACAGAGAGAAAAAGAGAGAGAGAGAGAGAGAGACACATCCTCAGGAGCACTGGAGCTCCGCCAAGCCTTTCTTCCCTGCTCCCTCCATCATGTAGCCGTCCTAATGAATTAAGTCAATAAACGAAGCTGCTGCTCGACGTGCATGACGAACATGCTAACAAACAAACAGACAAATAAACAAGGCAGGCAAACAAGTGTGGCTTGCACTCTCCTTCGAATTATCTATCAGTAGTGAAAGATGCATTCTTGCATCTTGGTTTAAATCTTGGTGCAAGACAAAACAATTAAACACCTCCTCTCCTTGTCTTTATCTTTTCTATCTTGGTTTATAACCAAGTCTCTTCCTTCTCTAAACCATTTCATTGGGAAAGTTTGTCTGGCTCCTCAAGGGGTGTCCAGCCACTCTAAGTGATGTATTGATGCGACCCATAATGCATCAGTGGCCTTGGGGACAAATACTTAAATGACCTCAATCTGCCGCCAAAACACACACATACACTTACCTAGTCTGAGTCTCAGAGCAGCAACTGGACCTTTGTGGAACCTGAGCATCAGGAGATTGTGCACTTCCAGCCCCTCTGCACCCTGTGATTCAGGATGAGTGCAGTTATTTGATTTGTATTGTGTTTACATTTTTAGACATTGTGTAAAATCTCATCCCATCAACACCCCCACTTGCACCCACCAACATCCCCCACCTTAACCTGGCTAATTCTTAGCTTCTACAGATATGGTATTTATACAGCGAATACTCTGGTTTCCTCCCACCGTCCAAAGACATGCAGATTAGGCTAATTGGTGTTCCCAAGTTGCCCGTAGTGCATGAATGAGCATGCTTGTGTGCCCTGCCATGTGCCCCAAGTCCCCTGGCATAGGCTCTAGGCCCGCGTGATCTTGACTAGGATAAGCGGTATAAAGAATGAGTAAGTGAGAGAGTAATGCTGTTTCAAAACCTCAATCCTATACAGTGGTACCTCGGCATATAAATTTAATCCGTTCCGAAGGCGAGTTCTTAAGGTGAAATTTCGTACTGCGAAACGCATATTCCCATAGGAAATAATGTAAATGCAGATAATTTGTTCCAGCCACCAAAAACATTACCAATATTATCAATTTTCATCACTATAAAATAATCATATTTTTTGCATATAAAAACAATCAAAAGGATTCAAACAATTAATGTCTATTTCATACAGGAAGTATGAAATAGACATTAATTACCGCACTTAGCCTTGATTTCTGATTTCCCTTAGCAATGGCTGCTTTAAAAAAACAAAACTGGGGGCCTCCGAGTGGCGCAGTGGTAAAGTGCTCGTCCCATCATCCAGAGATCGCGAGTTCTATTCCCGGGTGATGTTGTAACCTCTTGCAGCCGGAGGCCTAGAGAGAGCTGATTGGCCACGCTCTCTCAGAGGGGAGGGATGAGAGGTACTTAGTGCTCACGGCAAGCGGAAGGAAAGAATAGCGCTGTCCTCCGAGTGTGTTACGCCGCCACCAACGGTGCGTAAGCGCACAGTTCGAAAAGATGCGGTCGGCTATTGATTTATGAGAGAAATCATAAATCAAAAGTCTTCGGCCCTCCAGACTGAGTGGTAGTAGTAGCCTTAATGTGGGAGCGCGCTAGTGATGGGGAGGAATTGGATACCACTACATTAGGCAGAAAATCAATAAAAATGACTTTTTTTTTATTTTATTGCTTACTTACCCATGGTGCTATGTCTTCACTAAATCTTGCACAACATGCAAAAAAAACCCCACAAAAAATACGTAAACTCTCGAAGCTTGGCTTTCCATTGACGTGAACGAGCACTTCAGATGGCGTTCGGTTCGGCCCCCGCGTATGCCAAAAATGCTTTGCATGCCAAGGCAAATTTCTTGCAAAGTTTTAGTTCTTAACAAAGTTTTACTTTAAGAAAACCTAAATTTCAATGCACTAAGAAGGAAGATTAGTCACGGTAAAAGTCGTAACATTTTTGGAACGTTTATGCAGTAGATTTTTAAAAAAACGTCTGTTCTATTCATAACTACCAAAACAAACCTTATTAATACCAACAACTTTAATCTCATTCCTACCTGCGGCACTGCTGGATGCGCCCACTCCACACTCTCCAACCCACCAGGTATTCTCACATGCCTGGCCAGCTGCAGACTTGTGCTGCTGACATGGTCCTCGGACACGAGCTGTAGTCGGAGAGGGCTGAGTCCCAAATCAAAGCACTGCAGCTCACCCTGACCCCCAGCCACTACAATCATGCCCCCATCTGGGTGCCAGGCCAGTACCGATGGCAGCATGGGGCATGTGACATGAGTCTGGAGGCCAGTTTCGATGTGGATCAGAACCACAGAGGAGTCTTGAAGGCCCAACAAAATCCAGCATTCACTTGGGTGACGGCACCAGGACACAGGAATAGAAGACAGAGGTATAGATGTAGCCAAAAAGTGCTGCAGACGTCCACGAGCACACTCATACACACATGTTTGCGCGACTTGGGCCTCCTCACGCGGCTCAATGTTAGATTGATTGGACTCCACATGCAACCCTCTAATGGAGCCATGGGCCTCTTTGTGCAGCTCCATGGTGAGGATCTGGTAGGGTTGGGTGAGGCTGAAGCAACAGTCCAAAGGTTCACCATTGGTGCGTATAGAGCTCAGAACCTAAACACATGGGAAAGAAAAACAAAACAAATACAAGATTGGGAAGATTTCATACTTCTAAAATATGTTGGTAGCTAGGAGAAAGACACACAAAAGTGAACAAGACATAAAAAACATGGTTCCAACTGGGTGGAGGGTTTCAAGGAACTTCACTTTCCACAAACACATTCTGATAATTGCAAATCAATTCCTACATAAAATCTTGTTGGATATACATGGTTCTTTTATATACAAGTCATGGGTGTGGGTAAATGGACGATGAGAGAAGACGGATGAAGGACGAGTCGCTCATGCTTCACAGGCAGGAAATACAAAAATAGCTAAGTGTCCAAGTTTAACACCACCTTCTAATACTTCTTCAACAGCAAATTCAATTCTGGTTGAGAAACTTAGCTCATGAACCAAAACCAGCTGTGATTTCTCTGGTGGAAATGTCCAAATTTAATGATACCCTCTTGTTCTGCATCCATAACAAATTTAATTCTGTCTTTGGTACGAGAATTCCTTGGAATTAACATTAGTCCAGGCCAGGGCAAGAACGTCATATGGGACAGAACTTGCAGAACATTCTTCTAGGAATATTCTAACCGAGTACACTACCAGTCAAAGGTTTGGACACGGCATCTAATTCCATGGTCTTTCTTGATTTTTATTTCTTTCTACACTGTAAAACAATGCTGAAGGCGTCCAAAATGTACAAGAAACTCCTTTGAACAGTTGATATTGAGATGTGACTGCTACTTACAGTATGCTCTGTAAATGCTTCATAATGGCTCTAATCTAATGATATGCTGTTTGTTAATTGGTGATTTCTGAGGCTGGTAACTCCAAATGAGCTACGTTTTGGTCTTGCTTTCCTGGGAAGGTCTTCGTGAGAGACAGTTTCATCATGGTGCTTGATGGGTTTTGTAAATACTGTCCTTGCAGGAACTGTTCCAGAACAGCTGAACAGCTTATATAAATATTCACTTTTCCAACTAGCTCTCACTACCAATGGCGACGTCGGTCAACCACATGATCACCGCTGTAAAACTGCATCCACAGCAACACATGCGCTTAGCAGACTGCATCTTAGTATTTTTGGAGCCAGCACTGGAATGACAGATCCTGTTGAGAGCTTTATCACGCTTGTGAAAGTGAATAATCAGCATGCAACATTTCATCCTAACCCAAGCTCCAGTTAGCAGGCACAACCAATGATATTAGTGTCAGTGTCAAATGCTCGGCGGCACACTCTGGCACGAACGCTATCACAGACACACACGGGAATTCATAAGCATATAAAATCACACACTTGGCTAAAAAGTGCAGAAGTGATCAGAGTTTTGGTTTTCATTTTGTATGTAGACAAAGCAAGAAAAAAAGAAGAGATTGTAAAGAGTTTGACAGACAGAGAGAGATAAGACAGTGAACGCGAGGGAGATGTGAGAGACAGCGAGGACAGAAAGAGAACAGGAAAGGGAGAGACAGAGGGATAGATGTGGTTTGGCACAGACAGTGGCGTATTTGGCAGTGCCAGCAGCGGTGACAGAATTAAGCAGGTTGCCCACAGCCTCTGTGTGGAAGCAAAGGATGAGGGCTTCGTTTTTTGCGGCTCTTGTTTAGCCCTAATCCCTCCAGGCTGCTTCCCGATGCTCCCCAGGGAGGCCAGGAAGGAGGGTTTGGGAGGGTTGATGGGCAAACGAGGGAGTGTGTGATGGGGGGGAGTGGTAGTGCTGACAGCACGGAGGGCTCCGGATATGAGCCAGAGTTCCACAGAGACAAACCTGCTGAGGCACACCTGCCCCAACTACAGACCACAGCTAACACCAGGACAACACTGAGGCCTAATGACTTGGAAAAAAAACTACTGTCCTAAAGCTAAAAAACCCAGTAATAAGGGCAGTACTGACTACAATGGACCAACAAGATAAATTTTGAAGCCATATGTTTACTGCCATGATGTCAACATTAACAAGACAGGGCAACAATTTACTGCCGCATTCACCTTCTTCTGTCTAATGTTTTCCCACCGCAAATGGTCCTATATACGTGGATACCCTAAAGATTTACACTTTCCGAAAAACAATTTAAATCCCATTCTAGCATTAATGGATAATCTCACCAGGATTCTGTACCCAAGGACTGCTCCTGTAATCATACAGATCATTACAGCACTCATTTACTTATTCACCTTTAGAACTCGTGTGGCTCAAACAAGGCCATTTTCCCTTTTCCCTTTGATTCCTCTCAAGAGTTCATCTTCACGTCGTATCAAGGAGGTTCGCGCTCCAGTGTCACTTCTGGATTGCAAATTATAGATTAAACTGGTGAAATTCATTTCCAGAGCCCTGGTAGTTACCAAATGATCAGGGGCAAGACTAAGGCCCTACGCTCATGGGAGTACCATGGCCTTATAGAATTTGGTGTCTTCACTCTTCTAGGTCACCTTGTGAATTAACTAAACTGGCGTTACAAAATAACGTCCAGGCTGGTGGTAATCAAGCTCCAGGACTGATGAACACGACTCTAAACACTTAGGATTTACAACTACAGTATAAGTGGCTAGGAGGTCCAACACTTTAACCAACACTGCCAAGACTGTTGGTGACCACCGAACGAGCCACTGAGGTGAAAGTCCAACTTACAAACCAACAATGCCTAGTCAGTCCCACTGACATCTAAGATTCAATTTTGCTCGTCAACTTTCCCCTTACAATTATTACACTCACTCAATATGGTTTGCAAAACCAGTTTTGACCAAAGCAACTGATGATGGAGAAAGGAAACCGAGCAGGGGAGATTTCACGGTCTTGCTCAGTGACTATCTCGAGCTGCTAGGATTTGACAATCTTACAAGCGGCAGACTTGACCACTGAGCCACCACTTCCTGTGTGTAAAACTGGATAGAACACAGGACAATGCCGATTCACTTTGACTACAATATATTTGAATTGATTTCCTTCTCGATCGGCTTGAAGTCTAGCATTATTTTTTATGTAATAATGCCATCGTTTGCTACATTACAATCAGTCTGAAGTCTACAGTTCTGCTCATACGATCCTATCCATCACGGGTCAACAGTGTTTTTGAGCATTGAAGCATTTTTTTAAGACACCGTGTCCTCCATCAGGGTAGGTCAACAGGGGCAGGAAGACTGGAACAATGCTGAGGCTTAATTTCTTTGGCTCCACCCTGGTGGTAGATGTTAGCATCATGACAGTTTGGTTATGGCCCTGTCCTGGTCAACAGGTTGTTATCAGGCGTGTATAGTACATCCAATCTTACATTATCTTGGTTAACCAGAAGTTAACCCCATCAACAGAGATGGCACGTTCAAGACAACACACTTGTAGACCTGGTAGATATAGATACAGGATGTAGAGCTAAAAATCTCCAATATTCCATAACCTAAGAATTATCGAGACCCTTCTAGCGCTAAGCTAGTCAAGGCCAACTCAAGAGCCGAGTTATGTAAAAACTTTAGACTTGCTAGGTTAAGTCTGACCTGAAAACTAAAACTCAAAACGTTTTGTCGGATTCTTTTGATTCTCGAAATTCTCTAGAGAAATAAAACACCGTCAGTACATTCAAGATCATTTTCAGCTAGCGAATATGTTCTCTCTCTCTCTCTCTCTCTCTCTCTCTCTGAGACGTAAAGAGGCTTGAAACGAGAGAACGGGGGAGTGGTTTAAGGTCTTTGTCATAGTAATGCTAAAACAAACAAACAAACAAACAAAAAGACAAGTCAACAGTGAGAGGGGCCATTTTGAGAGCCTTCCATAAAGAGCTTTAACACCTTCACAGGGTGATCCTTCTTAAGACCTGCAGTCCCTCTGTCTCTGTCTGTCTCTCACTCGCACACACACACCAAATCCCACAGCTGCTGCTGAAACAATGACAGATTCAATTTCACAAAGATAAACGCCATCTTAAGAAGGGAGGGGGGTTTAGAAAGAGGGATAGAGAGAGAGAGAGAGAGAGAGAGAGAGAGAAGTAACCGTGGCAAATAGGTCTGTGCTAGTTATTGGTTTCGGTGACTGGTCAAAACTATTCTTTTCTTGTCTTCCTCTCTCTTCCTCGCACTTTCTTTTAAGGCTTGAAAGATAAACCCAGCCAAGTCCAGCTGAGCATCGGCCCTTGTTCACAGCAGTGGCCCTTTTTGAGCCAATTTTCCAGTTCAGAGAGCAGAGAGAGGAAAGAGAGGGAGAGAGAGAGTTGGTGTGTGTGTGTGTATGTGTGTGGAGGAAAGAGATGATGATGGGGCAGAATAATGAAAGCTTCTCCGGTCCAGACTGCAGTCGGGGAGTGTGAACTGCACAGCCGCTTGTCGGGGTGCCGTGGCATGAAACCCAGCTGCCCTCGGCCTTTCCCCCTCTCCCATTCTGCACTCTCGACCACACTGCGCTTAATGAATATTCCTGCCATACAAACACGGCTTCTGCGTTAATAAAGAAAAACCCCGGCTCGCTGCGACAAAGGGCGGCAAATTTATGGAACGACATTGAAACGCGGTGACGCTTCGCTAACGAGCGAATCGCAAAAGTCAAACCTTGAAATTTAGTTTTAAACCTGGCTAGAGAAAGAAGTGAATGAAAAAAAAAATCATCATTTGTGTGTTTTTCACCGTTTATAATTCTAACTTGAAGAGCGTGTTATGACAGCCATGTTATTGAGTTCAGCCTTCGGTTAGGTGTACAGTGTCTTGCGTATGTGTTAACATGTGAAAAATACAGAGCAGAAGTGGAGATCAAACAAACGGAGGGGAAAGTGGTTTCAGAAGATAACTCGCTGGAAATATAGAAAAAAACAACAACATAAACAACATCTTACGCTCACAGCACCCCGATGCTCACCACACTGTTTTTCATTTTAAATTAGCAAATTTCAGGAACTGGGGAAATGATTAAAAATGTTAAATGTTTGCATAAATAAATGTGTGAGTGTTTTTGTGTGTGTGTGTGTGTGTGTGTGTGTGTGTGTCTCCTGGCAGTGCTTATCTTACAGGGCTAGGAATTAAGACCACATAAGGAAAAGAAAGCGCCCTTCGAAATGCTGGAGACTAAGTAGAAAATTGGCTTAGCATGCAGATAGCAAAGTTAACAAAAGGCACATATATATGAGCTTGAAGTGATTGAAGTGCGCGTGTGCGCGCGCGGGATGCGCGCATGTTTGATTTGCCGCACGGCTCCCCGTGTAAAACTGCTAGCTTGATTTCACACTGCGGATCTGAGAATGACAACAAACACTTTAATTAGAAATGATGCAGACCAGAAATGCTTTAATGTTCTTTAACAGGGGAGGAAAAAAAAGAGAAAAAAAAGGGAGGGTGGGTTGGGGGAAAAAAATGAAATAGAGAGAAAACATTCAAGCTAGGTGAAGGATGGAGATAAATATGGAGTGTGTTCCAGAATGGTGTCTTCATATGCTTTGCTGTTATTTGTTTGCCATTTTAACGCTTCACTCCTGATCGTCAGAGTTGGAAATGGTTGTTTAAAAAAAAAAAAAAAAAGAGCAGAGACTAATATGGTGCATGCTTTTCTTTTCCAAAACTTATATCTGATAAATTGGGAACAAAACAGTTATTTGTTGGACTTGTCATAAAAACAAAAGAACTGGAACACACACACACACACACACACTGTGTGTTTAAAGAACTGTGTAGAGTTTTGCGTGTCCTCTGTGGAGTTTTTGGGAGTAATGAAGAAACCGGACTGTACTAACCCTTAAATGTGAATGTCTACAGTACTCTGCTAAAGTCTGTGCTTTTTTTTTTTTTTTACTTTTTGTACATGTTCAATTTAAGACTTAAAGTCAGGTGCCATGGTGGCGTAAGGGTTAGAACTGTCGCCTGTCACCTCCAGGATTAAGGGGTCGCTTCCCGCCTGAGGGTCTGTGTGCATGGAGTTTGTATGTTCTGCCCGTGTTTGGTGGGTTTCCTCCTGGTACTCTGGTTTCCTCCCACAGTCCAAAGACATGCAGATTAGGCTAACTAGAGTCTAACTAGAGTCGTGTGTTATCTATTATCTGTCCCTTTTTGCAGGACAGTTAAAGTCATTTGTCTTACCCCTGTCATAGTCTTAGTTTGTGTTATTTAATTATTATTATTTTTTTAACACTATTTTGTTATTTAACATTTGACGGTGAAATGACTGGTCGCTTTACATCTCAGTAATGTCATGTCTGTGCTTCCTTCTGACTCTCCCTTTTAGTTATGCCGTCATAGTTAGTCCGGCCGGAGTCCCTGCTTGCACTCTGCACTAAATACGCATTCACATTATACAGTACATTGATTGACTGTGACCAGGCTGGCATCTCTCTTTCTCCTCTGCTCTCTTCTCTTCTCTTTCTATCTCTCCTTCTCCTCTGCTCTCTTCTCTTCTCTTTCTATCTCTCCTTCTCCTCTGCTCTCCTCTCTTCTCTTCTCTTCTCTCTCTATCTCTCTTTCTCTTTCCGTCTCCCTGTCTCTGTCTGTCGAGCTATACATGTCGCTCCTGAGCTGCCAGTGATCCAGACCTCCTCTGCCCTCCGGAGCTGTCTGACTCGTCCTGGTGTCCTGCTTCTGGATGCCCCGTGTGGTCCGCCTGGGATGCGTGAGTTGACTGGGGACGGTTCCACTTTTCCACGAAGACGGTCCTGTCCTCGGCTGATGCAGACAGCTGTTCTCTGAGGACTTGTGACTTCAGTCGCTCGATAGTTCAGGACTGGAGTTTCCTACAGTCTACCTGAGCCTCCAATAACGAACTGGACTCCATTTAAACAAAAACATCTGCTGTTATACTGAACTTCCAGTCTCACACAGTATGATGCAGATTAATCCCTGCTATCCGTTTCACCCAGATGCGGATGGGTTCCCTGTTGAGTCCGGTTCCTCTCAAGGTTTCTTCCTATTACAATCTCAGGGAGTTTTTTCTTGCCACTGTCGCAGTCGTCCTCGGCTTGCTCATCAGGGACTATCTTATCATTTTCATTCATACACACTCATCTCATCTCATACAAACTTAAATAATTATTTTGATTGTGTAAAGCTGCTTTGCAACAATGTCAATTGTTAAAAGCTCTATACAAATAAAATTTTATTAAATTGAATTGAATTGAAATTTTTGTACCTGTTGTTGTTTGTAAGGGGACTGAGAGTAACATAATTTAAATTCTCTATATGTATGTACTGTACACATAGCAGAATCGACAATAAAGTTGACTTTGACAAATTTTCTGGCATATTGTTTCATTAATTACTGTAAGTCATTAATGACTTTTGCACAGTACTGTATATGTTATGTCCTTCTTTCAGGGTTCCTAAATATAACCTGACTCACATAATACTTAAACCTTAGCTTCAATCCCTTCCCAAACTGTTGGGACAAACTTGGACGCAGACAGTTGTATAGAAAGCCTCCGTATGCTTTGGCGTTACAATTTCCCTTCGCTGTAACTAAGCCGCACTAAACTGTTCCAGCATGATCTCAATGAAAACATGGATGGTTGGTCCAAACTTGGAGTGTAGGAACTCTACATAGAGACTACTGAACACCCTTAGGATGAACTAGAACCTCCTCACTGAAAATCACTTACCATAAGACCAGGGCTTTCTGAAAAGCCCAGCAGTACCAGATTGGCCCGCTCTGAGGCACTGGGAATTGGTGACCAAGGCCACACTTCGTCATGCCCGCCTTTCCACCAGCACACACCCATGTCCTGCGCACGGTTCAGGGCCACACGCCTGCTAAAGCGACGGCCGCCGCCTCCTGCCAGCTCCAAGCACGAGACCTGGAAAGGATGCACATGTATCAAAGCCGAACCCAGTCGCTCAGAGACCGGTTTTGAGAATTTTACTGTATATCTGCACAACTCGATGTCATGGTCACTCAATATGAAATTCCGTGCAACAGTAACACATGGCGATGCCGCCGAGTATACATTTGAAATAAAACAAAAACGAGGTTCTGATTTCTGATTCTGATCGCATCACCACAGGACAACACATTCCCGCACAACAAATGCTTCTCAACCTGATACTTGGTTCTAGGCTATTTTTTTTTTCCAATGTTTTTTTTTTTTTTTTTTTACTTAAAGCAAATTTCATTCCATTATTAATTTCTGGGAGCACGCTGTTGTTCTTTGTTGTGTTTGGCTTGAAGATTTGTATGCTCTGTAGGGTAAAGTCTTAATGAGATCTCCTGGTGTTAACACACAGCTAAATTCACACTCACAGCCTGTAGCCTGTATTCATAAACAGTCTCATGTTTACAGATGCTAAAGGCTCACGCCTTCGTTGTTTTGGCCGCAACTAGAAAACCCTTGCTGTATGTCGCTAGAAATTCGCCTACAAGCCAAAGAATTAGCAATGTTTTTGAAATAAGATTAAAAGATCCAGAGAAATCACTAACAAACTAAAAGGCTATGTAGAAATATCATCGTGTCGTGTGAAGTCAGGTGTTTCTGATGTGGGTTAGAAGTTAAACACCCAAAGTTGGCTTCCAGCTGCAGCTGTGCGTTTAGCGGTACTAGGTTCGGAAGCCAAAGAGCAGAACTTTTCTTAACACGTGTGTGGATTGAAAATAAGATGGCTTAAAAATCAGATCGTTTCTGTTAAGGGCCAGACTTGGGATTCAGCTTCAGACTCTCGAGTTTGGAGGGTTCAGTGTACATGTGGTGACCTGGGACAACCTATAACATAGCAAAAATTTATGGGGATTTCTACCATAGTACTAATAATTATGGGCTTCCTTAAAATTCAATTCAATTAAATTTTATTTGTATAGCAATTTTTAAGTTTTCCAGAATCAAAAGAAAATTATAGAAATGTGTCTGAAATGTGTGAACATGTGTATGGATCAGAATGATCAGATTTTCCCTTATGTTACTTGGGTAACACAAGTAATTAAATTTTATTATTATAAAAGTAAATTTTCCATCTTTCCACTTTACTGTACTGTACTGTATATTTTATACTAGATGTGCCTGTGACTTTGTTCACGTGGAATTTAATTGTACACTGATATAAACATTTTATAAAAAATGTACAGCGCCATCTGTTGAATTTTGAGATGAACTAATGATTTTTTCAAGGTTGAGATGTTTTTATGATATAAGGGCACTTTCCACTTAAATTTCAAAGTAGCATATCTTCTCTTCCTGTAGGCCGACTGTGATGAAACAAACCCTGTACGTTACCTTAAACTTGGTGAACTACACCTGTGAATACCCCATTAACATTCGCTCACTTGCCTTCACATGCATATGAACTTGAGTAACTTGAGTTAATTCTTAATTCATACGGTTTAATATGATGTTGGCCCCGCCCCCTTTTCAACTATAACATCTTCAGCTCTTCTGTAAAGGCTTTACACAAGGTTTAGCAGTGTGTTCATGGAAATTTTTGACCGTTCTTCCAGAAGACCATTTGTGAGGTCAGACACTGATGTTGGACGAGAAGGTCTGGCTCACAGTCTTCGCTCTACTTCATCACAAAGGTGTTCTATCGGGTTGAGGTCAAGCCAGTCAAGTTTTTCCACACCAAACTCGCTCATCCATGTCTTTATGGACCTTGCTTTGTGCACTGGTGCGCAATCATGTTGGAACAGGCAGTGTCCATCCCAAAACTGTTTGTGGGAGCATGAAATTGTCCAAAATGTCTTGGTATGCTTTCACTGGAACTAAGGGGCCGAGCCAAATTCCTGGAAAACAACCTCACATAATTTCCCCTCCACTAAACTTTACACTTGGCACAATGAAGTAACACAAGTACCGTTCTCCTGGCAACCGGCAAACCCAGACTTGTCCATGGAATGGCCAGACATGGATGTGTGATTTGTCACTCCAGAGAACACGTCTCCACTGCTCCAGAGTCCAGTGGGAGCGTGCTTTACACCATTGCATCTGATGCTTTGCATTGCATTGTAATGTAAGGCTTAGATGCAGCTGCTCAGCCATGGAAACCCATTACATGAAGCTCTCTAAACACTGTTCTTGGGATAATCTGAAGGCCACATGAAGTTTGGAGGTCTGCCGACCTCTGTGCCTTAATTCTTCATGGCATAGATTCAACAAGGTGCTGGAAATGATAGCATCATGCAGTTGCTGCAGATACAGTACATGATGTAAGTCTTCTGTTTCTCCACATCCCAAAGGTGCTATTGAATTGAGATCTGGTGACTGTGGAGGCCGTTTGTGTACAGTGACCTCACTGTCATGTTCAAGAAACCAGTTTGAGATGATTTTAGCTTTGTGACATGGTGCATTTTTCTATGGTCATAAAGGGATGGACACGGTCAACAACAATATTCAGGTACAAAGAGGCTCAAAGTGTGCCAAGAAAATCTCCCCCGCAGCATTACACAACAACCACAACCAGCAGCCTGAACCGTTGATACAAGGCAGGATGGATCCATGCTTTCATGTTGTTTAGACCAAATTTCGATCCATCCAAATGTTGCAGCAGAAATCGAGACTCATCAGACCTGGCAACATTTTTTCCAATCTTATATTGTCCAATTTTGATGAGCCCATGTGAATTGTAACCTCAGTTTCCTGTTCTTAGCAGCACCCGGTGTGGTCTTCTGCTCCTGTAGCCCATCTGCTTCAAGGTTTGACGTGTTGTGTGTTCAGAGATGTTCTTCAGCATACCTCGGTTATTACGAGATGTTATTTGAGCTAATGTTTCCTTTCTATCGGTTTGTGTGACTACCCATTCTTCTCTGACCTCTGGCAACAACAAGGCACGTTTACCCACAGAACTGCCCTCACTGGACATATTGTCTTTTCAGACCATTCTCTGTAAACCCTAGAGATGATTGTGGGTGAAAATCCAAGGAGTTTCAGAAATACTCAGACCAGTCAGTCTGGCACCAACAACCATGCCACATTCAAAGTCACTTAAATCACCTTTCGGACGGGAAAGTTCTGATGCTTGGGTGGAACTTCAGCAGATCGTCTTGACCACGTCTACGTAACTCAAATATCTAATCAGTCAATCACATAGCAGCAACTCGAATCATTTAGACATGGAGACGTGGTCAAGACGATCTGCTGAAGTTCCACCCGAGCATTAGAACTTCCCGTCTTTCCCAGTTGAACCTAACAAACCGGCATCAACACATTTCACGTTGCCATGAAGTATTAAGGCACTTCTGAAGGCAAAAGAGGTCCAAGCGGTCGGTCCAAGCAAGATATACAAGCAATGAAGTGACCGGTACAGTAAGTGTATATTATATATGTGGTGTTTAGGGAAAACTGCTGGATATTGATGGGGCAGAATTTTGGGGAACGGCCAAAAAAAGCTCTTTTTGAATAACGAGCCAAAAAAACAATCATGCTGGAGAGCTTAAGATGTCGAAAAACCTCAAAATCAAAATGATCATATCATCATCATCTCAGTTTAGCACTGCGTCAAAGATTTCTTTTAAATTTCTCACACCTTGGACTGCAATGCTTTCTCACATCCACATGAAAGCTAAAATGGTGCTGCCGTAAAAAAAAAAAAAAAAAAAAGACAATATAAAGTAAACAAGAATCAGTTTCTGAAAAAATAAAAAATATGAATGCTAAGAAACCGTTACAGACTGACAGAGCAAACTCCCCCATCAGGTTTGAAACGAATTTCTTCAGTTGTATCACTGTATAAAACAGGAACCTCCACCTATTCATCAACAATAGACAGCTAAATCAGAGGCTAGAAAGCGGGCAGGGATTGGACGGGAGGATGAAACCTGGGTATTTGACATATCTTCACACAGTGATGCCATTCTGTGTTGTGAATATTGTGTTGTGAAAAATCTTTGCAGCATTGTCCAGCTGCTGTGATGCTTCCATTCAGGCTCGCCAGCAAAAGCCATCTCCATACGGGCCGTTATAATGGCCTTATCTTTCCCATTCCCAACACAATAGAGTCTCAAAGCCCACTGCCACCCCTCTCTCTCTCTGTGTGTGTGTGTGTGTGTGTGTGTGTGTGTGTGTGTGTACTGTATCTGGGCATGGAGCTTCAGCCAAGCCTTTGCATTATGCCTTCATTTAGACTCAGGATGATCTGCTTAACCAGGACATTTCTATTAACTAAAGCACACACACACACACACACACACACACACACACACACAGCTTACAGATCTGCAGCTGTATGTGTTAGAAATTGTGATATAAAAAAGAAATGAGAAGGAACAACAAAAAAAAAAGAGCAAAATAAAAAACTAACTAAAGCCACAGTCTCAATTCTGATTGGTCAGAAGAAGTTGATTAATTTCCAACAACAGCAGCTCTGACATCTGTTCTGTATTTATTCTAAAACGTCATCATTTCTATAACATTACATATGTCTTTAATAGAATAAAACATGAGATTTATCATTTTTTACATTAAAAAATATATAATTACTGAGCTTTAAAATAAAAATAAAAAAACACATCAGGATGTGCTGTTATAGAAAAACGCAGGTCATCACACCATCACAAAGTTGATTATTTTCCTATAGCCACATACCCTGCAGTGTTTCATTCCTAACAAAACTTGTTTAACCAATGACGAGTTAGAGAAACGACCACGCTGATAAAACAATAACCCAACTGTAGAGCGAGACACTTTCGGAGATTTGGACACCGCTTTCTTTCACCTCCTTTTTTGTTTCTTTTCTCCATCGCGCCTGTTTGCTGGTCAGCAATAACAGAATTTTTTTTTATTATTATTATTATTTTTTTGGGGAGGAGGATGATGCCTCAAGGGGTAAACACATGAAGCAAATGCACAATAATATTACAGAAAATAAATCACAGCTCGATGCTGATAAACAACACCTGGTAGAGGGAAACATATTTTTAATCTCTCGGCTTCCCTGGTTTCTCTTGCTCCTGTTTTTTCCCCTCCGAACAGACCGGCGTTTGACGGTCAGCAATAATCGAACCCACTTTCGAGAGGATTAGGCTCCAGGCTTAGGCCAGTGAAGCGGGTAGCGGACGGGGCCTCCTGTGGGGGCATAGGGGGGTTAGACGGTGTTTTTAGGGGGGAGGATAGGGGTAGTTCAGGGACGATTAAGGGGTCTCGCTTATCAGAAGCATGCTGCTGGAGCCAGACTCATGGCAGGAGAGATTGCTTTCATACTCGCACCGCCGCCACAAAGCGCATCACTAATGCGATAAACGCGTGTGAGTTAAAGAGTCACGGCGCTCTCGCGTATTGTGCCGGTCTCGCCAATCAGACGCAGCCAAAGCACGATCTCCACTGCTCCGTTTTTAAAAACAGGGTTAATGCCTTGAACAAAAAAAAAAAAAAAGACTTTTATTCCAGTGTGTATTTTAGACGTACAGGAGAGCGAGAATGAGAGGGCGACGGAGGACAAAAAGAGAAAGGAACATCAGAGAGCACCTGTTTTCCCTGAAGAGGAGATGGACTTGACCTCTGACCTCACCATGCCTCTCTCTCACTGGCTGTGTGTCAGGGAAGCAAATGCAGGCAATACATGCACAGATTCCTCTCTCTCTCTCTTACACACAGACACACTTTTAAGGCTTGGCATAAACACTGCAGACTGTGTGTTTCAGTTAGAAAACAGTTTTACCAGTTTAACCATCACGCAAGGAATTTGATGTAAAAGCATTACGACATAAAAATGATTAGATATTATTAAAAATTACATACAACACATACGTCCTTTATTGTTTCAAAGTAATAAAAACTTCAATATGTCTAATATAATATAAAAATTTTATAAAAAAAATTAAAATTAAAAACCGCTAATCATGTCAGAATCAAATAGAAGCTTTTAGATGGTTTTATTATTTTAAGCAATTTTATGTAAACATAAAAATATGTTAAATATATTAAATATTCGTATAAATATAAAAAAAAAACATATAAAAATATTAAATTGAACAAATCGGGAAAAAATCAATTATTCATCTCTAATAAACTATTTTTTTTATTTTACGTCATTTAGACACAGTATAATTATTATATACAGTATATCTGCGACACTTTATTCCCCCCAAAGTATGCAGTGTTGCAAACTAATCAACATGTCTAAACCAGTTATGGGACAATATGCTGTATTTTCATGTATAGCATGATAAAGAAATTTGATTAAATGTTATGGTATCATGGTGATGATGTCAGTAGCATTTACTTCAGCAATTAATTGTGACCCATCCATTCAAATCGTGCATATTTTCAGATTCCTGATCCAATGAGCTTCATTTTTATTCCTGTGTCATGTCCGGTTCCTGAGACGTGGCCAGCTTGAGTTTGTTTACGGGGAGCGCTTTGGAAAAATCTGTTGGAATCCTATTTTTTTTTTTTATTTAAATGAGGATTCTCGGCCAATATAAGAATAAGGGACCCACAGCTTCATTCTGACACCAGGATCTCACTGCTGGCCCTAAAAACAACTTTATAGCAAAAAAATAAAAAATAAAAATGCATGTTTTTTCTGTCACACCTGAAGTAACCAGCTTGTTCAAAACAGGATGTTTAGGATGAAAACTTTCTCTCTAACTTTTTTCTTAAGGATGGGAATCACCAGGGAACATCCGATACTATATTATCACACCCAAGGTGCCGATTCAATTTGTATTGCGATTCTGTTAGTATCACGATTTTATAAATATCCCGATTTCATATAAGAATTTTTGGTACAATGTTGAACAAATTTAGCACATATTCGGCTTCTACTGTATCACACGGGATGCTGTGCTGCCTGCCAATGTGTGAATAGTTTAGAGGGCACAACCTGTAGGATTACAGAGGAACTACAACATTTTACCATCCAAATTCACTCTCACTCACTCACTCACTCATCGAATGTCTTTGGACAGTGTCAGGAAACCAGAGCACCCGGAGGAAACCCAGCAATCATGGGGAGGACATGCAACCTCCGTGCACACAGACCTGACGCAGTAATCGAACCCGGATCCTGGAGGTGCGAGGCGACAGTGCTAACCACGACATCACCTCATCGCCTTTATCCAAACTCAAGCATAACTAAATTAAAAACTCATTTTAACAAATGAATTTTTGGAGTCGGCGTGTAACATATAACTGAATAATTTTTTCCTCCCATGTCTAGTATTTATAACCCGCTTTTTTTTTTTTTTGCTAAACTTAAATTTGATACAGTTCACGTACTGCACTCTATTGGCCATAACGCTGACTCGACATGACGGATCACATATCAAGTTTAAAATTAATCAAGTTCTCAACAAGTTCATGAAGTAAAAAATTCTCAGCTTCCTAGATCATTTTAACCCTCACATGGTCTTATTTAGACTTTTCCTGCTTTCCAAAATAAAACCTTTAATTTTTATTATACCCAAAAAGCTTGCTTTTCTGTCCTTCCTCGTCATCTGTCATAAAGTCAGCCCAGACGTCTTCCTAAGCTCTGTGAGTGTTATTGTTATTGTGTTTGTCAGTGCTTCCTGGCTCTAGAGAGCGCATTAGAGTCCCCAAGGCTCCCCGAAAAAACACTACGAGTGCTAGTAATTACCGCTACAAGCTCAGCGGAAGCGTCGTCATTGTGGCCACTAATTAAAAGCAGTCGAGGCTTTTTCCCAAAAGTGTTACTGTGCATGTGTGTGTGTGTATATACAGTATATGTGGGTGTTACCTTGATGTCAGCAGCGGAGAGTTTCTCCAAACGGCGTGCCGAGAGCTCAGGTGAACTCTGGCTCCGCCTCCCCAGGTGCACCTGACACACCTGACTCTTCTCCACAAACGAGAGAAGGAGGAAGCGTTCGCCGATCGCCGCTGTGGATGGTGGAGAGAGGCGGGAAAGGTCAGGTTAGGGTTCAGGGGTCACATGCGATGCACAAACGTTATGGAACAAGATTATTATTTCAAACAAATGTAACCTTTTATTGCTTCTGAACAAAGAGAGATCATTTTTAAAAGGCCACTATAGTGTTGCTGGGACAGGATGTGATTTCCAAGCATGCAAGGGGACGTCTGTAGTTTTCCCACAAGACATAACGTTTTAATTCGGTCTCTTTTCCAGACATGCGTAGACATATTCGGTGCAAAATACTAACTAAACCACTAAGCTACTGTTAAACCTGTCACGCTGATGTAGAAAAACATTTCAAAGGATGAAAAAAATAATTATTTAAGTATTATGGTCCATTTTATGAGAAAAATACAGGGCGCGTTCAAGTCAAACCGGGACTTATATTAAAAAAATAAACTCTGTTTATTTCTCTATATAATCCCCTGCTACACTAATGCATGTATCCTAGTGCTTAGATACCATCAAGGTAGAAAGCTTTTTTTGACTACCTGCTTCACATCTGAAACCCTGGCTTCCCAGGAACTCCTTTAATGGCCCAAACATGTGGAAATGGCTTGGAGTGAGGTCCGGACTGTACAGGGTTTTGCGTCCAAATGTTTCTGTTTTAGATCCTTTTTTCCAATTATAGATTATCTTTTCAGTATTTAATTTCGCCTTCCCTTGTTTTGAACCCCAATATGTAGTCTTGGATTGGATTACACAAGGGCTCACAGCATGTAACAGACACAAAGGAATAACGTGTTACTCCATCAGATGTTGAAAAGCAGAGCAGAAATGAATAAACCTATAATTCCTGACACATGCTCTGAGTTCAGATATTGGTGTGTGTGTGTGTGTGTGTGTGTATGCGTAAAAGAGAAAACAAGTCCGTGTTGGTGCAGAAAAATGCAGAAATGCCTAAAGGCAGTATAGCTTTCATGCTAAAGGCAGAAAATTGCTCTGGATCGAGTTGAACCACCAGCTTAGCTCACGCTTTTTTAGCGATTAAACCTCCCCTTGCATAAAAATTAATCGTTTTAAAAAAGCAATTAAACAGAAGAGGGTAAAAAAACAAACAAACACGTAACCTGCTTTAAATTGTGAATATAGCCGAACAGATTTACAAACCTTAACAGCAATTACAGACAGGATACACACCGTTTCTGGTGTAATTGTGCGCCGTGGCATGGTATCGCATGAAAACAGTGAGGAAACACAAATGTGTGTGAACACCGCTTTAATATGTCTGAGCTCCAACCAAAACCAAAGATGTTGCATTTTCTGCTTACATTAACCAGGTCCTTTCTGTTCTCTGAAGTTTTCTGAGTTTTTAACTTGCAATAGCAATATAAGACTCTCTCGCTATCATTCTCTATACTGCTTATTTTGTAAAGGGATGCGGAAGGTCTGGAGCCTATCCCAGGAGACTTCGGACACGTGGATAAGGTGCCGGTCCATCACACATTGCACACAAACACGCACAGACTTTTTTTTATTAGCCTGCCATGCATATCTTTGGACTGTGGGAGAAAACTGGAGTATAGGTAGTCCCCGACTTACGAACATTCGAGTTACGGATTTCCACAGATATGAACAGACCACAGTTCTGCGAACATTCGCAGATGCGAACAACTCACGGAAGTAGCTCACGTGTACTGTACAAAAAAAAGACACTGCATTGCACCAGATACCAATATTTACGATTATATACAATATTGTCAGGGTGTAAGTGAATGTATAAAATGTCTAAAGTCCCTTATATTGTATGTGTGTGTGTGTCAGGGTCCAGGAGAAATGAGTCGCCTTACTGGTTTCAATAAATCGGTCCGGGAACACGATGATAGAAAATGTCTGTCAAAGGCATATAAGACTCGCTTTATCCGACTTAAGAACAAATCTGACTTACAAACGTGCTCCCAGAACAGAACTTGTTCATAAGTCGGGGGACTACCTGTATCTGGAAGAAACCCATCAAGCACAAGGAATCGAACCCTTGAGGTGCGAGGCCACAAGGCAAATCACTGTGCCACTGTAATACCAAGAAACCAGTTTATCAATGAAAATGTCAAAATCAAATCTCCTTTAAATTAGATGTGAATGGTCTATAAAATTGATAAGATTGCTTCATAATCGTTCTGTGGTTGGTTTCTTTGTGGCAGCATTTAAAGGTTCTACGTAGAACCTCTGTAAATTAACAAGGAGGGTTCCACCCCTGAGTGGGGCAGTGGTAAAGTGCTCGCCCTATCATCCGGAGATCGCAAGTTCGATCCCCTGGTGATATTGTAACCTCTCGCAGCCGAAGGGCTAGAGAGAGCTGATTGGCCGAGCTCTCTCAGAGGGGAGGGATGAGAGGTACTTCGTGCTCCCACATTAATCACGGCTCTACAGCCAATCAGGGGCGTCTGTGAGCTCCCGCAAGCGGAAGGAGCAGATACCGCTGTCCTCCGAGGGTGTTACGCCGCCCCCAATGGTGCGTGAGCGAGCAGTTCGAAAGAAGCGGTCAGTGACGTCACATGGTTCGGAGGAAACACGTGATAGTCTTCAGCCCTCCCGACTGAGGTGTAGTAGCTTAATGTGAGAGCCCCCTAGTGACGGGGAGGAATTGTATATGAGAAGAATTGTATATAGGGAGAAAATTGGGGGAAAATCCCAAAAAAATAAAAATAATTAAAAAAAAAAAAAAAACAAGGAGGGTTCCATCTGTCTTTGCCAAGACTGTACTCTAGTAGAGCATTATAATGTATAGATAAGCTATGAACTGTTTATGAAGTTAGTGTGAGTGATTACATTAGGCGTGCTGCACTAGGTGTGTTTACATGGACACTAATACTGATCATCAGAGTAATAGCGAAATCATAACAAAACTGCATCATGTGAACAGACTGACAGCTTTTACAGTCCAAAGGAATTATCAGTAGGAATGATGCTGGGTGTAAACCTTTAATAATCCATTCAATAGATAAATATTATTGATGCAATCATTTTTTTCCCCATTTCTCCTCAGAAAAAAAAAATGAAAGGACAACTCTCTCCCATCTGTCTTTACTTCAAACTTTCATCCAATGGGTCTCTGCATGAGGAAGAACAGATGAGACTGAATTCTTGCAACCAATCACAATACAGAAGGCGGGATTTGTCAAAAATGACAGGAAGTCTAACCTACCCTTCCTCAAATTTGGAGAAAAATACTACTTCTTTTCTATTTTCAGGCGGATTAAATGCATCACAGCGGGCAGAACCAGTTTGCACACCCAAAAGTCTTACGGTCTGATTAAATGCGTTGAGCTTGTAAACACACATCATGTCAGATCAGCATCTTAATTTTTAATCTCTTATCGGAATGATTTCAATCAGATTGAAAAAATATTGCCTATGTAAAATGTAGCTTCCCCTGAACTCTTTAAACTCATTGGTCAAAAGATGTTGAGTGACTAATTGTCTAAAGGAGAACTCGTTTTCTAAAACCCACATTGTATGAGTCAGCAGTAAGGCTGTTCATTTTAGCTTGCCAACACAGTGCCAATACTTGTTTGTTTTTCTTTTCTCACTTCCTTCCTGTCCCCATCGCCAACAAGTACTAAGTAGAGCGAACGAGGGCTTCATGAAAACTTCAGGAGAAAAACCCCAGGGGAAAAATGCTATCCACCCACTTTCACCTGCATGATCTGACAGATGGCCACGATAGGCTAGTGTCACTGTGATTGACAAGGGAGAGACAATATTCAACCCCGACATCCCTGGGCACCAGGTCAACTGTCCTCCTATGACTGGCATAATCATGCCTTTTTTCAGGAACTTTTCTTTTATTTGCTTTTGCTTATATTTTGTTTATATTTGCTTTTCCTTATATTTTGTTTACATTTGCTTTTCCTTACATTTTGTTTACATTTGCTTTTCCTTATATTTTGTTTACATTTGCTTTTCCTTATATTTTGTTTATGTTTGCTTTTGCTTATATTTTGTTTATATCTACTTTTGCTTATATTTACATTAAATATAGGATTAGAGGAAAGAACAAAAAAGACAAAGAAAAATGAAACAAAACAAAAATCTTTCATCTTCCAACATCTGCAGCGTTTTGACTTCAAAACCTATTCTTTTTTTTTTTTAAAGACATTTTTTTTTCTTCCTGATAAAATGCTAACAAAACTTTGATATCAAGCTAAAATAGAAAAACACACTTTCTTACCGAGTTCTTTAATGAATACAATGCATGTTTGTTGGTGACATCATTTAATTAGACTCCTGTGTAAGAGGTTTCATCCAGTCTAACTGACCTTGGCACATATTTCAGAAAAAAAAGAATAAACCACTAAAAATCATAATCAGTCAGCAGTTTCTCTAATGTAAAAACACAGAAATGTCAATCACACATCAGAGACTATAGTTTTATATTTAGATTGTGGTAAGCTCTGCCAAAATGTGAGGGATTTCACACTAATCCGTTAGCAAATAAATGTCCAACTTTCTAGCCTGGGGCTGGAAAAATGGCCTCGATCATATGTGTGTGTGTGTGTGTGTGTAGAACAGGTTTTGGCCCATATGTGAAGCGAAAGACCGAGGCGCATTAGCGATCGGTGTCAGTCAGTCTGCTAGATCCACTTAACGTCCTCCTCGTTTGAAAACGTGTTGACACTGCGGCCTAAAGAGCTTAACGCCGCTGGGTTTAATGCAATGACAAATAATGAATGAGATGAGAAATCACTTACAGCCTCCTCTGCAGTTAGGAAATTAAAGCCTTCTGCACAACTCTACGCCGTTCAGGATCACATTTAAGAAATTGCCCACGAGGGGGGAAAATAATACGGTTTGCCGTATGCAAATTAGAGGTGATGCATCAATTCAGATTTTGATGCAGCGTTAGCAATGAGCATGAGCGATGTTATTTTCAAGAGATGATTTTAAATCATTCGTTTGCTAGCTTTTGGGAGAAATCAAGCTAATTATGTCCATTAAATATCAACTAAAATATAGGATTAGAGCAAAAAAACTAAACAAAAAATATACCATTTTTACATCAGATATTTTACTTAAAAAAAATTAAACTTTTTTAAAAAATTTTTTTTAAACATCAATATTGATTTAAAAACCAAAGAATTAATAAATACTTGTAGGTTCCAGATTATTAGACACTGCAATTTCATTGTTAACGTTCCTTTACACACACTCTGATAAACTCTCATTCTCTCTAATATCACCTCTGATCATATTTCAGCTGCACATCAAATCACAGGTTTATATTAATGCACTTGATATTATCATAAATATTGGAAGAATTTGTTTGATGGAATTTGCACACCAGATGTACGACATGATGGATTTAAAAAAAAAAAAGTATGTAACTTTTTTATTATTATTATTATTATTCATAAGAGAAAATCTTTAGGACAGAAAGGTTTCCTGTTTATTAGCTGCTTTTTGTGTCTTCTTAAAGTCAAGAAATAGATTTAAAAAAAAAGAGAAAGGCTATGCAATGAGCAACTGTTTATAGCGGCTTTATTAGCAGACATGAGAACAGGAAGTATTGCGATTGACACCATGTAAGTACAAACTGCTAAAATGAACATAATGACATTATGTACATAATAACTAACAATTGTAATTACTGACAAGTTGTTGTTAATTCTGATTATTTTCCAAGAAGAGCGTGTCAAAGTGTTCTACTATTCAAACTATTCTACTATTCTTATACTATTCTTAACAATACAGCAATGCTAACTATCTGTATTTATTTAAAAACCCCTCAAGGTACACACTCATTTATGCTTTGATGTTATTTTATGGTGTACAGTACAGCACAGTAGCTCCAGGGTCGGGGGTTCGAATTGCACCTTTGGCTTACAGTGCTGTG
>JAQMYJ010000005.1:5030699-5045499 GCA_030014305.1 Clarias laeviceps
TACCATGGCTGATGGTGTCAGCAGGTAGTCGTCCCACAAGTGTTTTGTCGATGCCCACTCTCTCTAACTGAGCTCCACTCAGAGTGAGGGTCACTAGAACACCTGAGCTCAACAGCATCTACACACACACACACACACACACACAAACACACACAATCAGGGGTATATAAATAAATATTTATACATAACATACAAAAGCCAGTAAGAAATGAAATACTCAAGTTGGACCAGTTATTTTACACATCTAAATATAATTATTTTTATTATTTGAAAAAAAATTGAAACTAAGAATGTATTTGAATATTAATTAGTCTGTCATTTTTGCACTTTCACTGATTCTTCACATAGTTTTCATTTCTTTAGCTATTACTAAAAATATATCTCAACTTTTTGCTTTCAAGTTGCTTTCCAGAATCTAATATATTATTAAACACACAAACAAACAACAACGACAGCAATAATAAAAATAATAATTAAAAGAAAAAATAATGAATAAATAAATAAACAAACAAACAAAATAAATAAATAACCTTTAGCTTTAACCAAAAGGATTTTGTTTTCACTTTGTCTGCTCACTACAAAGAGCATAACGTAAATAAATAAATAAATAAAAATAATAATAATTAGATTTAAAAGAACACCACTGAAGATCTGGCTCTAATTAATAACTGTCTGAAAGCGTCCTACATTTGGTACATATACAAAAATGTTAAACATTATATATTAAATAATCATTTAAAAAAAAAAAAAAAAAAAAAGAAATCAGTAAACAGATATTTAAAGTACATTCTGCAACTGAAAGATGGATTTTCATTCAAGTATTTACTTACATTTTTTTCTTCTGCTTGATGTGCCAAGCCCATGAACATTCAAATATGAATTTCTTTGAGATTTAGGAAGTAGCTCAGTGGTTAAAACATTGAACGACTGGGCAAAAGGTCCGAGGTTCAAACCACTGCACCACCAAGGTGCCTCTGTTGGGCCCCTGAGCAAGGCCCTTGACCCTCAACTGCTCAGATAGTCAGTATAATGGAGAAAAAGGCATTTCGCTCTGTGTAAGGGTGTCTGCCAAAATAAAATAAAAAAATAAAATAAATAAAGAGCTTTTTTTTTGGGGGGGGGATGTTGGGTTGATATGCAGAAAGATCACATGTCAGTGGAGAAACCCTGTAATTACAGTCATTGTGTTCAACTAAAGCTTAGAACTTGGAATTTCCAAGCTTCATCCAGCAAGAACAGGAAACCCAAAAAAAAAAAAAAAAAAAGGAAAGAAAAAAATGTCTTGCGTTTCAACTCGGAATTTATATTTGTAACTCGGGATGTTCTCCTCAACCCGGAGCGCAACAAGTCAAATCAACGTGGCTGCTCAGAGCACAAAGAGATTTTAAGTGAGTTATACTGTACATACTACAAGGCATGGGGTGTTCGAGTCACACCGGGACTTCACATTAGTGTAGCTGGGGATTATGTACAGATATAAATTAAGTTTTTATTCTCATAACTGTGCAGTTATTCCATACAAAAGTATCAAAAGTCCCAGTTTGACTCGAACGCCCCGTAGTGTTTACTTTAATCTGACTCTACAGTTTGCTGTTTTGAGGGGATTTCACACATCAGTCAGGACAGTTCGCTGTTTAACGAGGTGTTTGTGTTTTTTTCTCACTTTGTACCTGGAAAGCATGAATTTAAAAAATGTCTAAGCAGCAATACCCAGTTGCATGCTGGGATACTCACCTGACAACGATGTTTCGTCCTCCATTTGGTACAAACGCAGGAATTAGACTGTAACAACTCCTGATAAACAGAGAGAGAGAAGAATTACAGCAACACTCTCAGTGTGTTGAGTGCGACGTGAACGAGAAAGACAAAGAGACTGATGGAGAGAAAGAAAGATGGAGAGAGAGAACTAAAAAAAAAAAAAAAAAAAAACTAATTCAGGTCTTGCTCTGTAGTTTGAGGGGTTTGGCTCGATGTAGATGTTTCCAATTTCAGATTTTGAGGAGGCCAAAAAATTACCCATAATGCTACTGAACAAAGCTGCATCTGTGTGGTGTGTGTGTGTGTGTGTGTGTGTCAGAGAGAGAGAGAGAGAGAGAGAGAGAGAGAGAGAGAGAATGCTGCAATTTGTTAATTCATCTGCAAGTTATTGAGAAGGGGAAACGTAAACAAATACCTCCAGTTCCTTGAGGGTGTCCCTCAACCTCTCCGGACGCCGGTTACTCAAGAACCATGGGTAACCTCGTGCTGAGAGAGAGACAGAGAGAGACAGAGAGAGACAGAGGGGGGGATAAATCAGCACAGAAAATGTTTTTGTGTTTTGTTTATGAGAGGAAGTATTTCCGAGCGACCCGGAGTCGAAAGGTCGAAATGTCACCAACTAAAATGAAGCTGAGCTGAAAGTTCCTTCAGCTAACAAATGAGGCCTCGGGCGGGTAGGAGGCGGAGACGGAAACAAAAGTTCCTCATATGAAAACTGTACAATGCGTTCGAACAGTGTGTGCTTAGAACTTCACCTTTACAACAAAGGCTTCGTTAAAATCTCATATAACGATATATTTTAGCTTTTAGCAATCAAACATATCAGGGTTTATCCCCCCCACAGCTTGAACAAATAATAGCGTCTAAAATACACTAAATCATTCAAGACGCATGCTTTTAAAAGAAAATAAATAACAAAAACAGATTTTATTTCTCTAATAGCTCAACTTTTCAAATAATCACCAATTATTGCATTTTTTTTTTCAATTAATAATAATAATAAAAATAAATAAAAAATCACATCATACTCTGGAACATGACACACTATTTTCCCTATTTTATTTCTACACCTTGGTGTGAGCATTAGCTGTTACTATAGAAACGAGTGCATTAATATAATCCTGTGACTTTGCAGCTTCGCTAACGTCTAAGAGGATTGCGTCAAAGTCTTTTGTCCAATGTATTGTATATTAATAGAGAGAACTTTTAAATTACTGTAGTCAGATATTTTATATTCTTCTCATAAGAAAAAGCTTATATGATTAAAAAAAAAAAAAGGGTTAGGGTTATAAAATAATGATACATTAAGCAGACAGTATTGTACAAAACCTCCAACGAGTCAGACTTTCTTGTATTTTGAATATAGTTTTGAGGAATAGTTTTTGCCTCTCATTCCCTTTTTTTCTGTACCTGAGCAGTTTCAGAGGAATGTATTTCGTGTTTGTTAAACCACACAGTGACCTATGAATTATTCAAGCTTTAAAAAACATCTAACTTAAGACATGAACCAGTGAGAAACAGGTGCAGATGATCAGGCCGGTGGTTAGTATAGTGCTGACGCTGAACGCTG
This sequence comes from Clarias laeviceps, assembly GCA_030014305.1. Lineage (NCBI taxonomy): Eukaryota > Metazoa > Chordata > Actinopteri > Siluriformes > Clariidae > Clarias > Clarias laeviceps. Next base: position 5,034,028 of record JAQMYJ010000005.1, read on the forward strand.
AGTGGTTGGAACAGGCGAGAGGGGAAATGAGGTCGCTGCTGAGGGTGTTACATAAACAACAAATTTTTTTTTTATTGTATCTTTAGGCACTTAAAACATTTGTTCCCATTTCTTTCATTTAATCTACATCATTTAATGTAATTTAATATGAAAAAATGTGGGGCTCAAAACTTTTGCACAGTACTGTACAGTATTTAAAAAAAAAAAACATTTATTAACCAACCAAAAACGTCATACTTTGTACTCATTTATAGCTAAAATTAATATTCTCTCAGATGATATACACCTGTAAAATATTTTCATTACACCACAGTGTCGCCCATTTGCACCTTTAAAGGTGTATTCAACTTATACTTTACCCCAGAGAACCACAATCAATGTAGAATCATTTTAGTCTAAATGTTTAAACAGTGATTAAACTGGTTATCGAGTTTGTCTAACATGACAAATTCTTATGAAAAATCAACATTTTAAAATAAAGAGACTGGACGTTTGTTTTAACATGCAAGATTTGACTCATCCTGAATTTTTCCAGAAGGTGTGCTTGGTCATGTGACCAGGGCTCGTTATAATGTTAAAAAAGAAGAAACGCACTCTGCTGGCACAGAGACACAAACAGACAGGAACAGATTCTTGACAAAAAAGGCTGTGATCAATGGATTTTCACACTTCGTATAAATTTACATTAATCTTCACCAATATATCTCGGGTTTCATGCAGCGCTGCGAGTCATGTGCATCTTGAAACGAAAATCTAACTCTTATTTGTTTGCTTTGCATTGATTTAATAACTTTACAGTCCCAAAAAAGCATTTGTGCATCTTAGTTCATGTACATGAACATTCGAGATGCTAAACGGATCTTTAAAATTGCAAAAATTTGTTGTATTTAAATAAAAAAACTTATTTTTCCCTTTTTTTTTTTTCTTTTTACTCTTAGAATCTTTATGAAACGTTTTTGCGCAACCTGATAATAATGAAGCTGTAGAACAAGGCGTCTACTGTATAACAGCATACGTTGGTGCATATGCAAAATCTCAGGTTTATATCAATGCACTCGTTTCCATAGTAACATCTAATACACAGCTAATTATAGAAATGAAACAGGAAAAAATAAAGTATCGTGCATCAAGGAGTATAAATGTGCTTTAATTAGCTGAAATAAAAATTTAAAAAAGTCAGTAATTAGCAAACCATTGTTGTATAAGGGGAATAAAACACTCGGCGCTGTGCTCTTACAGTATTCTGCTCTTCCTTCTCTCTCCTCTTTTCTTCCACACAAGCAGTGAAAAACTAAAGAGTGTGTAAACACTGACCCACTTCAAAGTGAAACAGCGATTAACTCATGGGCCCTCTGAAGTCAGAACAAGTACTTTAGTTACCTTGTAGACTTAATATGCTTTATTAACTAATAACCTACCGGAGGGAAAGGCGCAGTTTTTCCCCCCACACTGGAGAGTTATTCAATTGTCTGTGTGTGTGTGTGTGTGTGTGTGTGTGTGTGTGTGCGCCTCAGGGGGAAGAACTCAAAGTTACCGTAACATATTAAAACACGCTGGTGTAAAATGTGCTGTCACACTCATGAAAACCTCATCTGCCTCCCACGAAACACACACACACATATACACACACACACACAGAGTTAATTGAATTTCTGTGCTCATGTGTTTGTATTAACAGGTTAACGTGAGCCGAGCCGAGGTTGAGAGGCTCCTTTTTGGAAATTTGCCCTTAAAGGATTCCAATTTGTGTGTGCGCGCATGTGTGCGTGTGTGTGAGTGTGTGTGTGAGTGTGTGTGTGCGTGCACGCTATTAAGAAACAGACCCCCGTCCTTAAAAAAGAGATTCATAAATACATGAATATTAATGAAGGAGAGATAGAGAGAGAGGAATGGTGTGTTAAGGATGAGTGTGTCTCTCCTGATAAGGGACTTTTTGTCCCTCTGAAGTCTCTGAGGATTATTTATTTATTTATTTATTTACTTACCATTTTTGTTGGATGATAGATCTGTTATTACTTACACATGCAAGTATTACATATCAAATATACATACACACATATATACTGTGTATATATATATACACACACAGTATATATACTGTGTTATAGTGTTATACTGCAACATGAGAGATATTTTTTACATTATTAGGAAGCAACGTCTGTGTCTTATCGGTAACTGTAATATACAGAGTCAGCCAAAAAAATTTATACACACTTCAGGAAAAGAAAAATAATATGATGTATATTATATTAATATAATATTTATAATATTATGATATTATTATCGCAATATATATACAATTATTGCAAAATATTATTATCGCTTTATACAGTATATATAATGTATAGCAATACATTTAGTAGATTTAAGTTAATTAAAGTTCATTTAAGTTTTTCTTTTCCTGAAGTGTGTATAAATTTTTTTTTTATTTAAAATTTTAATTTTTTTCAAATTGGTTTGATTTATTTAAGTATAGATTTTTTTCTCGTCTGTAACACTTAAGCTGATTTACACCATCACCTAAACTTTACGACAACATCACTAGGACGAACTCGTGGACATCTGGTTTAAAGCTGTTTAATTACACTATGAAGCACAAATTTTGTTCCTGGACAGTGTGTTATGATTATTATTCCCATTATTCCCTTTAAATTCGCATTTGTGACTTGGATAATGAAATTTTTTAAGTTGCTTTCTATGTAAAAATGGGCAACTTTGCAGATTTTCATTTACATTAGGTCTGTTTAAAACAACACGTGAATGAAGAGTTTCGTGTATTTGTACTGAAGTTATACAAAAATCCATAAAAATGTTTAGAAATGAGTCGTTTTTTGACATTTGCAACTGTAACATAGGTTTAAACCTCAGAGTTGCCCCTTTTGTGAGGCCATTAACTCACATCTGCTCAGATGTATAAGCAGGTAAGTGCAAATCGCTCTGGATAAGTAAATGATAACTTAAGACAGGTGTGTGTGTGTGTGTGTGTGTGTGTGTGTGTGTGTGTGTGTGTTCACTCAGGCAGCTAGAACTAAACTGCAGTGCTGAGTGGTGAGGCCCTGTGTGCATATGACTATGGAAAGTTCTAGACAATTCTAAAAGGTTCTTGAAAATTCTCTATCAGCTATTCAGCACTGAATCGACCTGGAACGGTTTGGAATTTTTTTTTTTCATAACTTAGTTCAGAAAGGCAAAGTTTAAAGTTTCCTTTAGTTATTTACAAGTAATTTACAAATAACACTTACAGCCCCGGGAACAAGAAATGTGTTTTTTTTTTTTTTTTACATTCGCTAAACCCAGTATTTGTGCTGATTTTATTACATTTTTATGTTATCCATATGTCAAAGAAGCTACTTCTAAAGTTTATGCAACATGGAAGTGACCAATCTTGCTTCCTTAAAAATGTCAAGTTGCTAACTTCAGATTCAGATGATTTTATATCTGCCCCATATACTGTCTTGCTTTAAACAATAATCACTTAAAATGCAAATGATTCATATTTCTTTATGAGTATTGTTACTAAAATTGGTATAACGTTCTAGAACCATGTGGCATGTAAAAATTGTTGCTTAAATTGAAGCATTCTGGTTTTGTTAAAAGCTTAAAAAGCAAAACATCTGTAGTGTCCGTAACCATGTCAAATTAATGTTGCAATATCTTAACACTTCTGCATTTTAGAATAATACACTTTTTCAGGTTTATGTTTTTCCATGTGAAATCTAAACTGACCAAGTTTTAGCTGAATGACGGTTAAGACTGTTGAAAGATTTGAATAAAAAAAAATTACGGACACTACGGACATAAGAGGGCTTGGAATCGTATTTAGAAAATGGGTTTCTTTTTAACCGATAAAAGTATAAATGTGTGCATATTAAAAAATAAATAATAATGGAGCATGGATCGGCAGATAAGAAGAATTAAGTTTTATGAAAAATGGTCATATATGATCTTATCTAAAAATTCACCCCCCCCCCCCTCCCTTTAGCACCAATTCCATGTTTTGGCCGAGTTTGTAATCAGTAGCTCGTCCATTTATTTCAGTAGGGTTACGTTGCTGACTGCTAGCAAAAACAAACTTCACAATCTTTCTTGACAAAAAAGACTTAAGACAATCTTTTTTCTTGTCTTATGTCTTTTCCGCATCAATTATTTGATTTTTCTAGAAAGTGTTGCTAAATAAATTGTAAAATAAAATGAAAAAGTAAATAAAGCCTAACATCAATAGGTCAAAACGTGCTAAATGTTCGAGCTAAAGTGTAAACTCTGCCGCTACTGATACATGTGCACTATCTAATGAACTACTTGACAAATAGAGACTCAGACCCGCATAAATAACTAATAACTCGTACAAGACTAATCCTGTCATTTATGTGTAATTAGTATATAATGAATGTAAAGTGTAACTATGGCGTACGGTGTAGATTATGTGCACGGGGTGTTTAGTGAAAATGTTCAGAAGCATGTTTATACTTGTACTAAACTTAAAAAGATATTTCCATCACAAGACAGACATTTTTGGCTCTTTAAATGTCCAATTATTTATATTTTATGTTTATTTGCTCAAAAAGAAGTGATATGTTCCCTTTTTTAAATATATAGATAATTTATTAAGACACACACACACACACACACACACACACACAGAACACAGAGACATGATTACAAAAAAGGAAGAGGACTCACTCTCGGCAAAGTGCTGCTTCTCACTGTAGTAATGCTGATCTGCAGGAAGGACTGCACAGAGAGAGAGAGAGAGAGAGAGAGAGAGAGAGAACCATGAAAAACTAATATCGTTCTGCTTCTTCAGCTAAAATGAGGTGTGTGAGTGAGTGTATATCTCGGCACCCTGACAGATCGTCTGTGCTTAAACTCATGAAGAAACTCGAGTCGATTCATCAGTCTTAGAAACGGAAACACTAACATGTGCAGTGCATGATGGGTTTATAGGACCTCTGTTTCATACGGGTCCAAACTTAGATTCACACACACAGACACACACGTTCTGACAGCCCGTCAATCTCTTCATCATGGTAGAGCTGCTGCACCCTCTGGTGGACACCAATCGAGGAAGCAGGACTCAAACACACACACACACACACACACACACAAATATTTGGTTGTAGTGTACATAAACTAATGAGTCTATATACTGTATATATGACAGAGTGTGCACTAAGTTATTCATATAAAGGGCCATTTTCAGTTACGAGGCTACTGACTGTAGTCCCCCCTGCTGTTATACACATGCTAGAGTGTCAGGGTCACCGGGCCCAGACATCAGTGTAAAGGGATCCGCAGAGATCCACTGAGATCCCCAGAGAACAGGAATCTAGGATCTTGGACAGGATGGTTACAGGAGCCATGATGGTTAGAATCATCGCCTACCAGAAAAAGAACTGCACTGTTGGATCATGAACTCTGTGTGTGTGTGTGTGTGTGTGTGTGTGTGTGTGTGTGTGTGTGTGTGTGTGTGTGTGTGTGTGTGTGAGAGAGAGAGAGAGAGAGAGAGAGAGAGAGAGAGACTAAATGCCTGGATGAGCCATGAGTCAGCAACCAAGTGAAAGTGTGTGTCAAAGAGAGTGAGAGAACGAGAGAATTAATTTTACACACTTACCTGGTTCCCCTTTCTCATAAAACTGGAACGTGCCAATATCTGCATCTGTAAAACGGGAGAGAGAAGGAGAGTGAGAGAGAGAAAGGAAGACATGAAGAGATGAGAAGAGAGAGGAGGAGAGAGAGAGAGAGAGAGAGAGAGAGAGAGTGACAGGGAGAAAAAGAGAGCAAGACAAAAACGTATATACAGAGAGAGAGACAGAAAAACAGACAGAGATGGAGGCCGGCAGAGAGAAGAAGAGAGGGACAGGGAGTGAAGGGGGTATAGAGAGGGAGAGAGAGGGAGAGAGAGAGAGAAAGAGAGAGAAAGGAAGAGACAGAGAAAGTGAGGAAAAGAAGGAAAGAGAGATATAGAGAGACAGGAAGAGAGGGAGATGAGAGAAAGGGAAAGAGGGAGATAGACAATTATTATTATTATGTATGCATTCCTTTTTTATAATGTTCACGAGTGCCACTTTATCTTTGACTTTAACTAAATATCTGTACTCTTTTATTTTATACAAACTTATTTATTACTCCTTTTATACTATTCTGTTTATTTAAATCTTCTCTCCTTTTTATTTTTGTTCATCTTGTCTTCATCATTTTCATTAATCTAAACAAAAAAGGAGAGAACAGAACACGAACATCACCAGAAAAGAAAAAAACTAAGGTAAAATAGGTTTCTACAAAACAGAAAAATAATGCAACAGAATTTTTTTGTTAATTAAGTCATTAATTATTATTAATATCATTACAAGTGACGTAATTATATAAGTTATACAGAACAGAAGAGAATAAAAAGATGTAAAAAATGGAACAGAATTAAGACTATAATGATAAAAAATACTAGAAACAAGAAATTAACTCAATAAAATTCAAATATAAAAGTAAATTAAAAGGAATGGAAGAAAGGAAAAAAAACCTGAAACTAAATAGAAATGAAAATAATATATAACAAAACCTAACCGAAAAAAAAAAAATAATAATAATAATAAATAGGTAAAATGAAAAGTAAAAAATAAAACTAAACATAAAAGAGACATCAGAACACATCAATCAATTAAGAGAGAACAAAATTGTAAAAAAAAAAAAAAAAAAACAGAAGAGAATGCAATAGAATTTCAAAAAAGTTATACAGAACAAAACAGAATTTAAAAAACAAACCAGAAAACAGAAGAGTAAACAACAAAGTAAAATAAAACAAAACACTACAGAAGGGAAAGAAAAAGGGGGGAAAATAAACTAAATATAGTTAAGACTAAAATAGGAAAATAAAAAAGTTAAAATAAAAACAAACAAAGGAAATGAACAAAACATCAATTATAGAAGGAAATTTTAAAGAATGGAGTAGGGGAAAAATATAAAAATTAAATAAAAATTTAAATAATATGAAACAAAACAGCGGAAAATAACTAGGCAAAATTAAAAAGTAAATTAAATTAAATTAGTTATCTAAAAATAAAAAATAAAAAAATTGAAGAAAAAGGAAAATTAAATAAAAAAATAATCAAAATATAGAATATTTCAAAGATTAGAATAATAGAAAATTGAATGAAATAAAATTAAAACGAATAAAAGAGAAGTGTGAAAAGGGGGCGGGGCTTAATGTGTGTTTTAAAAAGAGGGACAGCTGTAAGAGAGAAAAACAGTGAGAGCTCTGTTATATACACACATGCATGTATTACTCTGAGAAGACGGTACACTGTGTGTATGTGTGTGTGTGTGTGTGTGTGTGTGTGTGTGTGTTAATTACCTTGCACATTCAGACTACTCCTTGAGGACCACAGGTTCAGCTCGGCTAAGCAGAACGCCATCAGATGACACAGACGCCTTCTGAAGAGGGAGAGATGGTGAAAAGGAGAAAGAAGAAAGTGAACAATGAGTGTGAGAGAGAGAGAGAGAGAGAGAGAGGGGGAGAGAGAGAGAGACATACACATCACCCACTACGCAGTAAAAGTGTATCATTCTTAGAACTTTTCATTGCAGATCTAAAACCCTGGACGCGCACTTGACTCCCCCGACCTCCCTGGATGAGGGTCAGGGGGTAGTTGGGGTTCCTGCGTGCAGACAGCGTAAGCGTTCTCCTCATTTCGCCTTTCACTCAAACTCAGTCCTGACCTTTTAATTTCCATCTGACACCTCGCTTGATTCAATTTGCCCCGTTACCCCGCTACATTTTAAATAACCACCGCGGTGCTTGATTGCTTTTAAATAAACCGACGGTTGGTGGAGGTAGATGGAAATTAAGAAAGAAGGGCAGGAGGATGTAGGGAAGGTGGGTCCAATGAATGAGTGATGATAAACTTAATCTAGACCTGATTAAATACATGGAGAAAAAAAAAAGAAAAAGGAAGAATGAGGAAGTCTTGAAGCTGCGGGCACGAGAGACTCGCTAGCATGTTAATGTAGACGGAGACGAGCGGAGGGAGAGCGTGAGGTGATGGATTGAGAAAGGTAAAGGGAAAATAAGAGGGTGCGGAAGAGATAAGACTTTGATAACGACTCGATTTGCCTAGACTTTAATTACGTTAGCGTTTATATCTCAGCAGGAGGCCGGAGTCGGTCTGTCCTCATTCTAAAGCGTTTCATTAAATCTGAGATTTAGATTCAGATTGGTAAAATGTGGTACCGTTTATGTTCAGAACAAAGTCTGGAGTCCTTCAAGGTCACTTCTAGCCAGAAGACTGCAAAGTGTATAATCTGAATAATATTTAAGAAATATCACATGAGAGTGTTGGAGTGCTGTTGTACTGGATATCAGCGCGGCTGGGACGCTGTCATAGGCATGAGGGCGCTGCATGTGTACTGAAGATATCAGAGCCGTACTGAATATCAGTACCACAGCTGAATATTGCTTTCATACAACGGTTCGACAAACATCATTTATTATCCACAGTTTATGATTTGTTTGTTTATTTAACCAGATACACCAACACATATCCTTCCTCTACTGGCAAAACTATCTAGCCATGACTGGCAAAGCTGGCGACAATCAGTGTTTTAAATTCTTACCGGTACTACTGTATGTAGTCAAAAGGTGAGAAGAATAAACCATGGAGGTGGTGAACAATTCTGTAAGTCTTGTATGTTTTTGTTTATATTTCCACTTAATCCACTTTTGAATAACAGGTTCTGGGTTAGAATCCCAAATAGTGTTAAATGCAAAGCTAGTGCACTATGTAGGGTGTACACTTACTTGTCACACACATAGAAAACAGGAAGGGCCCTTGATCAGGGGTTAGAGAGCCATTTGAGCCTTGTGTTAGGAGAAAGTTATCTTTGTAGACGTAACTAAAGAATGGATGGTTCAAAGGCGATTCAGAATAACGGGAGCAATTATTATTATTATTATTTATTTATTTTTTTAAGTTAAGTTTAAAGAGGTTTTTTTGTTGCTTGTTTTAAACTTATTTATTACCACATACACTGCAGTCCTGTTCCACATGTTTGGGCCATTAAAGTTGAGTGTTGTAATAAAGTTGGGTATTGTATAAATAAAGCTGAGCATTGCATTGTGTCGTCTTCTCGTTCTTGTTTGCACGTTTGCATGTGCACTTTATGTTGTCTTTTTTGCTGTCTTTTATATACAAGTTACACGTGTGTGTTTACGCCATGTTTTAGCAACGTAGATAGTTTTGTTAATTTATTGGGTTAATTAGTTTCGTCTCAGCTAGTCAGCTAATTAGGCGTCGTAGTTAGCTAGCTAGTTTTGTTCATTTATGTTGTACTGTATGTACAGTATGTAGCACCTTGGTCCAGGAGGAACGTTGTTTCGTTTCACTGTGTATTGAACTGTAGATGGTTGAAAAGACAATAAAAGCCTACTTGACTCGTGACTTGACTAAAGGAGTTCTTGGAAGGCCAGAGTTTCAGATGTGAAGCAGGCAGTCTGATTATGGCTCCAACTTACTGAGAAAACTTTTCACCTTGATGGTATCCAGACACTAATGAAACACTGGGATGAATGCGTTAGTGTAGCAGGAGATTATAGAGAGAAATAAAGAGCACTTTTATAACTCTCCTAACTGTGTTGTGTACAATCAAAAGTCCTGGTTTGACTTGAACAGCCCTCGTAGCACTGGTTTTGTTGCATCTAAAAAAAGTGATGATCCAGTTCATGTTAATATTTTTAAGAAAAAAATGAACAATTAAAATGAAAGAAAATGATCACATGCGTACAATGCTGAAGAGATGAGAGCACTATTTGTGCTGTACAAGAGACGTGTGATACATGCTTCACTACGCTGTTGTGTTTTCTTTGTCCGATTACACCTGCTACAACTAATTCGCCGATCAGGATTTCGTAATTCCATTATAATCTCATGAGATCACGGATGTACCGTACACGTGGTCGAGCGGATGTTATGAGGCTGTAGTTAATCGATACCATGATACCAGGAAACTGTAGTATTTGTACATTTAGTTATCGCACCAAATCTTTAAATGTAACAGAAGAGACACTGCAGAGGAAATGATTTTTTTTATACCTTCTGTAATGCAAACACCACTAATCCACTATACCCTATATATCTAATGTAACTATAAATAGAAAAAAAAAAAAAAGTACATTATTAAATTTTTAAAACATGTATTACTGTATAATCATGAGCAAAGTGGAACAATCACTTAATGGTGTAAAGTTACACATTTATGTTTACGCCATGTTTTAACAAGTGATTTTATCGTACCACGATTTTAAAGTCGTATGTGAATAAACACGTGTGTGTTTTGATCGGTGGCATTCCAGAGCAGCGACGGTGATCTTTGAACCCTTCTCCGATTTCTTCAGGCTAATTTTAGAAGGATGAGCGACGGGTGTCATGTGTAGCAAAAAGCCTTCAGCGAGACACTTCAAAAAGCGGAGAACTCGCCATGGAAGCATTTTTTACGTTTTTTTAAATTATTTTTTTTATGTCTAATTAACCTTTTTCAGAACGGCTTGAAAATGAGTTGCGATGAAAACACACTCTACTCGCTCACTCAAGAGCAGGCCTCTCCAGTGCGAGAGAGAGAGTGATGTTCATGCAGGCACCATGGTGTTCATTTACACACCCTACACACACACACACACACTTAACGTCTGTCTTTCTCACACATTCTGGAAGAAAACAGGACTGTCAGGAACAGATGACGTCCTGTTTCACGGAAACACTCGTGTTTTTCACCCCGAGCTCACGCTAATTGCACCTTTTTCTCTTCATGCTCACAGACAGCCTGTCTCAACGAGATGACCTTGGCACGGACAGAGAGAAAACCTGGACGTACACACACACATACACACCTGTTTGACTAACATGACTATCATGGGGTTTTTGTGTTGTGTTCCATTTTCCATTCACTCCTAAATGAGTGTAAAATTCAACGTATACCTCTAAAAGCTTTTCCTTTTTAAGGAAAGCTTCCCAGCACCACATTGACGACATTAGCCACGTCTGTCAGGACTGAGATTTTGCAAGGAAGAACCGCTTTAACTTTAAAGGTACCATATTTTTCTATGTTTTCTATGTTAACACTCCCTCATAGTGTGTGTGTGTGAGTGTGTGTGTGTGTGTGTGTGTGTGAGAGAGAGAGAGAGAGAGAGAGAGAGAGATGCACCAGCTGAAATAGTCCTAAGAGCATGCACTTTTTTTCCCCTCCCTGATTCACTCCTTCTCCAAATGTGCTGTTTCGGTCTCTATGTAAATGAGCTACTACTGAGCCACGCCCCTCCAGAGAACTGCAGACCTACTGTGAGAAACAAGCTGTGGTGGGGGCTCTTCTTATATGAGGTCACATTAGGGGGAAATCTAATTGGCTTGTTTAAGGCCCAGCCCATGCAAAAATTAAACACAAATAAAAGGCAGGGACTTTTTTTTTTTTTTTTTTTGCATTTTGCATAAT
>JAQMYJ010000005.1:5052349-5066293 GCA_030014305.1 Clarias laeviceps
TAGTAGAGTAGTAGTACAGTAGTAGTAGTATTACAGTAGTAGTACAGTAGTAGTACAGTAGTAGTAGTACAGTAGTAGTAGTACAGTAGTAGTAGTACAGTAGTAGTAGTAGTAGTACAGTAGTAGTAGTACTAGTACAGTAGCAGTAGTACAGTAGTAGTATACAGTAGCAGTAGTACAGTAGTAGTAGTACAGTATCAGTAGTAGTATATAGTAGTAGTAGTACAGTAGCAGTAGTACAGTAGCAGTAGTAGTACAGTAGTAGTAGTATAGTACAGTAGTACAGTAGTAGTAGTACAGTATCAGTAGTAGTATATAGTAGTAGTAGTAGTACAGTAGCAGTAGTAGTACAGTAGTAGTAGTATAGTACAGTAGTAGTAGTACAGTAGTACAGTAGTAGTAGTACAGTAGCAGTAGTACAGTAGCAGTAGTAGTACACAGTAGTAGTATACAGTAGTAGTAGTACAGTAGCAGTAGTACAGTAGCAGTAGTAGTACAGTAGTAGTACAGTAGTAGTAGTAGTACAATAGTAGTACAGTAGTAGTACAGTAGTAGTACAGTAGTAGTAGTAGTACAATAGTAGTACAGTAGTAGTACAGTAGTAGTAGTACAGTAGTACAGTAGTAGTAGTACAGTAGTAGTACAGTAGTAGTACAGTAGTAGTAGTAGTAGTACAGTAGTAGTACAATAGTAGTACAGTAGTAGTAGTAGTACAATAGTAGTAGTAGTAGTAGTACAATAGTAGTACAATAGTAGTACAGTAGTAGTAGTAGTACAATAGTAGTACAGTAGTAGTAGTACAGTAGTAGTACAGTAGTAGTAGTACAATAGTAGTACAGTAGTAGTACAGTAGTAGTAGTAGTACAATAGTAGTACAGTAGTAGTAGTACAGTAGTAGTACAGTAGTAGTACAGTAGTAGTACAGTAGTATCGATGCACTTGTTCTGGTACATTCGACATGTCTACAGGAAGCAGCAGTTGGACTACAGGAAGTGTCCAGGTCATGTCTTTGAGTCTAATTTGCAGGTTATATGCCTTAGCATATGGAGAGTAGATTTTTTACACGTAAAGTGAAATATTTCAAGCCTTACGGCTCACAGTTCATGAAAATGAAAAATCCAAAATATTAAAATATCTAATTTAGACTTTGAGTAAATTACTATTCATTCAGTTTAAATACTGTGTATTTCACGTACATGCAAGCAGAATCATGGGGAAGACTGCTGACTTGCTGAAGTGAGGCTGGAGCCAGTGCATCAAGAGCCACATGCATCTTCAGAAAATGGGCTACAACTGTTGCATATTGAGTTTCTAGCCACTTCTGAACCAGAGACGTCATTTTCATAAAAAGGCTGATAATAGAACGAGTGATTAACACTGCTGTGGGGCAGTGCTACTTGAATTATTGTACTACAGTACTACTTGAATTATTGTTACATTTGGACTACAAGCACAGACAAGGTTAGTATCTGAGAATTATTTAGCATAACTTTTAATGTAACCTCTTCAGCTCAAATTAAATAAATCCTCAAAATTTATTCACTCACTCACACACTCTCTCTCTCTCTCTCTCTCTCTCTCTCTCTCTACACCGCTTTATCCCCTAGCAGGGGCCCTGGAGCCTATCCTAGGACACTTGGGGCAGGAGGTGGGGTACATCCTGGACAGGGTGTCAATCCATCGCAGGGCGCACACACACACACACATACACACTCATTTACACACTATTGGCAATTGGGGAACGCCAATTAGTCTAATCGGCATGTCTTTGAGCTTCAGAGACCCAAACCAGGACCCTGAAGGTACAAAGTGACAGTACTAGCCACTACGCCACGGTGCTGCCGGATCCGTGTCACAACAGTGTAAAAAAATTGCGTCGCTTCAGGCTGGTAATGTGAACTTGGTCATTATCAGGTTATGGAAGTGACGTCCTGTACAGGTTTTATACAGAACACGCTTCAAATCATGTATTTTAACATGAAACATTTCAATTGTTGATTCTGAAAAACTCTGAGCTTTTTGATGCTCAGCATTATACTTTTTTAATTTACTGTTTAACTTACAAACAGATGTTTAGTCACTAAGCAGATGTAGTAGCTGTGTGTTTCTAGTCTATCAGTATGGTTTGCTATGAACCCTACGAATTATGCCTTAATATTCCTTCATTGAGGTTCCAAAACATTAAAAGAAAGTAGAAATTGATATAAAAGTATGTTTTTTTTTTTATTATTAATACAAAACTGCAACTGTTAGCAATCTGCATACAATCAAATGAAGCTTTGTACATGTTCATTTAATACATACAGTATACTGTAGATATAGAGCGCGTGATTTATCGAATCAAGGTGGAATCTACTAGACTGTGCCGTGTACCACACCCACACACACACACACACACACACACACCATCTCCACTAGCCATCTTATCTAGCCAGTGTGGTGTGACTGTCCTTCCGTCACTCTTTCCTCCCTCTTTATCCTTCTCCTTCTATCCAGCTGTCTCTTCTTCCATCTCCTCTCACATTCAGCCTCTTTTTACCCCTCGATACCCTGCCTGCCTTAACACAACGACAGAATTTGAGTGTGTGTGTGTGTGTGTGTGTGGTGTTGGCAGCAATCAAACAGTTTGGATATCTCTGCAGCAATCTAGTTTTTTTTTTTTTTTTTTTTTGGTGTGCACAATGTCTGAAATGATTCGCAGAGCATTTTAAAATATAAAAAAATATATAAAAAAATATAAAGGGCTCAGCACAAAATAGGAAATACAAGTTCATTTTAACCAACAACTTCCAAACATGGCTGAGAAAGTTTTCTTTTAAAATGGGTCACACTGGCAAAGAAATAGCACAGATACACATGGTCACATGTTTTTATTGTTATAAATTGTTTATTATATAATAATAATAATACGCTCATTTTGAGAGTTCTACATTTTTGCATTCACATATTCCGGTAGTGGTCAAATTTACCCTTGGTGAGAGGAAACCCACCAATCACAGGGAGGACATGCAAACTCCATGCACACAGAGACGGGAATCGAGTCTGGCCGGGAATCGAACCCGGACCCTGGAGGTGCAAGGCGACAGTGCTAACCACTACACCACTGTGCCGCCTATAAGAAACACTTGGATAATACCAAAGGACAATATTAAGTTTACTAGTGGAAACTAGAAAAGTGAGTTTTTGGGTGTACCGAAATTTTTTTATTTCTCTAAAAAGTTTCATACTTCGTTTCGCCAAAACATGGTACAGTATTAGTGCTAAAAAGTGTCTTACAAAGTGTCTAGGAGCATAAAACCACGTTTCATAATACTTTCAATATGCTTCTTATCTCCCGATCCACGCTTCATTTTTAGTAAATACAGTATGCATACACAGTTTTATCAGAGAAAAAGAAACACATTGCTAAAAACAATTTCATGCCTGTAGTGTCCGTAACTTTTTGAATTCAAATCTTTCAACGATCTTAACGGTCATTCGGATGAAACTTGACCAGTTTAGATTTCACATGCAACATGATATTGCGACATGAATGTGACATGAATGTGACACGGAAACTACAGATCAAAGCTTCTACCAAAAACCCAGAATCATTTAATTTAAGCAACAATTTTTAACAGGTCATGTGCTTCTAGAATGTTACACCAATTTTAGTATCAAAACTAAATGAATAATTTGCATTTTACACGATTAATGTTTGAAGTGAGACAGTAAAACGCGGAAAAATTGCCATTTTTGGGGCACATATAAAATCATCTCTCCAAAAAGGCAACTTAAAAGTTACTGTAGCAACTTGAAATTTTTAGGGAAGCAAGATGGGTCACTTCCATGTTGCATAAACTTCAGAAGTCTTAATTTTCTCTATTATATGTATAAAATAAAAATAATTAAAATCAGCCCCAATACTGTGTTTTGGCCATTTATTTATCTATCCATTTCAGTGTATATACAACATAGGACGTATCTGTCTTAATGAAATGTAACTATAAACATTTTAAATTGTAATCTTCGGCAATCCCTTGTCGTATAAAAGGAATAAAACAATTCGGATATGATGTTATTAGAAAATACTTTGTGTCAGGTCACCACACTGTCACTGATTATTTTCCTGTTCCAGCATGTCCCCATGTGTATTATTCTTCAGATTAATCCTGAAACAGGGACACCCAAGGCGCAGGAAAAATGCAGACCCTGTTGGGAAACGCCTGCATTTACCCAGAGGTATGGCATGTGTGTTTAGTGCTCGGCTTTGATCCGAAATCTTCCTCAAAGACGAGCGCACTGCTGCGGCTCTCCGGTTAGCAAAGTCTCGTTGATAAAGCTGTGAGGAAAATGTTCTTGTGGCAGCAGTACAGGGGGGGCTAAGCACATCTGCAAACGTCATTAAAAACAAGAAGGAAAAAAAAAAAAAAAAAAACGTGAGAAGGAACTAGTGGAAAAGAAACAGAGGAGACGGATAAAAAAAAAAAAAGTGAAGAAACTGCTTTTAAGGAGGTGTTTGCGGAAAGAGATGGAGCAGAAAGCCAAACAGGGGCTAGAGCTGAGGGTCACGGCATTCAGACGGCAGGAATGCGTCTTTTATAAACACGAGAGCTGAGTGGGATTGAATCTTGAGAGGATCTCAGACAAAACAACTCTGAGAGAATCCAAAACCATCCTCGTGAAAGAATTAGCTTCAGGATGCGTTCAAGCCTCACGCTGGTGTCCCTCACACTGCGAAGACTCGGGAGCTTTGTCTCTTCATCAGTGGGACAGAGAGTTTAAGGATGCGAGACAGGTGTCAATGTGACTGCGTTTTTGTTTTTGTTGTGGGATTTAGTCCCCTTTGACACGCAGCCAGCGTCCGGTCTTCTTTTGGCGGCTTTACATCCTAACACGTCGAGGAGCGGGAAGGTCACGGGGAGAAATGACAATCCGTCACTCCAGGAGGAAAAGGAGAAGAAAAAGAGAGAAAACATAGTGACAAGGTCACAAGGACCGTCACAGTTCGTTCTTTCTCGCAGTCATTCATCTGGACTGCTAGGAATTATTCAGGACCTTCAGTGTAGCTAGTTAGACAGCAAACATCACACAAGTTATATCACAATTTACGTCATCAATCTCATTAGCTAACTGGGAGAAAGTCTACACGACGTCTTTTACCATCGTTTGCGCCCTTTATCTTTGTCCTTTTACTGTAATGTGTGTTAATGTTGTCAAACAGCGCCTCCTCCTGGTGATGAGTTGCTAAATCGTTAGACTTCAACCATGTGATAAGGAAAATCCTCTCGCCCACATTTTACTCTCGAAATATATAAACTTGATATAAACTTGTATTTTGGCTGGTGTGTAGCTGAACTGAAGACGTTTAGACACTAAAGAGGACGTTGATTAACTATGATCCAAATCAACATTCCAAATTAGCAAAGAAAACGAGTAAGATGCTGCTCCGATGTAATAATGTACTGGTGTGTGTGCTTGCGCGTGGGTGTAGTAGCAAAAGCAAAAACATAGAGAGATGCATCTTAAGAGTGTAAATGGTTATAATTCCAAATTTCACATAATGTTCAGACTTGATTGATAAGGAATAAACCACTAAAATGATTAAACAGTTATAAAAACACAATGACGTAGCCCCATGTTTTAGCGCTAATGTTACAAACAAATAGTTTTTTCCGATAGCAGCAAACGTTCTATTCACAGGAATTTGCCAATGATCATAGTTTTTAATAAATATCCCGTACTTATTAATGTTCAGCGGTACATTTTAACATTTTGATGTTGCGCAATACCAGAAAATCGTAAAAAATTTTGGTCCATAAAATCTTTCATAAAGTTTGAGAACTTTAAAGTTACAGCTCGAGATTCATTATCGATATTCACTATTCATTATCGATTTAGTCCCGGTTTAGTGACTGTGCGTTATTGTTCATGGTGCCATCAGTAACGACACATTAACACAAGCAGGTGTTGTTGCGGAATGTAAGTTCTGTGCTCATGACAAAACTCACAGATATTTTCAAATTAGGGTTAAGGGTTAGATTTTTCACCATGGCCTTTGACCCCAGGTGTGACCACCCCCCTTCCTCCCCCCGATGTGTAAGAGGAGGGAGGAGTAAAAAATCTGTCACGGCAAATTTCCAAACATCTGGAGCAGCTCCATGCATGTAAAAATACACACTTGCACACGAAAATTGTTTTTAGCAAAAAAGGAAGCGAAAAATAAAGATGTCTGATACCACGGAAAAAGCCAATGCAGCACAAATCGACAAATCTGGTTATGATAGAAAGCCACCAGAACACCCAGTGCGCCGTAGCCTGCAGCACACAGGGACCAGCAAGCAAAGAGCCTAAGAGCCAGACGTCAATCTCATTGAGCAGCCACGGCATTCATGGCACTGGACAAACAAGTCCAATCCACAGGGGCCCACAGCACCCAAACAATCCGCTGCCAAACTCTTGGTGCCGGACACCACAGCACACACCCAGAGGCCCTGTGGAGCCACAACCGAGGGGCCAGAGCTGAAGGCGACAAGAGGAACCCAAAACCTGGGTAGTTTCTTCGCTTTTGTTTAGTGATTTATTCTCTACATTCTGGGGATTTCAAAACTATGAAATAACACATATGGAATTAGACAATTATGTAACAAAAACAAAAACAACAACAGCAACAGTCAATTGTTATTTTAAGACATGAAGGCCAGCTGTTCTGGAACAGTTCTTACAAGAACAGTATCGTGTCGAGTGCATTTGCAAAACCCATTCGAGTCAGAAATCACCAATTAACCTCAAGCAGAACCTCAGATTAGAGCCGTTATGAAGGATTTACAGAGCAGAAGTAGCAGAAACTTCTCAATATCAACTGTTCAAAGGAGATCATTGTGTATTTTGGATAAACGCCTTCAGGATTGTTTTAGAGTATAGAGAGAAATAAACATCAAGAACGACCCTGGAGTTAGAAAGTGATCCCAAACTTTAGAGCGGTAGCGTGTATACAGTACATACATTATATACATGTCCATAGATTATTAAAGAAAGTTTATTTATATACATTTATATAAAACAATCAGCGTAACCATAAATGGATAAATTGTACGATGTACAGTATATTCTTTAATGATATAGGAGGAATAAGACGATTCGGGATGTGTCAGAAATAAATAAAATAATAAATAAGTCAAGCCAGCGTATTACCGATCACATCACACTGCCTGGCTGTTGATTATTTTCCTATGACCGCACAACCTGCCATCTTTTATTCTATGTGATGTTCTACAACTACTGAACAATTCAACTGTGGGACGGTGGACACGGTTTGTAATCCATGTAGCAGAAGGGGCGGAGCCAGAGATGCAGAAAACAGCTGATGCAATGAGCTAGAGAGAGTTATATAAAGAAAAAAGTTGAAACTATTAAGTCTGGAGTTTAAAATTGATGGTTGTTTCAGTGTCGAATCAATATCAGTGTCAGTATCATGCAGTGCTCTTTATCATCTTCAGTAACATTCGATTTATACAATGTTTTCAAGAACACGGTTTAGCAGCCATCGTGAATTCGCTAGCAAAAACTTGAAGACAATGTTAGAAGTGATTTAGTGTAACGATTTATTCTATAGTTCCAATGTAGCTTTATTTGGTTTTAGTTCTTAAACACAGATCTATTCTGCTCATTTATGATATTTTTACATAGACACGGTGTAACTGAGTCGGCAAGTGTGAGATTTACACTTTAATCCGAAGATAAGCTCCTTAGAATTTGTTAGCAATATTAGCCTCGTGGCTCGAACGCCGAACAAAAAAGAAACAAGCGTAAAACATGAACCGTGGCTTATGATGTAGATTTTTCGTGAAGGTACTTGAAGATGGCTTTGCCCCGATATACACTCCGGATTGTCTTACTGAACCTGTTGCTAAATTGTTCCTGATCTCTCGGGTTAATTCTTTCCTGATAATTAATAAAAACTAGTTCAAAAAAAGGCCCTGTATAATAAACACGGTAGAATAAAGAGAAATGAAAAGGGAACGGCATTTCCATCTTCGCCAAAAACAAACTCCTTGAGAAATTTTACAATGATGACGAGAAAGAAAGCAAAAGTTTAAAAAAAGCAACAAAAAAAAAAAGCTTTGTGATTTGTTATGTCATCCAGGATGAGTCAAGTTTTTTTTTTTTTTAAATAAAAAGTCAAGTCAAGTGGAGGAAACCGGTGCTCGTCAGGTCAGTTAAATTAAAGAGATGTCAAAGATGAAGCGCTTTGAAGTCCGAACTCATTTTATGGGCCATTTCCCAAAGCAAGCATGCAGTGATTGACAGCTGGAGGGGCGGGGCTGCTTAAACAGTGTGCGCTCGCTTTGATCTCTCTCTCTCTCTCTCAGGTTGAGAATTCCTTCTGATGCCTGGCAACATCTTGCATCAACACTGTGTTCATTCCAAAACGAGGCGTCGATCGACGTGAATCAACGTGACATTTTTCTCATTATTTTCCCAATATTGAAAGAACATTACATGCAATGCAACTTCTTTTGCTTTGCATCGCTGTTAAAGTTGTATTCAGCTTTTCTTACTGAATTGGATTTGACCTTTTAAGATGGTTATGTATACATGAAGTAAGACATTAAAGGCTTTGTGTCTCTGTTAAAGTACTAAATCGATATGATCCAGACTTATAAAATTCTAATTGACTTGCAGCAATCGCATGAAAAACGTGAGCATGTCTGAAGATTCATTTATGCAAAGGAATGCGAAGCGCGTACTGTAAAACTCATGTAATCAGGTTTCAAACTGCTGCCTCGTGTGATGAAACAGCACTATTTCTGTGCCACTTTACATCTCTTTCGTTTCAGCTTCATTTCAGCCATGTTTCAGCCGAGGGTCAGCCATTATACTGGAGCAGACAGGGTTAAGGGCCTTGCTCAAGGGGCCCCCCAGCGGCAACCTGGCAGACCTGGGGCTCGAACCGTCAACCTTGCGATCAGTAACTCAGAGCTTTTACACACCGAACCACCACCGTCCCAACCATTTGCTGATCCGAAACCGTTCAACTATTATCAAGGGTGGAAACAAAATCAGGAAAATAAGAAGCCAATACACGATCATTGGAACATAAAGGCTTCCCCATGACTTGTGAAGTAAAACTCAACGATGATGAGAAATTCGACTTACCGTTGAGTAACCAGAGGTAAAAAACACACTCTGAGGAAAGTGCTGTCTACCCTCTTCTACATACACGGGTTTATAGACTCGAACGATCACTCCTGCTCACTCCTGCTCACCCCTGCTCACTCCTGCTCACTCCTGCTCACTCCTGCTCACTCCTGCTCACCCCTGCTCACTCCTGCTCACCCTTGCTCACTCCTGCTCACCCCTGCTCACCCCTGCTCACTCCTGCTCACTCCTGCTCACTCTCGCTCTGCTGACTCCCGACAACCAACAGCTGCGGCATCTCCGTCATTCAAACTTGCAACCTCCTGAGAAAAGTTGACGGCTTTACCGTTGTGCCATTAGTAAATCCCATTGATTAATGTATTTCTATGGCGACATTTTTATTTCTACTCTTTATCTCTCAGCAGTATTTTCACACTGTTCCAAACAACAAACTGCGTGAACTATTTCTGCACCACCTTGTAATCGGTTGTCATGTCATGAGTCTAATGAGTCTAAAAATCGTATACAGTTATAGTTGGTTCATTTACCATTAATAAAGCAATACCAGCATGACCTCTGACCCTGATTTGGATTGCCATCAGCAGCTAAGTTTACACAGACAACCTTTCTTCAATCTGATTTAAATCATTCTGATTAGAAATTTAAACTTAACCGTTTACATGAAAGCTGGTGTGATGAGATCTCATCAAAGCATTTAATCAGAATATAAGTTTTTTTTTTTGACATGCGCAAAGTGGTTCTGCTCGCTGGGAAGTGTTTAACCGGCCGCAAATATAACAGAAAAATAAAAAGAAGAAGAATTATTTTTCTCCAATTTTAAGTTTAGATTAGGCTTCCTATCTTTCCTGATAAATCCCGCCTATTGCCTTACGATTGGTTACAAGACTTCAGTCTGTTCTTTGATTGGTTAGATGCTTTACTACATGTGAAACGTGGAACAATCAGCGCCTCTTCCTCAGCCTCAGAGCCCGTTTATGAAGGTCTGAAATAAACCCAGATCTGAGAGAGGTGATCTCACGAGTTTAATGATCAGGAACGGAAGTTAAATCGCCCCTCTCAATCTCATCCAATTTGGGCCAGATTGGAATCAGGTGGCTAAACGATGCAGCTTTATTTAAATCGGGTGATTATTCTCACTATTTTATTGCAATATAATCAATGCATTACATTGCAATCATTAGAAGGTGGAGTAAAATTACACTGAACAGCTTCAGTCTTTGTTTGGCAACAACGACAACAACAGAGAACTGAAACCTGAAAGATTTTATTCTTATAAGCTGAAGGAGTCGACTCGTATTGGTGAGACGAGTCAAATGATCTGAATGTGTCTCGAGATAGACAGAGTTTCCTGACAAAAATGTTCTCCACTTTCGCCAGTTCTTCCTAAAACCTTCCAGAAAATTATTCCAGGTCAGGGGGTGAAAACTTTCATTATTTTATCCATGCGCTACCTGATAAAGAGAATGACTTGTGTTATCTTCTAAAATAGATTAAAACATTTTAGCCAACTAAAAAACTTTGCAAAAACTTAAAAAAAAATAATAATCTTATTAGTAGTGCATAAATTTTTGAATGTTTACAACAGCAGAAAAAGTCTGTACAATATCCCACATAAAACCCTGACACATACTGCCCTCTTGTGTACAGAAGCTGGTACTGCGTGTCACCAGGTATGTATGGTCAAGAATATCATGTTGTTTAAACCCACGGTTTTGTTTTCAAAAATGTTATGTAAATGCTTAAATCAGAAATATTTCATGGCAACTTTATTTTATTTTAAGAACTGCTGGTTAATAATCTTTTGTTGCTTTAGCAAAAAGTAATAAACAAGCTAGTTTAGTTGAGGGGCAGTTGTGAATCAATCAATGTCATCCATCAGTTAAGGCTCTGGGTTACTGACCGAAAGGTTGGGGGTTCGAGCCTCAGCACCGCCAAGCTGCCTCTGTTGAGCCCTTGAGCAAGAAAGGCGCTTAACCCCTTCTGCTCCGAGGGGCGCTGCATCCTGGCTCTGACCCTGAGCTCCGACCTCTGACCCCTGCTTGTTAACTGGGACATGTGAATGAAAATTAGCTTTAAGGTAAATTTGACAAATGATGTTTCTAAGAAGCATGAAGTTAAAGAGGACGTGCCTGGACTCGCTCTGTGATACCCCGAGATTTAAAGTTCTGTAGTGAGTGTGTCAAGAAACACAAGAGGTATGAAACATCTGATTAACTTTTACTAATCTAGATCAGTCGAACCTCACGAGGGGTCCAAGCACTCAGTGGTGGACTTTTTGTTTTCGTGAAGATATTTGTTAAGATTCCTGGAATTTCATTCAGAATCAATAAAGTCTGTCAGTTTAGATTGTTTCTTTTTTTTCTTCCTTAAAGTCAAATCTTTCAGAACAAAGCCGTAAGTCGTAGTGACGTGACGCTTGTCCAAGTCCGGATGCTGGTGCTGCGGTACAGAGTATTATTCTGTTTTGGGTCAATCCTGCTCAAACAAAGCAAACAGAACTCAATGTCAAGGGCATCAACAGGGATGAAGAAAAACTGGTTTAGATTTTGACCTTGATGTGACCATGAACCCAGATGGATCAATTCCACACCGCTGTTTACAGCGATGCTTCCATATAAATACTACACACATTCAACTCATCCTTCATGGATGCAAATTGGAAGTTAATGTGGGACACACACACACGCATGCATACACTCTGATTGATTGATTTTATAAATATCCTGATTCTTCAATATTACTGTACATTTTCCGATTTTGTTAAAATTTTTAGATTTTGAACCATTAAAAAAAGTTATAACTCAAGTTTTATACTTATACAAAGTTTTATACTTTGAGTAATTAAATGTAGCCTGTTCCTAATAACACTAGTTTTCTCATTTAAAAACCAAGCGCAGCATTTAAACAATACAAACTAACCAGACAATTCCGGTTGGCTGATGACCGGTGCATCTCTATTGTTAATGTTGTTTGTTGGTCTTTTGTCTGTTCCCGCTAAGGGGTCGACACAGTGGACCGACCAAATCCGCACACAACTTGGCACAGGTTTTACACTGGACACCCCTCGCTGACACAATCCTCCCGTTTTACCCGGGCGGGAATTGAACCCGGGCCCTCCTGTGAGAAACTACCACTGAGCCACTAATGCCACCCGTCTCCACTATTAATGTAATAAATCATTTAAAATCATTTTTGAGTCAATGTAGCGATATATGACCCGGTACACAAAAGAATCACGATTCATAACTGAATAGATTTTTTTTCCTCATCTGAGACAGACTGATTGATTGATACAAATCCAGCTACAATGCTTTTCATGCAAATGTATCCTCCTCCGCTCCCTACAAATTCAGATTTTGTTAAAATCGTCTCCAGTTGCTAGTCTGTAATATACAGTATATTGAGTCAACTTTATAATCATTATGAATACTGCGTAACAGGATGAGCTAGAACACTTGACCATGGCTGGCTTGATCCAGTCAAGTCAGGTTATTCCAGTCCAGTTTTTCCAATCACATGGGTTTTATTGCATGTGCTAAATGGCTAGAATAACAGAACACAGTTATGAGAGTAAAAACTCTGGTCATGAGGGGTCTAATGGCCCCTAGACTCCCTAAGGACCCTGCAAAGGATCCCAACACGGGACGTGGTCACATGCCTTTTCCAAGTACACAACACATGTAGACATGTTGGGCAAACTCCCTTGAACGCTCCATGATCCTTCGTAAGGTAAAGAGCTGGTCCACTGATCCACAGCCAGGGCAGAGCATCTGGACCCTCCTCTCCAGTATCCTGGCACAAAGCTTTCAACAACTTCGACAACCCACTCCTGTTCAATGTCTCCATTTTCCATCAGAATGCAGGAGAAGCTCTGATAGACGTGGGAGTTAAAGGTCTCCGCCAAAT
This sequence comes from Clarias laeviceps, assembly GCA_030014305.1. Taxonomy (NCBI): domain Eukaryota; kingdom Metazoa; phylum Chordata; class Actinopteri; order Siluriformes; family Clariidae; genus Clarias; species Clarias laeviceps. The sequence goes on from JAQMYJ010000005.1 coordinate 5,065,397, forward strand.
GCTTCCACCAAACCCACAGTACTTGTCTGGGTCTAACAGGTCTGTCGGGCATCTTACCCCGCCATCCGATCCAACTCACCACCAGGTAGTGATCACTTAACAAGTCCGCCCCCCTCTTGGAGTTGCAAATCCAAGGATACAGAGAACTACAGTCATTAAACCACAACCTAGGGTGCCCTGATACCAAGTATACTAATGAGCACCCTTATATTGGTAACACCATTGTTATCAATACAGAAATCCAATAATAAATCACCCCAATCACTCTTCTTCAGGTTTCACTCTCATTCCCAAGTCTCCTAGTACAACTATGGAGTCCCCTATAGGAGCGCCTTCCAGCACTCCCCCTACAGACTCCAAGGAGGATGTTCCCCAATACACACCCGTAGGGAGGAGACCGTCCGGTTGACTGGGGTAAACCCCAACAGACCAGCGGCAAACTGGGGGGCTACAAGTATTTCCTGCGGGCCCAGCAAATGCAGAAGTATTAATCAGGGTCTGGTGCATTGTGGATTGGGTGGCAGTCAGAGGTAGAGGCCTTGGTGGGCCAATTCTCGGGTGCCAAAACTGGCTTTCAGAACTTTACTCATGGGGAAGGAGCTGGAACTTAATGTGGGAGGTTCTGGGAAGATTCTGTCGGGGTCACCTCAATGCATAATATAGGCTCTGGAACTAATCTTCTGGAGAAACGCTGGACTCAATTCTGAATTGTGCAAATAGCATTCATGACTGATTGTGTGACAGACAGACGCGGTTCATTTTCAAGGATCAGGTGTTCCACTTGCTGAACGTTCACGTGAGCTCCGTTTATTCACAAGAAATTTTACAAACCGGATTCCAAAAAAGTTGGGACACTAAACAAATTGTGAATAAAAACTGAATGCAATGATGTGGAGA
>JAQMYJ010000005.1:5082784-5093978 GCA_030014305.1 Clarias laeviceps
GAGGGGAGGGATGAGAGGTACTTCGTGCTCCCACATTAATCACGGCTCTACAGCCAATCAGGGTCGTCTGTGAGCTCCCGTAAGCGGAAGGAGCGGATAGCGCTTTCCTCGGAGTGTGTAACTCCGCCCCCAACGGTGCGTGAGCGAGCAATTCGAAAAGATGCGGTCGGCTGGCGTCACGTGGGTCGGAGGAAACACGTGATAGTCTTCAGGCCTCCCGACTGAGTGGTAGTAGTAGCCTTAATGTGGAGCCCCCTAGTGACGGGGAGGAATTCTACACGACTAAATTAGGGAGAAAATCTGGGAAAAATCCAAAAAAAAAAAACAAACAAGTGATTCACTTGCATCTTTGACATTTTGCGAGTGGTTGGTGCAATACTGCCACCTACTGGATTGGAGTATTGCGCAATAGATTGGCAGTGGGCCATTCATTCGTTTATCATCTATTCCAAGAGACTTTGGGTAACCTAAGCATGTCCACGGAATGTGGGAGGAAACCCACCAAGCACAGGGAGAACATACAAACTTCGCGCACACAGCTCCGGGGCGGGAATCGAACCCTCGACCCTGAAGGTGCGAGGCGACAGTGCTAACCGCTACGCCTCCGCGCCGCTCAAAGATAATACTGTAGATATGTATAAGAATTGACATTTACAAAATCAAACCAACACCACAGCATTCTAATGTATACTAGCTTTGTTTCGGGTATTTATTTTTTCTATATCACTTCTTTTGTCTTGAATTCCTCATGAACAATGAAATCCACGGTACACTCGACACGGTTTAATATATTCTCCTGTGCACATGTTCACGCCTTCTTTCGCCGTGACACGCTCACCTGGTCCACCCGGTCTCACCATACTGGATGTTTAAAAACGTGTTAAACGCCTTATACATTATTACCTGCTATATATAGAGACCAAGACCTATTGTGTTGCCTAATCCAAAGTTTCATGTGTGACGTGTCCTCCTGCATTTTCACTATTATCTGGTCTTTGTGTAGTCAGTGTTTTCTGACGCGTTATTAGAATTATTCCGCCATGCTGAGTTGAACAGGTTTCAATCTCATTTCCTGATTAACCTGAATGTTGGTGTTTTGTTTTGTTTTTTCCGCTGCATTTATACACTTTGTGTTTGTATTGTGTAGGGCGAGTTTGTCTCCATGGGTGTGTACTCGACCGGAAACTCCTACGGCGTTCCTGATGATCTTATCTATTCATTCCCCGTCACCATCAAGGTGAGAGAGACAGAATTGTATACAGATGATAAAAGAAAGTTTTCACATCTTCATTCTTGATTGTCCAGCGTTCGTTTAAGCTAATAAAAAAAGAAATGACACTAACATTACATTGAGGTTCTTTACACCACTGAGAAACCAGAGTGTGTTATTCTACGTGCACAGTAACAGATTAGAGCTTAAATTAGTTTCTATATACAGTACAGTGCAAAAGTCTCGAGCCTCCCATCATTTCATCTTATTTTTATTCCAAAGAGTCAGACTTTCTTGTATTTTGAATGCAGTCTTGAGGAACAGTTCTCTGGGCTTCCTGAAGGCTCTCATTTTCAGTCCGGTCCCTGGACCTGCTCAACCCAGTGAGAAACAGATGCAGATGATTAGATCAGGCCGGTGATTAGTATAGTGCTGATACTGAATGCTGAGTGGTTGGAACAGACGAGAAAGGAAATGAGGTCGCTGCTAAGGTTCTTACATAAACAACCATTTTTTTAAAAACTATATCTTTAGGCACTTTGCAGCCATTTTGTCCCGGTAAAACGTTTGTTCCCATTTCTTTAAAAAGTCTGGACTGGAGTTTCCTACAGTCTATCTGAGCCTCCAATAATGACCCCAACTCCATATTAACTCCAATGCATCAACAGTTATATTAAACCTCCAGCCGCCCAACACACCGTATGACTGCAGATCAATCCCTGCTATCCGTTATCACCCAAATGAGGATGCGTTCCCTGTTGAGTCTGGTTCCTCTTAAGGTTTCTTCCTATTGTTCCCATCTCAGGGAGATTTTCCTCGCCACCGTCAGCCTCGGCCTGCTCATCAGGGACAAGCTGATCCCTCTGATTCATACACATTTTCTCACATTTCATATACAATTCCATAATTTTCTTATGGATCTCAGTTCCTCGGCTCCCCAAATCAACAACCTACAGCCTTACACTCCCCTATGAGACAAAATCTATCTATCTACAAATTAGCTCTGACAGTGAATTGACCAACAGAAAACTTGAAGGATTCTTCAGATATGCATGTGGTTCAACGTTTTAAGTCGTTCCCCTTTAACGTTGGAGCGAAAGAAAAACCTCAAAGCCCAGACTCTTTCATATCAGTTTCCATATCGGACGAACCTGAATCCTGAAGGTCTTCCTCTCTTGCTTTTCTCCTGCAGGATAAAACCTGGAAGATCGCCGAGGGTCTGTCCATCAACGACTTCTCCCGAGCCAAGATGGACGCCACGGCAGCCGAGCTGGTCGAGGAGCGAGACACCGCCACCTCCTTCCTCGGCGTGTGACCGACTCGTGTCCAGAACACACACCTCCGCCCAGACGCACGTCTGTGAAACACCCCAAAAAGCACTCCGTTGTTGTCTCTCTTTCCTCATTTCTCTTTCAAAAATACATCAGTAGAAAATCGTTAGATCACATATAAGCACAGGAATGTGTGTAACATAGGAACCTATAGATTCTAGGTGTCTGTCTAGAATTCAGGTTGTGTTTAAATTCGGTGCCTGTTGCTGTCGCTCTTATGTTTGAGAATTTGCACAAATAAGACGGTCAGGGTGAGAAAGTAGCCATGAAGTCTGATAGGTCACATAGACAGTACAGTATATATTAAGGTCAATAAGCTCTCTCTCTCTCTCTCTCTCTCTCCCTCTCTCTGTCTTGCGCGCTGTATGTGTATGTTCTTGTCAAGCCTCCAAAAAAAAAAAAAAAAACTTGGTTTGCTAAAGTACATCACCAGTTAAACATGAAATTTCCCATGATGCTTGGGTGTCAAATTACTGTACCAGACAGATGTTCAATAAACAACAAAAAAAAATTGATGTAAATTGATGTGGTTTTGTCTCATTGCTCTGGTTTTGAGTTTGGTTTAATATGAAACCTTTATTACTTGTGTTAATGTTTTACCAGTTTGACTTACAGTATATCATTCATGCACACCAAAAGTGTGCAACCTCAAAGTATACAACTTTTGTTATTAAATTATTTTCGTTTTTGTGTGTATTTATTGCCTGTAAACTCAAACGGCCTTCCATCATCTCCATCCCAAGCGATTTCTATATAGAGGATATTCCAAAGCTGTGCATTAGGTCTGATGAGTCTTGATTTCCTATTCAGATGGTAGAGTCATAATTTGAATATGAAACTACATGAAAGCATGGATCCATCTAGCCTTGTATCAATAGTTTAGGCAGGTGGTGGTAGTGTGATGCTGTAGGGGAGATGTTCTTGCCATACCTCTTATTACCAACTGAGCATGAACACATCCTACCTGAGTATTGTTGCAGATGGTGTCCATCCCTTTATGAGCACAGGACACCACACATGTCACGAGAGCTAAAATGATCTCAAATTTGTTTCATCATCATGACATTGAGGTCACTGTATTCAAACACTCTCCACACTCACCAGATCTCAAACCAATAGAGCACCTTTGGGATGTGGTGGACGGGGAGACTTGCATCATGGATGCAACTGATGATCTCTTAACTAGCCGAGTTTGCCCAGTAGCTCAGCACAACTGTGTCGTATTGCATTCTGGGATTTTGAGTTGAACAGAATCGGTATCACTTACTGTAAATTTGTTTCAAATTTCTTCTCCTATTAAATACCATCAGAGTCTGTATTTGAGTGGCCCGGTCTTCAGTTCTTCCAATTGCCCTGGTTTGGCCAGCAGAATGAATGATTGTGGTTGGAATTGTGGTTATCATTCAATGTGGTGGACGAGGAAATCGCTGGAGCTTCAGTGGAGGTGACGTGAGTGGTAAAAGCAAGGATGATCTGGTCAAACTGGAGCTCTTACTACTACCAGTCAACCTGAAAAAAAAAAAAAAAAAAACAGTCAGAACTGCTCAGACCAGTCAAATTACATTGCATTTGCAATTTCCTCCTGTGACATCATCATAGGCAGCACTGTGGTTTAGTGGTTAGCAATGTCACATCCAGGGTTCGGGTTACGATTCTCGCCTCAGGGTCTGTGTGCAAGGAGTCGGCATGTCCTCCCTGTGCTTGGTGGGTTTTCTCCAGTTTTTTCCCACAGTTCGAAGACATGCTGATTAGGCTTATTGGCGTTCCTGTAGTGTATAAATGTGTGGGTGAATGATGACTGGCGGTCCCACCACGGTTGGAAAATGGTAGTCAACATTGACCTTCATGGGCCCTAGTTGAACTAAAGAGGTTCCTTGGATGGATGGAGGTCAGAACACCACAAAACCACAATGTTTTTTGGAGGGGGGTGGGGGGTAAATTGTGTGTGTTTGTGTGTGTGTGTGTGTGAGACCTGCCATAGATTGACACCCTGTACTAGATGAACCCTGCCTTGTGCCCATAGTGTCCTGGGATGGGCCTCAGGCGGCCGCTTCCCTGTACAAGGATAAGCAGTATAGAAGATGAATGAATGAATATTGAATGTGTCTCATGGTGACTGGATTCACTCACTCACTCAACGTCTATACTGCTTTATCCTGTGTACAGAGTCGTGGGGGGGCTGAAGCCTATCCCATGAGGCAAGATGCAAGGAACACGCTGGATGGGGTGCCAACACATGCACACACATTATGGGCAAATTTGGGAATGTCAGTTAGTCTAATTTGCTTGTGTTTGGACTGTGGGAGGAAACCAGTGTACCCGGACTAAGCCACCAAGCACGGAGAGAAGAGAACATGCAGACTCCATGGTGGGAATCGAACCCTAGACCCTGATGGTGCAAGGTGACAGTGCTACAGACCAAGCCGCCTCGTATGGTGGACTGTTTTATTTATTTACTCTGTTTGCACCGCAATATGGCAGCATCACCATCATGAAGCACTTCATCACCATCACAGGTGATGGATTCCTAAATATTATGATTTGTCCATTATTAGTGCCCTACAAAGTCAACATGCTCTGTAGAGCACATGTGGAGGCGACAGGAAGTTATTTGAGATTCGGCCACATCCACTTCCGCGGTCGCGCGCACCCTGATCCGCGAGGCTGCATCATCTGTAGGATGCGCGTGCGTGCCTGACTGACTGACTAACATTATTAGCATTCCTGCTCGAAGACTCGGGATTTCTGTGTTCAAGTCGTCAAAAGTAAGGGACAAAAACATCACTTATGATTGCGTTTTTGACGTAATTATAATGCTCATGATGAAGTTTGATGCGTTTCCGCTTCAGGATCAGGTGATTATTCTGATTCTAAAAGGTCACCTGAATGTTTTTCGGTGTCGTAATTACGGTTATGGTTAAACTCTCCTGTTTGGTGATTAACGGTTTTAGATAAAAGATAATGAGTAGTGTGACCTTGATTCATTCATTCACTATGATCTCTGTTGAAATACACACAGTAAAGTACGTGCCATTTGAAGAATGTAGGCGTGACCAAAACCAACCAGGAAATGAAAGCTGATAAATGATTGGATGTTACGCCTATGACGCAGGTTGCGTTCCAAAAGGGTACGTGCGTTGTGAGTAGGTCACTATGGCGTCAGTGGCAAGCCTATGCGTGGTAGTGCGCGCGGATAGGGAGGGAGTCGGGTATTTGGGACGGAGCCGGGATACCTAGGGGAGAAAGTGAGGGATAATTACAGCTGGCTCAGCTTGTGCGCGCACACACACACACTACAGACGAATAGAGACCAGGAGCACTTTCACTCACCTATTGGTGGTTTAGCAGTTTTAAAAGTTGTATTATTATTAATAATAATAACTCAGAGTAAACTGGGAGGAGGAGACAGGGCAGAGGCATGTGTTTAAAGGGTTTAAAAGCTCACTGCTTCAGACTTTTAATGAGAAAACTTCTCACATCCTGACCAAACGACAAGAAGAAGGAAAAAAACTAAGAAATAAAACAAGGAATTACCAGATTTATTACAAAACAAGAACCTGCACAAGGAGATCAAACCAGACAGATTATCAATGAATGAAAAAATGTCTCTTTATGTAGAAGGTAAGTAACCTGTAATTAAATCACATTACATAAAATTTCATCATAGCTTTATTACTTTTTATGCTGAGTGTGAATCACACACACGGTATGTTCTTCTGTAAGAGCGACCGATTCTGGGATTTAAAATCTTGCGTTCATGCATGATTAGAGAATATATATAGTTAGTGGTAAAATGTTATGCGTTTTATAATAATTTTATTTTGCGTAAATACACGTCGTTGACGTGAAAAATAATTTGTAGAAATAGTTAAAAAGGTTGATACTAAAAATAAGATGATCAGGTGATGATATTATTCCAGGTTGAAGCTCACGTTCATGTCCGCCTGCAACAAAGATGAACCCTGTAATCTTTTTTAAAACTGTGATTCACAAAATTTTATGATATTGTATTGATTTCCACTGGACTGGTGGCGAAATATTGGGAAATTGTACAAAACTAATCTACCGTCATTTCATCTTATTACAATCACAGGGAAAGAGCGGATATATTGAGTAGATTACGTTTTACGACTTGTTTGCAAATCACAGATGAGAAATTGAAAAAGATGAAGAGGGATCAAATAAAGTTTTGCCTAAATGACCGACTCCAGAGCGTTAAAATTCACTTACACAACTTCAGCGCTGTTATTTCAGCCGTGAAAATGATGAACTAATCCTTGTAAAAATATTCAGTTTAGATTGAGCATGTAGTTTATTTTTAAGCAGATTTTTTACTCAACTTTTTGATTTGACTCCTGGTGCAGGTTAAACGTCAGGAAGATATCAAAATAATGCAAACATTTCATTCAATTCTGTCAAGAGAGTTTTACGTGATGCTGTGACAAAATCTGGCTGAAGAGATTTCGGTTCGTCTAATATATGATATGTAAAAAAAAAAATTTAAATCACTGAAAGAGCGAGTTCTGACCAATGTACAGACAATTTTTTTTTTGTATTTATATACTGTACAGTAGATGTCTTTTGCGTGGATACAATCTTAAATAAAAATTTTATTTTTAAATAAAACTTTATAATTGATCTATCTATATATCTATCAATTAAAAAAGAAAAAAAAAACATCTGAAAATAATCCCACCCTTATGTCCATTTCAGTCTCATGTCTACTTCACTTCCAATTCTTAACAGTAGACTAAAATTTGCATATTCTCCCTGTGCTTGGTGGGTTTCCTCTGGTTTCCTCCCACAGTCCAATGACATGCAGATTAGACTGATTAACGTTCCCAAATTGTCCCGTAGTGTGTGACTGAGTGTGGTACCCCAGGGTCGTACCCCACCGCGTGCCCTAAGTCTCATGTAAAAGGCTCCCCTGTGACCCTTTACTCAGGATAGAGCAGTGTAGAAAGTGAGTGAGTGAATGTAAGGGTTAAATCCTTGACAGTGATGAAACCTGGGCCTTTTTATGACAGAATGAAATATTATCTTACAAGATAAGCCATTTCACAAGACTTTATGATTTGTTTAGTATCCATGTGATCCTGAGAGAAAAGTACAGCGAGGTGACGGATTGATTGATATACAGTATAGCTGTGTGGAAAATTACTCAGGTGTCCGAAAGAATTTCGAATTTCGTTGGACGGATCTTATAATACTAATATCAGAGTGCTTTAATATGAGGAATTTGTTTGTTGTTTTGCTAAGGATGTTTTTTGTTTTTAAAAGGCCAAAAAAAGTTCTAAAACTCTTATCATTTGTCATTGAACTAAAATGTTTTGATATGAAATGAACGGAAGGAAAAATAAAAGACTTGCAAAATCACTTGTGTAATTTTACGATAATAATAATAATAATGAACTGATTTTATAAGCGTGTTTTCGAGGAAATATTTATCTTATGTTCTTTGGAAGGAGTCTCCAGTCCTAGCGCTGAAATAATGAGGGAATATCTGTCTCTAGCTGCTGGGATTTGTGTAAAAATAAAAATGTACTTGTTTTGCTGACCTTCAAGGTTAAAGGTAACTCTAAACGCAAAAATAATAATAATTAAAAAAAATGTATGTACTGAGGAAGAGTTCAGTCCCTCTCATGCTGTTATTGGACCTTCAATCAGTGGGAAGAGTAACATCACGGTACTGTCCTTCACGTGGGGCGTTCAAGTCAAACCGGGACTTTGTGGTGAATGAAGAGTAAATCCGATTGACTCTCTCTCTCAAAGCCATTTCTACACATTTAAGGAATTCCTGGGAGGCCAGCGTTTCAGATGTGCAGAGAGAACTTTTTACATTCGGAGTTTTAAAACACATCACTATAGCTGGAGTTTTTTTTTTTTTTTTCTTATTTTTTTATGAAAACCGTCTGAATGAATAACTGTACAGTGTAGAACGAGTGCAGCTCTGTGACCTTAACGCAGAAATACAGAGGATTCTTTATGATGTGTGTGTGTGTGTGTGTGTGTGTGTGTTTTCCATGAAGCATATGCTCTGAATGGCAGTGCAGGCCACAGTGAAGACTAGAAGACCTGTTGGAGTGTTAGAGCTGTTTAACAAATAAAAAAATACAACAGCTTTAAATAAATCTCTCTCTCTGTCTCCTTTCTGCTGTTGTAGGAAAGCGTCAGATTTTTTTCTCTCCTGTGAGTGTAAAGCGTCTGGTTTGTTGTGTTTTATTCACAGCACGTGTAGTAGTTTAATAAAGATGTAACGGATCAGACGATACGGATCGATGACAGGATACGGAAACTATATCACAGCCACAGAACTGATATCCATTACGCTTGATTTGCATCCGGTGTCTAGACGCAGTACAGTGTGAACTGTTTGTGAATCTTTGATCGTTTGACCCGAACTCTCACACTTAAAGGATTTTTTTTTCATCATTTCTGTCATCATGAATAATAAATAATTAATAAATGAACAATAAATCCAGACTCTGAACAAAAGTTAAATTAGAGATGATTAAACCGCAGCCTCGACTTTATGAACCTCCCTCGTCTCTCCTGAGATTAAACACGGCTAATATTAAACTAATAAAGATTACAGACGTGCCTGAGCTTCCAGTCTGTAGATCAAGTGTGTATGTGTGCGTGTGTGTGTGTGTGTGTGTGAAGCCTCTCTATTGATAAAGAAAGGTGTGTGGAGATGTGTGTGTGAGAGACGCTGCATCCTTCATTTGTTTCTTTCATTTCTTTTTGTTTTTTGCTTCTGTACTTCCCATTCATACGGTCACTCTTTCTTTTTTCTCTTTCTTTCATTCCTTTCTTCCTGTTCTTCATTTTCTTCCTCCTTTCTTCATTGCTTACTTTCTCTCTTCCCACTTTTTCCTTCCTTTCCTCATTTTCATTTTTTATTCCCTTTTTCCTTTTCTTTTTAATCTTCCTTTTCATCTTTCCTTCCTTTTCTTTCTTCCTCTTTATTCTTCCTTTCTTTTTTTTTGCTTCTTTTCTTCCTTTTCACTCTTCATATTCTTCCCTTTAATTAATATATGTCCTCCTTTCCTTCATTTCGTTTTGTTTTTGCCCTTTTTCCCCCCCTATTTTCTTCTTTCATTTGTTTTCTGCCTTTCATTCATTTGTTTTATTCTTTCACTTCCTTCCTTGCATCCCCATTTTCATCTTTCATTCCCTTTTTCCCTTTTTTAATCTTCCTTTACTTCTTTCTTCCTCTTTTTTTTATCTTTTCTTTCCTTTTTTTGCTTCTCTCATTCATATTCTACTCTTTCCTTAAATTTCTTCCTCCTTTTTGTTTATTTTTGTTCTTTCCTTTTTTCCCCATTTCCTTCTTCCTTCATCAGTTTCATCTTTCATTCCACCTCTGCCTTTCTTTTTTTTTATCTTCCTTTACTTGCTTCACACTTGCTCTCTTTCTTCTTTCCATCTTTTCCTTTCGTAGTCTCTGACACTCCTGTGTTTCTGTTACGTCACTGAATCTTTTATAGTGAGCCTGAAAAACAGGATTTTAATCTCGTAGTAGTGATCACATTACACACACACACACACACGCACAGGTCAGGTGACACAGTCCGCTTCTCCAGTGTGTTTAGATCTTTGTGTCAGATGTTCCTCTGGTACACTGAAGTGTAATTACAAGTGTTTTATGAGTGTCAAAGACTTTTATTGGTAGTTACATGAAGTTCATGCAGAGAGCAAGTATTGAGAAGGCGGGCGAACAAACGAAAACACACAAACTCTGACAGACTCCAAGCACTGATTACGCAATGTGGGCCAGAAGTTGATTGACAGCACACCGCGGCTAAATACAGAGGTCTTGAAAAAGAGGCGTCAACTCTACACACACTGACTCTCTGCATGTAATTATCAATAAATGCCTTTGACACTCTGGCGCAGTGGTAAAGCTCTCGCCCTTTCATCCCGATATCGCGATTTCGATTCCCGGGTGATGCTGTAACGTCTCGCAGCCGGAGGTCTAGAGGGAGCTGTTACTCCGCCCCCAATGGTGCGTGAGCGAGCAGTTCAAAACAACGCAGTCTACAGTATGAGTGGTAGTAGTAGCCTTAATGTGGGAGCCCCCTAGTGACGGGGAGGAATTGGACGCGACTAAATTGGGGAGAAAATCGGGGACAAATCGCCCCCCTCCCAAAAAAAAAAAAAAAAGTCTTTGACACTCATGAAACACTTCAAAGGTCTTCAAACACACTGAAGTGTCAGACTTTGTGAAAATGTGTCAGGTCGCTAAACAGCTAACTCAGATTCATGTTTCTATAAGTGGCGTTCAAGTCAAACCGGGACTTTTGATAGTGTAGAATAACAGAACACATTTATGAGTGTTACTGTATAAAAAACTCCCTTTATTTCTCTATATAATCCGCTGCTACACTAATGCACTCATCCCAGTGTTTCACTAGTACTTGGACACCATCAGGGTAGAAAGTTTTCTCAGTATTTCCTGCTTCACATCTCAAACGCTGGCCTCCTTTTCAAACTCCTTTTCCATATACTTGTGTAATTTGCACACCACGCACTACAGGGTGGGCCATTTATATGGAGACACCTTAATAAAATGAGAATGGTTGGTGATAATAACTTCCTGTTTGTGGCACATTAGTATATGTGAGGGGGAAAACTTTTCAAGATGGGTGGT
>JAQMYJ010000005.1:5104761-5122459 GCA_030014305.1 Clarias laeviceps
ACACACACACACACACACACACACACACACACACACACACACACACACACACACACACACACACACACACAGAGTGTTTCTTTGCCTCATTCAGCTTGAAGTTTACGACTCTGGAAGAACTTCAATGTGGAAAAAGGCTGAGCTTGAATTATACTCGTCAATAATTAATTTCAAACCCGACACTAGAGCTCGTCAGAGAATTAACGACACACACTAACACGACAGCTCTAAAGCTTTAACGACATGACCGTTAGAGATGACGGATAGATAATAATCTCAGCGCTAATTGACTGGTGTATCACTTGAGATTTTATAAAAGTGACTCAAATATTGTAAAAGTAAGCATTTATTACAAGTACAGCGCTGATTTCAAACGTCACTAGACTAGCTGAACTACAAAACAAAACTTCAAGGTGGGAATACGTGAAATTTTAACTAAGATTGAGTTAGTGCCGCTCTTCGCTTGGTCTCTGATCTCTCTCATCACCGAGACGGCTCAGCCTGCTGGACAGGAAAAGTTGAGTCAAAGGTTTGGACGCAAGTTTGGATTTATTTTCTATATTCTAGAACAATACTGGATGGATTTTATTTAAAACTGTCAGATACCACAAAAGGTATTATGTCCTTAAGAAACAACAGCAGCTGTTCTGGAAGAGTTCCTGCAAGAACAGTATTGTGTCAAGTGCATTTGCAAAACCCATCAAGCACCATGATGAACCTGGCTCTCATGAAGACCTTCCCAGGAAAGCAAGACCAACTTCTGCTGGAAGAGGAGCAGTTCATTTAGAGTCACCAGCCTCAGAAATCACCAATTAATACTAAACATTACTTCAGATTAGTGCCGTTATGAAGGATTTAAAGAGCAGAAGTAGCAGAAACATCTCAATATCATCAACTGTTCAAAGGAGATTATTGTTTATTTTGGACGCCTTCAGCATTGTTTTACAGTGTAGAAATAAATAAACAGGAAAGACCTTGGAGTTAGAAGGGATGTCAAAACTTTTGACTGGTAGTGTACATTTAATATTACAGGTCATGAAGCGAGTGTTGATGATCCAACTCAGATCCTGCATACTGGCTGGTTGATTTTCTTCCTGTTTCACTCCTTTTCCAAACTCACTGTTTCAGTATCTGTCGCTTTAAATAAACAGCTTCTAAGCAAATCAGAATACAGTGACTGGAAACGTCTATGCTCGGGATCTTATCAATCTGTGTTCTGACTGACAAAATGGGCGAAAAATATATTTTATGAAGGCTTCACAGAGCATAAGTAGTAGCCACATCTCAACATCAACTGTTCGAAGGAAATTATGACGTATTTTGCGCTGAAATAAAAAGCAAGAAAGGAAATTAGAAGGTCTGTCCAAACTTTTGATTTTTGAACAGGTGTGACTTGGATGTTACATGTGTGAATTCGGCTCGTGCATGACTTGGACATGGCGGGATTCGACCCGGTGTATGACTTGTACATGGCAGGATTTGACTTGTGCACAACTTGGACGCGGCAGAGATTTGACCCAATGCACAAATTAGTCACGACGAGATTCGACTTGTGCATGATTTAGATGTGGCAGGTTTCGACCCCGATGCGCGAATTAGACACGGCGAGATTCGACCGGTGCACGATTTAGACATGGCGGGGTTTCGACCCGATGCGGGACACTAGTCATGCACGAGTTGGACACAGTGGAATTCGACTCCTACGCGACATAGCCAGTACTATTTGACTTGTACGCTACACACTGTTTGATTAAAGACATACATTATATCCTGAACGGTTTGGGCTGTTTAATTCGAACCATGTATGTTTTTATTGTTTTTTGTTCTTCTCCAAACTGTTGCTACAAAGTTGGAAAAACACAGTTGTACTGAATGTCTCTGTGTACGCTGTAACATCATAATTATCCCAGACCTGTTCGAGCATGACACTGCCTCTGTGCACAAAGACACCTCCTTGAAGACATGTTGTGTTAAAGCTGGACTGGAAGAACTTAAGTGTCTTGCACAGAGCCCTGACTGAGCTCAACCTCACTGAATACCTTTGAGATGAATTGGAACTGGAACTGGAGACTCCCTGACATCTAAACATCGTCCCACTGATGCTCTTGAACACAAATCTAATGGAAAGCCTTCTCAGATGTGTAGAGCTCATTACAACGGAAGATCTGACCAATTAGTGTAGCTGCTTCTTGGGTTAAATGAGATTTAGTTTGTATTTATTCTTGTAAAATAGTCTAGTTTCACGCATGTTGCCAGGAAACCTCCAGTCTATTTACGGGACATTCAATTTCTTCCATGTGTTCTGTTATGACTTCTGTTGGGTTTTCTTTTTCTCAACATTGTTCTTATTCATCTTTAATTATTTTATTCTGTTTGTGTTTCTTTACCGTATTTCGTCACCGAAACTTTCTCATCAAAGTTGCTCATTCCTTATGAGACTCCACTGTCTCCTCTGTGGAGCGCGGCATCCCTCTTCTCATCATTGTGCAACCTGAAACAGAAAACCTCATGAGAAGTTCAGCTGATCGTGTGATTCAGTTTTTGGTTTTAAAACAGATTGTAAACTTTCTTCAGCATGTTTTAAGGTGTAAGAACGTGACCTTGAGAACGTCCAGTAGTGCAGTACACACCAGAAGTGTGTCCATGTAAGAAGTGCACATCTTTGCCGTGTATGTATGCCGGCAAACACTCACATACATACATACATACATACAGTACGCATAAACAGGAACGGTCTGACATCATGGAAGTATTTCATCCTTCCTTGAAATGAACTCGTTTCTTCAGTCTCATGGGCTCACCATCACTTCCTGCTGTCTGTCTGTCTGTTTTTCATGGAGTCAAAGTGTTGTTTGTTGAGCATGTCACTACACCCCGTCCCAGTGGGATTGCGTCTTACGTCCTCCCTGACTCAGCTGTGTCACATCTGGAGAACATAAAAACCTCATGGCATGCGGCCCACAGACTTCTGGGAAACCCGGGCGAGAGAGAGAGAGAGAGAGAGAGAATAATGTAAAACAGAACAACCCGGGAAACCAGTTAATTCTTAGCATATTTAGTTGTCTTTTTTTCAAGGCTAGTGTGTCCAAGTCTAAGCTGACACACTCAAACCTACAGTATGAGCTATAAGAACAAGTCAAAATGTGTGAATGTGTAGACTTTGACTAGAATGTGTTTCTTATACAGTATACAATGCTAAGACTTGTACATTTTACACTGTAGAATTTGGGGTGAAGAACGCAGAATGTATGATTTTGACTAATACAATACACAGTATATGATTTGAGCTGTGTGACGTGCACTGTGTGATTTGACTTGTTGAATACAAACCGAATGATTGACTTGTACAGTCTCCTCTGAATAATCTGAAGAATTGACTTACAGTACGGTATACACTAGGATTTGACTTAATTGATTTAAAGTGTTAGATGTAAAATTAAAATTCGACTTGCACGCGATGTAGACTCGGCGGGATTTGACTTGAATTTCGGCTCGTGCATGACTTGGACATGGCGGGATTCGACCCAGTGTGTGACTTGGACATGGCAGGATTTGACTCGTGCACAACTCGACCCAGTGCACAAATTAGTCACGGCGAGACTAATTTTGACTATTTGACTTGTACGCTACACACTGTTTGATTGATTAGAGACATACATTATATCCTGAACGGTTTGATTCGAACCATGTACATGTAAGTGAACCGTTTACATGTTAATACACGTGTACGTGTAAGTCAAGGCTTCAGAAGGTCGTTGGGACACATGATCAAGAAACATGATCTTGTCATGGTTGTGTTCAATCTTCTTTTACTTGTACAACACTTTTAACAATGCTTATTGTCACAAAGCAGATTTACAGAATCAAAATAAAATTATGGAAATGTGTATGAAATGTGAGAAAATGTATATTAAACAAAATGATCAGATTGTCCCTGATCAGACTGACGTCCTCTCCTTAGGAAGGAACTGTGGAGATTATTTAATAAAACATGTTCATCATTAAGTTTACAAATCATCATCATCAAATGACCTGATGAACAACTTTATTATGCATGAGTGTGATTTATTAATATGTGCAGAAATAACAAAAAAAACTTATACTAGCCACTTTTTAATGTTTTCCTATTTTCTTTGTTGTTCAGATTCAGCCGTATGAGAAGATCAGGGAGAAAGGTTTACCCGAGAACGTGGCAGACAGCCTGAACAAGCTGGTGGTGGTGAAGCTGAACGGAGGCCTGGGCACCAGCATGGGCTGCAAGGGGCCGAAAAGCCTCATCAGCGTCCGCAACGAGAACACCTTCCTGGACCTGACAGTGCAGCAGATTGAGGTGAAGACTTCTGTGATTTAATATAGGATCAACAGGGGTGGGGAATGTCGATGTGTCAGGTCATGTGACGCGATACACAAACAATGCAGTTAACAGAGCAAATATTAGATTACAGGTAGTCCTCGACTTACGAACATTCAAGTTATGAATTTCAGCAGATACGAACGGACCGCGGTTCTATGAACATTTGTAGATGTGAACAAATCGTGGATAAATAAACACTGCAGTGCACCAGATACCAAAATTTACAATTATATACAATATTTTCAGTGTGTAAGTGAACATATAAAATGTCTAAAGTCTATATATCGGTATATTGTATGTGTGTGTGTGTGTGTGTGTGTGTGTGTGTGTGTGTGTGGGGTGGGGGGGCGGGATAAATGAGTCGGCCTCACCGGTTTTAATGAATCGGTCCGGGAGCACGATGATAGAAAATGGCCGTCCTGATGGTGAATGATCCTAATTTCAGAAAATTCTCAACTAAACAGAGTTCACAGTCCAATACAGTGGAAAACAGCTTTCGTGATTTAAAGGCACAGAAACAACACTGTTACATTTGACATGAGTGATATTCGTTTCCTTAGGTTCAGTTACGGTTTTTGACCACATGATGGCAGTGTGGGGAAAGGCGGCAGATATTTTAGTTGAGTGGATTGGTATGCTTTATATTTGTATTGTATATTCCTGTCAAAGGCATATAAGACTCACTTTGTTGGACTTAAGAACAAATTCAACTTACGAACGAGTTCCGTTCCAAGCGCATGCTCGTAAGTCGGATTTGTTCTTAAGTCTGACAAAATGAGTTGGGTACTTACGGTATAGGTCGATATGCCATAAGAGATGCAACACAAAAGTTAATTAAAAGGAAGTGAGAGAGAGAGAAGGGGGAGTGAGAGGGAGAGAGAGAAGGGGGAGTGAGAGAGAGGGGGGTGAGAGAGAGAGAAGGGGGAGAGAGAGAGAGAGAAGAGGGAGTGAGAGAGAGGAAACGGGAGACAGAAAGAGAGAGAGAGAAGGGGGAGTGAGAGAGAGAGAGGGGAGTGAGAGAGAGAGAGGGGATTAGTGTGTGTGTGTGTGAGAGAGAAATGGAGAGAGAGAGAGAGAGAGAGAGAGAAAGAACATAGCCTGCTGTGTTCCTCACTGTAACTGAGGGATTTTAAAGGTATTAAAGTAGGATATTGAGTTCTGTGTTACGGCTCTGTACAGCTACACACCTGAAACATTCAGCCCTCAGATACGTGAGTGTGTGTGTGCGTGAGTGCGCGTACGTGCCTGTCATGGTTCCCTAACGTGAGTTCAGTGTACATACTGAACCGTGTGTATTTCTCCCGCACATGAGCCGTTCCTTCTCACTAACACTCGCACGGCTCCAGCTCAGACGTCTCACTCTACAGTCTAACGCTCTGTTCTGAGCTTCTGAGCCTTCGACACTGCATTGAGGTCACTGAATACATTTATGTTAGTGACATTTTGATGAATACACCGTGTTCGTGCCAATCTGTTTATCTCATTAAATAGCCAGGACATATGAGCACCGTCCAAGTCAAACCGGGACTTTTAATTTTGTAGAATAACAACACAGTTATGAGAGAGTTAAACTCAATTTATTTCTTTATATAATCCGCTACATAATGCTTGGACACCATCAAGGTAGAAAGTTTTTCTCAGTACATCGGAGCCATGATTTGACTGCCTACTTCACTTCTGAAATACTGGCTTCCCAGGAGCTCCTTCAATGACCCAATGGAGATGGATGATTTGTTTTTAATACACTGTATATATGTCCTTAATCCCAGTCATACCTATAATACGTATTATTTGATAGTCATATATGTTTTTTTTGTTACTGCCTCATGTACAGTATGTACTGTACTTCTTTTCTTTATTGTAATGTCATCTTTTCCTTACTAATGAAAGAAATTAATTGTATATATAATACGCTGTTTTTCACAAACTTCCAAATCTCATAACATTGAGTTTATTGATTTATTAAATACAGTGTTAGAACGTTAAATTCAATTCAGAAACAATCAAAAAAAGATATTCCTAAAGGCCAGTGCACATACTGTACACATTATAAATAATTATGTAAGACTCTGCACCACATGAGGTCATCATTTTCTCTCAGGGATCTCAGTGGTGGTGTTTTTTTTTTTTTTTCCTCTAAACATTTCCAGCAGTAGATTAAAATACAAAACAGGGGTCTGTTTCTGAAATGAAACACAGATTTGTTGGTTAATTCAGTTAATTGATTCATTAGGTCAGTTTTTGATTCTGAATCGGGTTACAAATTATTTCCGTAAACTAATGCAAATGTTTAACGTTTTAAAATTAAAAGATTCCATAAAATATTTGACGAAAATGCAAACTGCAAATCTTCCACAAATACACTCATTTAGAAAGAGAGAATCGCTGCTTCTTCTTTTAACTTTATGGGCGTTTGGGGCAATACCGCCACCTACTGGATTGGAGTGTGGAGCATTAGTTGTAGTATAGACTTGTAGTAGTTTTTTTTTGTTTTTGTTAAAGCTGCTTAAGACGAACCAGAAAACATTCATGCTATTGAACTGAATCGACGTTCGTAAAGCTCAAAAGTCGAATCAATTCGAATTATGTTAGCACTGTTTGGTATAGCGCTGGTATTAAGAGGAAATGTAACATTTTCCTGTTTTATTACAGCAAAAATATTAAATGTATAAAGATAAGTAAAAGAACCTTCATAAAATTTTCGCCGTAGTTATTTAAAGTTAATATATGAATGTTTGTGATGTATCTGGCTATAAGCACAAGTGGTAATGTTTTATTTTTTAGCTGTGCTCCAGCTGACGGATCAGACGCATCATTCCCATCAACATGAAATATTCAGATCGTCATCATACACAAGCTGTGATGGTTCACGTTGAGAAAATTGGAATCACTGAACTAAACGATTTTTTTTTAAATATACTTATACACTTGGGTCAGATGTGCATCAGGACCTCAATGCAGCAGTTGACGCCCTTCCTTTAGATCTTTTTTTATAGAATTTATCAGAAAAAAAACATTTTATGTGGGAATTTGGTATGAAAGGTAATTTCACTGTGATTGCAACCCCAATGATACTGATCCAGGAAAACATTCTAATGATGCACGTCATGGATTTGTGTAAAAATGCCATGTCTCATATTGAGATTTGGACCAAAAACGAGTGAGCTAGGAGTCGGGGGAGCAAAGTGGTCTGGCATGGGTACCAAACAAATCCTCATAACTTTTTTTTTAGGGTGTTTATTTGTTCTCTCTTGTTCTCTTTGTTCTCTGGAAACCCAGGTTACGTGGGGGTTGAAAATTCACGACCATGCAGACGCCCAGTCCCAGAATCAATCAATCAACATTTATTTATGTAGCACTTTACAGCAACCTTAGTTGAACCAAAGTGCTTCTCAGCACTAAAAATGACAATAAAATAGCAATAAAAATAGAAATAAAAATACAGGAACAAAAAATCTGAATCAGAAAAAGTAATTTTTTTTGAGGGGGAAAACTGTTTGATCCCATGGAATTAGATCAATTAGATCCCTTAAAAAAGTAACACTGCAGGAGGAACCAATGTGCCAATTTATAGCCCAATTGCTCTATTTGTGCAACCCACATTTTTTTGTGCTTTGAAAAATACAACCTTGAGTTATTTCTTAATCGCGTGAGGAGATTGTGTCGTCCTCGACTGGTGAGTTTCTTACTAGTTTAGGAAAATCATGCTTTAAAAAAAAATAAATACAGGAAGTTTCATTATATGTTTTAGAGAAAGTGCTTGACTGTTTAACTGCTTTGTGTGGTCATGTGACTAACAGCAACCCAGCCGAGACATATGCTTTAATATTCTGAACTAATATCCTGAAATCCTTTCTTTGTGTTTGAATGATTTTCTCCCCTTACAGCACTTGAACAAGACGTACAACACGGACGTCCCGCTGGTCCTGATGAACTCGTTCAACACCGACGAGGACACCAAGAAGATCCTGCAGAAATACACGCACCATCGCGTCAAGATCCACACCTTCAACCAGAGCAGGTACGCACAACCGTGTAGCAACCGGGCGTCGCTTCGTCACCGTAACGACAGATCGAGAGATTTATATTTCCCACACCGGCAGAATAAACTGTGCGCCGTGTCGAGTTATTCAGAGGAAGACGGATGAAGCCTTCAGTCACAAGAAATGACATCACGAGTCCCGGTTTGACTTGAACACCCCCCTCAGTTCAGAAAAACATTTTGAGCATTTAGAATCAATATTATAATATTATTTGCTTTTCAATATGTTTCTCAAAATAAAAAAAATCTTTTTTTTTTTTTATTTAAATAGCTTAATCAAAGACCAATAACAGATATATCTAAAAATGAAAGTTTATCTGAGAGTTGGGCGAGAGTTTTTTTTATATATATATTGCCAAAGTATTCGCTTGCCTGCCTTCACATGCATATGAACTTGAGTAACATCCAATTTTTAATCAACACAGGTGTTATGAAATCCCTCTACAGTGCAGGACACGTCGTAGTTTGGGAAAAGCTGTTTTCTTTTTCCCCGTTTGACATCGCAACATGAATATCTTAAACATATTTGTTTTTCATATACTTAGAAACTTATTAATAATCTCATCCCTCAAGACCTTAAGTTTTTTTCTTTTGTTGTGCAAATCTAATGTCTTTTCTACACTCTAATAAATATAAACGTTTATTTCACAAAAGAAACCTGAAGAAAATATACAATCCCGATATTAATCATGGACTAAGGTCTAGAGAGAGCTGATTGGCCGAGCTCTCTCAGAGGGGAGGGACGAGAGGTACTTAGTGCTCCCACATTAATCACGGCTCTACAGCCAATCAGGGGCGTCTGTGAGCTCACGCAAGCGGAAGGAGCGGATAGCGCTGTCCTCCGAGTGTGTTACGCCGCCCCCAACGGTGCGTGAGTGAGCAGTTCGAAAAGATGCGGTCGGCTGGTACCACATGGTTCGGAGGAACCACGTGATAGTCTTCGGCCTTCCTGACTGAGTGGTAGTAGTAGCCTTAATGTGGGAGCCCCCTAGTGCCGGGGGAGGAATTGGACACGACTAAATTAGGGTGAAAATCGGGGAAAAAATTCAAAAAAAAAAATGAATCATGGAGTAACTCATTGTGGTTTATAGTATTTTAAACTCCTGAAAGAGCTGCACGATGACTCTGCATGTATTAATAGGAATGAAGCTCTGGGAATTGTTTAGAGCTCACACGTGTGTGTGTTTCTTTCTATAGATATCCCAGGATCAATAAAGAGTCTCTGCTGCCAGTGGCGAAGGACGTCAGCATGGTGGGGGAGAGCGCCGAGGGATGGTACCCGCCCGGACACGGAGACATCTACGCCAGCTTCTATAACTCGGGCCTGCTGGAGCAGCTCATCGCCGAGGGCAAGGAGTACATCTTCGTGTCCAACATCGACAACCTGGGTGCCACCGTCGACCTGCACATCCTCAACCACCTGGTGAGCCAACCCAACGGAAAACGCTGCGAGTTCGTCATGGAGGTCACGGACAAGACCAGAGCCGACGTCAAGGTGAGAGGAACACACGGATCATTATTCAAATGTTAATCCATCACCTACAATTTTTACTAGAAAGCTGCTGTTGTAGAAAATTTATCCACAAATTCTGACCAATCAGGACCAAGAGTTCAGCAGCCACATTTATTAAACCCTAGCTTATCCTGTTATAGAATTTATCTGTGCTTTAGTGTACTGTTAGAGTTTATAGAGAGAGTGAAAATCTGTGCACTGGTACTGAGAAGCTGTTGTAGTTGATGATCATCTCACTGATGTTCTTCGTCTTCTCCAGGGAGGAACTCTGATTCAGTATGACGGGAAACTGAGGTTACTCGAGATCGCTCAGGTCCCCAAAGCTCACGTCGACGAGTTCAAGTCTGTCTCCAAGTTCAAGATCTTCAACACCAACAACCTGTGGATCTCGCTGGCCGCCATCAAGAGACTGCAGCAGCAGAACGCCATGGACATGGAGATCATCGTGAATCCGAAGGTGACAGAAATTGAAAAACTGTCACTCACTTAAAAATCTGGTGATGTTATTCTTTCTTCTTAAAATATTTCTTCTTCTGTTCCCTCGATTCGCAGACTCTGAATGGTGGCCTGAACGTGATCCAGCTGGAGACGGCCGTAGGCGCCGCCATCAAGTGCTTCGAGCACGCTCTGGGCATCAATGTTCCTCGTAGCCGCTTCCTGCCGGTCAAAACCACCTCCGACCTCCTATTGGTCATGTCCAACCTGTACAGCCTGGAGGCGGGATCTCTGACCATGAGCGAAAAGAGGGAGTTCCCCACAACGCCACATGTCAAACTGGGCAGCTCCTTCACCAAGGTAGTGCAACACTGTCGCACGTTAGATCAACGTTAGGAACATTTAAGTGTGTGTGGGGTTGCGGGAGAAATGAGTCGGCCTCACCAGTTTCAATGAATCAGTCTGGGAGTACGATGATAGAAAGAATCTGTCCTGTAAAGCTGTCCTGATGGTGAATAATCCTAATTTCGGAGAATCCTCAACAAAACAGAGTTCACAGTCCAATACAGTGGAAAACAGCTCTGGGAAAAAATGGTGTCCGTTCAAGCATGTAGACACAATGTAGCTTTGTCCCTCCCTCCTGGGTTGAATTTAAACCGGTCAGCTTACTCATTAGGCTTGGTTAAAAAGGCTTATGGTTTTTGGCCACATGATGGCAGTGTGGGGAAAGGGGACAGACACACCGTTCAGATTTTAGTCAAGTGGATTGGTATGCTTTACATTGTATATTTGTGTCAAAGGCATATATGACTCACTTTGTCGGACTTAAGAACAAATCCGACTTATGAACATGCTCCCAGAACAGATCACGTTCGTAAGTCAGAGACTTGTATGTATATACTGTATACGCATTGATTAGTCAAGAAATAAAAAAATTATAAATCACTGGCCTAATAGTGTATAGGTCCTCTTCGTGTCACCAAAACATCCCTGAAGCATCAAGGCCTGGACTCCATAAGAGCTCTGAAGGTGTGGTGTGGTATCTGGCACCAAAGTGTTAGCAGCAGATCCTTTAAGTCCCTCCAGGGATCAGACTTGTCAGAATGAGATCTGGGTAATTTGGACGCCAAGTCGACACCTTGAACTCTTTGTCCTGTTCCTCAAACCACTGCTAAATGGCTTTTGAGTGAGACAGTGTGTGTTATCGTGCTGAAAGAGGACACTGGTCACAAAGAGGAAATACTCGATCTGCAGCAATTTTTTGGTAGGTCATACATGTCAACAGAGGTAGAAAGGTATAAAATTTTACTGAAGTACAAGTAAAGTTTTCATCATAAAAATCTCCTCAGGTAAAAATAAAAAGTAGCTCATTAAAAATTTACTCAGAGTAAATTTTTTATGTGATGGTCTTTGGCCCTCCGTTGCATTATTTTTATTATTTTGCATTTTCATTCATCCATTTTTTTACTCGATAGTGAATATGATTTAAAATGTAGCGAAGTACAATACTTCAAACATAACATACTTAAGTAAAAGTAAAATGACAGATTTTTAAAAAAAAACTACTTTAAAAAGTACACAAAAAATATCTACTCGATTACAGTAACGTGAGTTAATGTACTTTGTTACTTTCCACCTCTGCATGTCAAAGGAATGTCAGGACCCAGGGTCCTTCTTCCCGTAGTGCATCCTGGAGCCAATTATACGCACATGATCCATCAAACCAGGTCTCCTTCTTCCATCGCTCCGTGGTCCAGTTTCTGACGCTCGTCATGTCCTCATTGTAGGAGCTTTCAGCAGTGGACACGGGGCAGCATGAGCACTCTGACCGGTCTGTGCCAGCACTGTCTCGTACACAGCAAACTGTCATGGCTCTGTGTGTTCTGGCACCATCCTGTCATAACCAGAAATAACTTTTTCCACAAACCGTGCTACAGTACCTCTCTTCTGTGTGATCGGCCCGAGCAGGCTAGCTTTTGCTTCGCCCAGGACTTGGACGTCTTGGACCCTCAGGACTCTGTCACCAATTCACTGGTGGTCCTTCCTTGGAGTGATTTCAGCCGCTGCATACCAGAAATACCCCAGGAGACGTTCAGCTTTGGAGTTACTCTGGATTTTTAGCCGTCACATTGTGGCCGATTTTTCCTGCTCCTAGAAATTTAACTTCACTTGCTGAGTAATATTTGCCGCCTTAATATTATAAAGAGATTATTTACGTCACCTCTTAGAGCTTTTAATGTTTGTTAACGAAGAAAAATGTCAAATGGTTGTGAAGAAGTAATTAAACTTCATAAAGGTTGGATAGTAGCTGTGGAATAATACTTTGTTAAATTCTCTAGTTCAGTGGCTGGTGCAGATCTGCCCGGCCTCTTGTGTGTGTGTGTGTGTGTGTGTGGGTGTGTGTGTGTGTGTGTGTGTGTGTGTGTGTGTGTTTTGTAGTTGCTGGTGCACAGCAGTATGTAGGTCAGCCTCATTAAAGCTGCAGAATGCTGCTTTTCTGGTCTCCAGGGACTCTCCATGCTGCAAGACAGCAGCTACAGCTCAGGACAGGACTGCATTTATACAACAAGCACTCACTGCCGAAATTATTTCTTCCAGAGTCGAAAGTCGAAAGAGGAATTAACTGCTCTCTGAAATCTAACAGCAGCCGGACTTCACTTTGTTTATTTATACACATCTGTATTTTACTAATAACTCGAATGATGAACAGATTTACTGTAATAGAAAAACACGTGAAGCCAGGAAGATGCGCACTTCCTTGTACTTGATGTACAAGGGGCGTTCGAGTCAAACCAGGACTTTTGATTGTACAGAATAACAGAACACAGTTATGAGAGTAGGAACACAGTTTATTTCTGTATATAATTCCCTGCACTTGGATACCATGAAGGTAGAAAGTTTTCTCAGTACACCAGAGCTATTATCAGACTGCTTGCTTCATTTTTGTTATGCCAGCCTCCCAGGAACTCCTTTAATGTTTCCCCAAACATGTGGAAATGGCTTGGAGCGAGGTAAGGGGGGGATGTAGCGATAACTCCCAGCTGAGTTCCTGTAACGTCCAAGTGGTGTTGGTGAATGATTGTGTTAGACGCGTCACACAGATAGACGCGTCTCTTCCACAAGTTAGCGACAAGTTCTCCATCGAAGGGCCTCCGAGTGGCGCAGTGGTAAAGTGCTCGCCCTATCATCCCTCTCTCAGAGGGGAGAGATGAAAGGTACTTCGTTAACCCACATTAATCACGGCTCTATAGCCAATCAGGGGCATCTGTGAGCTCACGCAAGCGGAAGGAGCGGATAGCGCTGTCCTCCGAGTGTGTTACTCCGCCCCCAACAATGCGAGCAGTTTGAAAAGATGCGGTCGGCTGGCGTCACGTAGTTCAGAGGAAATGTGATAGTCTTTGGCCCTCACCACTGAGTGGTAGTAGTAGCTTAATTTGGGAGCCCCCTAGTGACGGGGAGGAAAGGGACACGACTATATCGAGGAGAAAAGCAGGGAAAAAATAATAATAAAAAGTTCCCAGATTTTCAGGGATCAGGCGTTCCAAGCGCTGAGCGTTCTCGTCATTCACAGACGTACAGGCTTCTTTAAAACATTTTACTGCGTCTAAGAGTCTCATGACCGTACTGTACTTGAAGCCTTCTGTAAATATCACTCGGTTTTACGGCTTCATTCATGAGACATTTCATTACACGTCCTGGTTTGACCCTCGTACTTACACGATCACATAGCACTCTTAATACATGTGGACTTTTATACGCAGACTGAACACAATTCTCTCTCTGTACAGGTCCAGGAGTATCTGACACGCTTCGAGAGTATTCCTGACATGCTGGAGCTGGATCACCTGACCGTATCCGGAGACGTGACGTTTGGGAAAAATGTCTCTCTGAAGGTAAAGTACGCAAGATAACAGACGTGTCCAAGTGTCAATCTGATCACTCAGTCCAAGGACACGTTTAACTTCGTGTTTTTTTTTTTAATCAAGTCTTTTGTAGTCATTTGTAAATAATAATAGTTGTGGAACATATTCGTGACCGTTTGCTCAGGACAGATTTTTTGGCTTCACAATAAACACAGACAGCTTTCACACATTATTTCTGCACTTTTTCCTTTGTGAGATCACGCGGTGCAGCGTCTATTCTCATTAGTCACAGTGAATAGGGGACAACACTTGGAGCGCTCACTGTGCCTGTGTGTGTGTGAGAAGAGGATATGCTGTGCATTAAGCTTGTCGCTAAAAAAACAAGTCCGACATTCCTTGGCTGATTCAATACATTTGCAAGAGAAGTCTGTTAAATGTTTCAACACACCAAATGTTCCTTGAAAACTTTTTGTTGGTCAGTGATTCTGATCTCCTAAGCAGTTTTGTGTGTGTGTGTGTGTGTGTGTGTGTGTGTGTGTGTGTGTGTGTGTGTGTGTGTGTGTGTGTGTGTAACTTGTACTCCTCCTCCCCATCTTCACACTTCATGAGTAAGCATATGTCTTCACGTTTCTTGTGAAATCCCTATAAGGCTGCGTTCACATTACAGGCCACGTCGATCAATTCATTGTCGCTTTGCGACAATGACAATTGTTAAAAGCGCCATACAAATAAAATTGAATTTAATTGAATTAAAACACATCATAACATATTTATGTGGCCACTCATTCAATTTCAGAAGTGCAAAACAAATTAACAAAACTGATAACAAAATAAATTTAAAAGCATTATAACAAAACCCAAAACAAAATAACAAATTAGTTTTGGGTTTTGTTATTTTGGTTTAAAATTATTTTTTTTTTTTTTGGTTTTTAATTTATTTTGTTTTCGGTTTTGTTATTTTGGTTTTTAATTTGTTAGTTTGGTTTTTAATTTGTTATTTTAGTTTCAGTTTTTTTTATTTGTTTTTGATTTTGTTATTTTGGTTTTTAATTTATTATTTTAGTTTCGGTTTTGTTCATTTGTTTTGCACTTCACGGCCACTGTAGATATGAGATCTTTGCGCTGATGACGTCAGAGGCAGAAAAGCAAAAGGTCACATGAATTGAATGAGCTCTGATAGTAAGAGGGAGCAAGATTATAAAGTGCTTTAAATATGAGGAAGTGATATTTGATTTAGAGCCAGTGATGGTGTTGGAAGTTGGGGGTGATTTGATGGATTTAGGGGAGTTTGGGTTACGATACACGCAAAAGAGTTCTGGATAAGTTGGAGTTTATGTAAATACAGTTTTTGTTGTTGGCCAGTTAGAAGTGAATTACAGGATGTGTGTCTGATCATTCTGACCTTTGACCCTTTGTTGTCCACAGGGAACCGTGATCATCATAGCCAATCACGGAGACCGGATCGACATCCCGGCCGGCTCCATGCTGGAGAATAAAATCGTTTCTGGAAACCTGCGCATCCTGGACCACTGAAGGCGCCGGTGTCACGCGATCACATGACATGACCTCACCTCAACTCACCTCACCTGTCTGTCCTGCCTCATGACAGAGAAAGACGGTGCTTTAACACACTCCATAAGTCTCGTAGACTTACTTTTTGTATCGCTCCGTCTCTTTTAAAAGTCTGTTTTATTCTTTCGTACATTCCGATCTTGTCAGTATCATATCATATGGTGTCGTGTTACTGTACAGTAGAAGTGGAGCTCGAGTTCATCGCCTAGTCCTTTTGTTTGAGAGAGATCAGTATTGTCTCTTCGCTACCCGCGGTGACAGACTGTACCCCAAATCCCACTTGTGTAATCGTGTAATAAAATGTACTCGTGTAAAAAAATGTGAAAAGAGAAAAGCAATAAAGCTTTCGATCACGGTGAACGGTTCCAGGAGCTACACCGAGTTCTGGAACAAAATAAAGTGCAATATGGAACAAAAACACTGGCGTCTGTCTGTCTGTCTGTCTCTGTCACACACAGCTAAGGAGAGAAAGATTAGAGAGGGATAGAGAGAGACAGTGAGCTAAAATTAGGGGCAAAATCTAGTTAATTGTGACAAAGAGAGACTGAGGATGGTGTGATTAAAAAAAAGAAAGATAGAATAGAATTTGCTAGAGAATACCAAAATGTAAGAAACTAAAGAAGTGAGGAATAATGTGATAAAATGAGAAACAGACTGAAGAAAAGAAAGAAAATGAGAGAAAGTGAGGAAGAGATGAAGGGAACACGAGTGTGATCAGGAGAAATAAAGCAGAGACCTGAGAGAACCTGGAGAAAGAAGAAAGAGGGGAGAAAGGGGATCATCAAGAAAGAAAAAACAGAGAAATACTAAAGGACAGTGTGATGAGGCAGACTAAACAAACGATAGCGTGTAAAAGAGAAAGTGATGAAGGAGAGGGAGGTGAAACCTCGAGACGATGCGAAAGCAATGAGAGAAGTAAAACAAGGAACAAAAAAAGCTGAGAGAACGTTTAAAGACACAAGAAAAAATGAAAGAAGAAATGGATAGTCTAGAGATAAATAGTGTAAAAAAATGAAGGACAAATACCAGACCAGAGGACAAATAGAGAAAAATAAAAGACTAAAAAGGTAAAAATTAATGGACAGAGACCAGGAATATCGAGATAGAAGGACAAGGAAAGTGAGAAAGATACCAAAAGATGGAGTGATAAAATGAAGTACAAAAAAATAAAGTTAAGTCAAACAATGAGCGAGAGACAGAGAAATCCTCAGGGAACCTGAACTTCATGCTTCATGATAATTTACACGTAAACCTCTCATCTATACATATAATGAAACTGTAAAGAGGGCGTGTCTGTACATTGAAGATATTTGGGAAAAAATTTTTTGGGGGGATCGTAAGATGAGTAACAGAACATGTCAAGATTGTGTTTGGAATTTTTATGTGTTTGTGCACACATCACGTAAACAAAAACTACTAAACAAATTTCAAATGAGATTTTCACAGGTGTATTTGGCCGAACTTGAGGTAACATATACTGTAGGCTTTGTTTCATCGCAGTCGGCCAACGGGAAGAGAAGATATGCTCATTTAAAATTTAAATGGAAAACACCCTTATATTATAAAAAAAAAAAAAAAACTTGAAAAAATCATTAGCTCATCCCAAATTTCAACAGATGGCGCTGTGCATTTTTTTAAAAATACGCGCTTATGAGTATGCAATTGAAATCTACATGATAAACGCGATCTCACACCTTCATTCCGCGCACTTCACATTCATTCGCGGGCACATCTAGTTCATAAATATAAACAAAAATGTATAATGTACTTATATAATGAAACTTTGACAGCAAAATGAGATAAAAGCCATTCTTTGATAATTCAATTCAATTCAATTCAATATTATTTGTATAGCGCTTTTAACAATTGTCATTGTCGCAAAGCAGCTTTACACAATCAAAATAATTATTTAAGTTTGT
>JAQMYJ010000005.1:5133927-5146332 GCA_030014305.1 Clarias laeviceps
TCAGGGGAAACAGGATGCGCCTGAGCTCAATTTTGCAAAGGCTGTGAATACTTATGTACATGTGCTTTCTCAATTTTCTTATTTTTAATATTTTTGCTAAAAATTTAAGTAAACTTTTTTCATGTTGTCATGTTGAGGAAAAAAAATAATTTAATCCAATTTAGAATAAAGCTGTGACATAACAAAATGTGGATAAAGTGATGCGCTGTGAATACTTTCCGGATGCACTGTATATATACAGTACATATACATATATATACACACACACACACACACACACACACACACACACAACTACTAACAACATAAAAATCAAGGTATGTGCTTTAAATGATGCCACCATGACCACACCCACTCTTTTGCACTTGCCACTTGTGCTTTATCTACTACCTACTGTAGATGTATCTAGGTCATCCTGAAATGTTGCAGTGCACTATGGGTATTCTGCATCCATAAGGGTACATCATCTCTCCACCGTGCACTTTGCTGCTGTTTGTGATACTAAATGCTAGACCTAGTGGACTATGTAGTGCACATGGTGTGGATGTGGAGTCTGCTTGGTGTGTAAATAAAACATGAGCACTGAAATTCCATTAGAACCCATAACACTGCCACCATGTGGACAAAGAAGAAAGTGCTCTGAATGGAGATTGAGCAGAAGTGATCATGGGGCAGCGTTAATCCTCCTCATCATGAGAGAGACTGGAAATTTGAGTCACAGCGATTTGGGTTTGAATCTAATCTGTAAAAAAATCCGACGCTTTGGAATCCTTTTGGAATTTGGAAGGATTTTTTTTTTTTTGGGGGGGGGGGGAGGGGAAGGGAGAGATTAATCTGAAGAAGTACTGAAGAAACAGACGTGCCTTAAGTGATCGTTTAAAGATTGCCAGAGACTCAGTTGTACGGACGTCTAGAGGAAGTTCCATCCAGGTGCCAGAACAGAAAAGAATCCGGATGAATGTCTTCCTCGATCACTGAGAGATTTTGGGACCAGTCGAGCAGTGCTGGAGGATCGGTGTAGCAGTGTACAGTAGCTTTAATATAGTGTTTGTTTAATCCCCTTTAGCTTTGGTTATGAAACACAATGTGGTGTCCAGTTCATGTGTGGAAATGACACACACACACACACACACACCTAATTACAAACAGGGACAAATAAAACCACCCAAATTTTTTTTTTCCAATTGTTTTTTATTCATTCAAGTTGGTACAAAAGCCATCAGATCAGTAACCTTATCAGCTTTCGAAGTGAAGCACAGGAATTCTCTCGAAAATGATGCTCTTAACGACAGACCATGCATACACACAAACAAACAAACAAACAGTACAAACGAGACAAACCAAATAAGGATCGGGAAAGAAAAGCCCTTTCTGTACTACAGAGACAATCTGAGGAGAAGGAGGATGAGGAGGGCATCCCACATGATGAAGGGCTCACCCAGGATGAAAGAGGTTTCACGTCAGCGAGGTATCCTCAGGCCTTGGCTGCAGCGAGCACTGATCAGAAAATGCTTGTGTGTGTAAAGGGCTTCAGTAGGAGTTGGAGATCAGGACGGACTGATTCTCCAAGAGCTTTATCTTTTATGTCGCTTCCAAAAAGAAGGGAAGTTCTCCCTGAGCTGAAGGAGTCGGCAGGAACATTCTGCCCTGGGGACAGCAGGACACACTGCAGGCACCACTGCAGAGGTTTTAAAAAGGACAGCACCTCTTTATCATGTGGAAATATCACAGAGACAAAGAAAGGGATGAAGGAACGAGGCTTCAGGAAGCAGCCGGCCAACAGCTGAGAGAATTCCCAGGGCTGCTCCGGACGGCGGCAGCATTTACGATGCGATGGTGTGACGGATCGAGGCTCCGCAGAACATCTGTGCGACAAAACGACTAAATCCACCATGTGCATGAACGTCACGGCTTATAAAATGTGTGTGAAACAGTGTAAAACAGACTATCTTTAGTTATTTGTTAACGGAGATGAGTCACTGATGACAAGCAAGCACAGCACCGAGGTAGCTATTACGCTAGCATTAATGTCTGCTCGCTAAGTGAGTCTACAGCGTCATCTACAGTATGAAAGACAACAGTCAGAAGGTTTGTTGTGTTGTAGTGTGACGTAATCTGGTCAAAGCACTAAAGAAGGTGTATTTAAAAATAAATAAATAAAAATAATAATTTGAAGCTTTGCTGTTCCATTTCACAGTCTCGCTCTCTCTCATTCACACACACACACACACACACACACACACACACTCCCTTTGCTCTACATCTAGTCCACATGTCTTGAAACTCATGCAGGTAAAACAAGTTCTAACTTGAAGAAGACAAAAAACCCAAATTGGATGAGGAAACGATCCAGGATGGGGGAAACACACTCCCCTCACCAGGGTCGACTCTGTCCAATACACGATACAAAGATGGTGGTTTCGAGCTCTGCAGCTGCTAGGGATGATTGTAAAGCGAGCATACAGTACCAGATACAGTGGAGTTGAGAGATAATGGTTTGAACTGGGATAAATAATGAACTGGATTTTCTCGTTCGACATCCAGTGAAATCCTGGTTGCCTGGAAACCAAACTAACTACATTTAAACATGCGTTAAGTCAGCACCCGGACGTCCTTCATCATGTCCTACAGCTTCGGAAGCAGTTTTCCTTCATGACTGAGGAAGGACGCCGTATCAGAGTAGACTTGCACTGATTGTAGTAAAAGCGCCAGACGCTGATGTATGAAAAGTAGGTTAGATGATGAGGTTAGTGGTACGGCAACTATTGCAGCTCACATGTTCTCCTGACGTTTTATGTCACCAAGTGAAACAGGCTCAGTGTGTTCACTCGGTCCGAGCTCGGGAAGTGAAACGACGTGATATTTATTAGCGATTTATCTTTTATTCCTGCTTGATTGAACATGTTACCAGACGAAATCCGCTCCGGTCTGAGCAGCAGGTTAAGGCTTTGGGTTATTGATCAGACTGATCGGAGGTTCACTGTTTTGTGGCCCTTGAACAAGTCTCTCCACCCCTTCTGCTCCGCGTCGATGCCTGACGCTGCTCCTAACCTGGGATACGCCAAGAAAAGGATTTCACAATGCGGTAATGTACACGTGACAAAGAAAGGATTAACGTAATGACTGTTACACAGCTATTAAATCATGTCTGCACAATATATAACAGATGATACACTCATTTCTCTTAAAGGTCCCATATTTTTCTACGACTTTAACAAGTTAACACAGGTCTCTGAACGCCTCAGTGTGTGTGTGTGTGTGTGTGATAATGCTCAAGCTGAAACACTCCTCAGATAAAGAATTTTTTTTTCTCCCTTTGGAGAATTTGGAGTTTTGGAGAGGTTGAGTACACACTGCGCGAAGTATTTTAGAAAAGGGTGAAAGACGACAAGGAAGAAAAGTAGCTGATGGGTTTCTTAAGAGCGACAGGATGAGAAAAGAGGATTGTTTAAACCCTGAAAGGAAAGATGAGGATGATGAGGACCAGAAGGTGGCGTTAATGCAACGTAGTGGACGCCAAATGCTGGTGAACACCAAGAAGACGAGAAGAAGAGAACAGCAGAGGGGGGAGGGGGGGGGCTCTTCTTATACTGTAAGAGATCACAATAGGGAAGTGCCAGGCTTTTTAAGGAAGCCTGGACTAGGGAAAAAAAAAAAAAAACGGCTTTGAGGGGACGGGAAGGTGAGAGAGAGCGAGAGCTACAGTTGATAATTTAACCAACTGGATTTCAAACGCCGTTAAACAACAAACAAGAAGAAAATAAACATCTTTTTTAAACTCTGAGGAAATAAAAATTGGAAAAAGGACAAAAAAAAAAAAAACAGGGTCTCTTTTTTTTGTTCACACACTGGAAACCAATCTGAAGTCTAAAATGACTTAAACATGAATTTCACCCAATAACGTCAGCGTTTCAGTTAGAGAGGAGAGAATCCTTATAGAAAACCGTTTGGAACTTTATAGCCTGAATCATTTATAACATAAACTGTGTTCGCCTTTTCTTAGCAGAACCTTCGATCACCATTTTGCGTCTTGATTCATATGAAGGTTTCCTAAAGAGTAAACATGGACCGGAAGGTCAGTCGTGCTTAGGTAATTCACTTTCCCTTTCATGGCAGCCAAGATGCCGGCTAAACAAGTTCTGAGAGACGACTAAATGACACACTGGAGGTCATGCTAACGTCTGTTACATCAGCTTTAAATTCAACCAAAGGAACAATTTTGGATTCAATTAAGAAAATGTTAGCTTAGATATGAAACGTTGTTGATCAAAGTGAGGATGAAGAATGGGAGGCTCGTGTCCCAGGAGTTTCAGGCACCCTGGTGGTGGAGCAAACTTCTTCACCAAGCCCTTAAAAACGAGCACGAATTATAAAGGTCTCATTTACATGTCCAACTTCCCCTGACCTGTTGGGAGCTTTAGCCTGACGGTATCCTCTGATCCAGGCCACTCTGTCTGAGGTCACGTTTAAGGTTAAGTGAGACTAGAAAGCTCTCAAGAGAAAAAAAAACAAACTGTTGTATATTGTAGAGTCTTGTCAAGGTCAAGTCACTCAAACTTCAAACACGGAAGGCAATCAGGTAGGCGCGCACTCACACACTCACACACACACACACACACAGAGATGAGCAAATAGTCATCTAAAATGACCATTAGAGCATGTAGTTTTGCTCGGTGATTAAAGGGATAGTTATCATTTTTTGTTTTTAGGCGTCCACACATTTAGAGCTTTCTGAGATCCGGGTGCAGATCCTTCCCCAAACACCATTCCCATTTCCACACCCTGGAATTATGCGTCATCTCTGGCATCCTACAAGCCTAAAACGACGGTTTCTCAATAGCGTCATCACCGGTCGGACCACTAACCTACAATTTAACACTTCTATTCCAAGCCCAGTCCACTTCCTGCATCACGGCGTTGGTTTGAAGCCCTCAGACTATTGCTTTGAGGTGGAAATGTTCTCTTTCTCTCTCTCTCTCACTCACACACACACACACACACACACACACACATACACACACACACACGTGTGTGTTAGCTACATAAACACTGAGTACACATAGCCAAGGCTAAACATGGGATGATGAAAACAAGAAACAAGAACAGGAACGAAAAAAAAAAAGAGCAGATACACAGAGAAGAACTCCAAAACAGTACACACCGAGAATCTTACACTGGATTAACATCATACTACGCAGAAATAAAAACGGTAAGTATTTTCTTTTTTAAGCTAGGCATATTTGATTTACATGAAAAGAAAAGAAAAAAGACCACGTCTCTAAAATCTAAACGCGTTTCCTTGTTTTTGCAGCAGTGATGAATCGTGTCGTAAGTGTTAAGTTCATGTTACATCACAGACACTCTGGTGTAAAGGATGAATATTGCATTACTAAAATCGAATAATGTTTTCTTTTTTTATTAGCATATTAGCAAAGAAACACTGTAATATATTACTGTAGCCCCTCAGACTCTTGCAGTTCCCGTCCCGAGACGACCCGCGCACTTCCTGTGGCAGCTCACACTTCCATTTGTATTCATTTTTTTGTCTTTATTTATTTTCTTTCCTTTTTTTTATTATTATTTTTTTTTTGCCTTGTTCAGGTACTTTTTAGTTTCACTTGAAAATATATATCTCTGTTTGTCATCTGGATTAAGAAAAAATCACTAGAAAAAGGTCACTTAGAAAGTAGAAGAAAAAAAAAAAACAGTCCAAGAGTCAGGAAAGCCCACACACGGCCCTGCTGAATTCTGCACACGGCTCAGGATAATCCCTGGGTGTACACGGTGGTTAGCACAGACGAATGTGGTTTTGTAGAGAGTGACGTGAGACGTGAGAGTCTAGACGGCTCTCTGTTGTGTGTTTGTCGTAGAAGAACAGAACAGTGAAAAAACACCAAGAGTTTAATTTATGGTTTCAGGAGGGGAAAAAAAAAAAAAAAAAAAAGAACTGAACTGAGGAGTGCATGGAGCGGGACAGGCCCTGATGTCCTTTCTTGGAAGGTAGGTTCAAAAAAGGTCAGAGGCCAGAGGTCAGTCCACGGGCCCTTGGAAGATAAGTCGGACATGGCTGTGGCCGGTGCTGAGCTGCTGGGCGCAGAAGGGGCACGCGGCGTGGAAGGTGTGTGTGCCGTGTGGAAGTGGGATCTGACTCCAGAACGAGGCCGTCTTCTCCGAGGACACGTGGCCGCACGGGCTGAAGGCGTGAGTGGGCGGAGCTGCGTCGACATAAAGCCCAGCTTCGCAGCCCAGCCACAGCGGTACGTAGGGGCCGCGGGCGCGACACATCGGACACTCCCGCTCGGTACCGCCCCCGGCCCCGCCCCGCTCGCCCCAGTCATGGTAGCCGTGCACGTGGCCGCACTGCAGATACGCCCAGGGCTGCTTCTCGGCCACGGCGCCCTGGCACCGCCGCATGCTCGGGAACGCCAGCGTGTTGAGGCCTACGGGACACTGCGGCCGCGCCGCGTTCAGCTCCTGCCGGAGCGCCTCCAGGTGTTTCAGGGTGGGCGCGCGACGGAGACCCTCGGCCGTGCGCCACAGCAGCGTCGCACCGCACAGGTCGATCAGAGCTCCGTCCGACAGCTCGTGCGACTCGCTCTCCACCTGAAGGGAGGAAGGACAACGGGAAATTAACAATTACTGACGTACAGTATGTACTGAGAGATACATGATAGGGTTGGTTTGCCTTAGCACTTAATGTTAACACTCGACAAAGTATTGTGATCTTGAAGCCTGGAGAATAAACACACACACACACACACACCTCTTTCCATACGTCGTATTTAATATGCCATGTTGTTATGACAACATTTTAGACAATATACAGCCTTTAAGAACTGACCATTCTTTCAATAAGACCAACACTTGTTTGTCTGCAGGGCAATAAATGATTTCTCCAACACTGGAAGAAAACTGCAGTGCTTAAGACCCTCATCACACTCACTACACATTTTATTGCTAGTCCTAAAAACACCGGGTCTGAGCATCATCAGAACTTACAATACTGAGCTGAAACTGATGAAGTTTAGCCACTAGAGGGCGACACACTCCAGTTCTCAGTGTTGCCCATGAAGGGTCTAAATAAATGCTTTTTGTATGTGTTGTAAAGTGTGCGCATAAACACACACACACACACTCATTCATGTTAAGTGCATCTTCAGTCTATGTGCAGAGTCGAGTGCTATTTGTCTTGAAGGCTGTGTGATTCTTTTCACAAACAGTTCCACAATTTACAAGCGCCAGCTTTTTCCTCAAATGCACACAAATATAATGTGTACACACACACACACACACACACACACACACACATAAATATAGCAAGAGTTCTTTTAACGCAGCAGTAGTTTAAATATAAATATGACTGAACTGTAACCACAGGGTTAAGTGTGGAAATTACCAGACAGAGTCAATCATTGATAAAGTGTTTAAACTACAAACACTGTAACGAGTGTTTGTGTTTTGATTGCTCAGCCGACCATAAAGGTCGGTCGTAAAAAAAAAAAAAAAAAGGATGGGAGAAAACTCAGATGGAAATGTGTACATATAAAAAAAAATATCTAACTAAGATTTCCATACTAAATTCAATCGACTTTCAGCAACATGATGTCGCAACCCTTAAATTACACGACCGTCTCTTGAGATGCTCAGTTCAATAAGTTTGAGCTCAGATGGCATGGCATTTAGTCAAAGTTTAGCCAGTGTCAGGCTTTTATTACAGCCAGGCCATTGTATAAAGTTACCACAGCACTAGGTCTTCATTACACACACATACACACACAGGGTGGTATAAACCACTGTGGGCTCCATAAACCAGTTTAAAACGCTCAAAATGGTTCTTGCCATAACGCTCATCACTTCCTATCCAGGGTCAACACAGAGTCTGTGTCATGTGGCTCAAAAGCTTCCTGCAGAGGTGCTATCAAACAGCCACGTGCCAGCGCCGGCCCTCATTAAAGACCGTTTCAAGCTGAAAGGGTTTCTGTAGTCTAATTTGGTCTTTAGGTTTTGTCTAATGTGGCTGCTTTTGGTCTCCGTTAAAACAAACTTGGACTAAAGCGGCTTTAACAGCTTCTAAAAAGCAGGAGAGAATCACACACACCTGCTAAATCTGCTGTCGTCTGGACGTTTACCCGTCAACTTGTCTCAATTTGTCAAGAAGCAGCTTTACAGAAATATGGAGGCAGATTAAAATGTACTATAGACCTAAAGATTGAGCCAGAAAACAACATGGAAGTGACACAAAAAAAAAAAGACTCAAGAGGGAACTCATCCTTATTTGAGAGGCAGGCGATCGTACATCTTGATTATAAATAATTTCTGTTCTATAACTTTGATATACTTCAGAGTCAAGCAGTGGTTAGAAAGCTGGAAGGAACTTAAATAGGAGCATCACAGTCATATCCATGCTATTCGTTATCACCCAAATGAGTCTGGTTCCTCTCAAGGTTTCTTCTTATTACCATCTCAGGGAGTTTTTCCTTGCTACTGTCGCCGTCGCCCTCAGCTTGTTCATCAGGGACTTATCATTTTGATTCATACACATTTCATACGAACTTAAATAATTCTTTTGATTGTGTAAATGTCAATTGTTAAAAGAGCTATACAAATAAAATTGAATTGAATTTCTGACATCATTAAAAGTCAATTTATCGACTGGCCACTAAGGAAAACATTCACAGCAGTCGTTTGTCCATCAAAGTGTCCATGTGGCACCATCCACATGTCCGTTATAAAGGCTTCCTGCAGAGATCTAACACACTTCACCTGACATATACTAGCACATGTGGTTTCACATAATTCTGGACTTCACCTCTTCACCAGTCGATGAGTGAAATGAGGGTCAAGTGAAACATTTAATTTTTAGACGGAGTGTGCTGCCTTTAAAAAGGCACGTACGTGTGCATGTCTTTAAATTGAACGACTTTACTATATATTACCGCCTGCAGACAAGCAGAGGTTTTCTGTATGCTCCGTGATCTCTGCAGTCCTCCTAATAGTCTCTCTGACCAAATCAAAAGCTGACTGACGCTTAAATTTAGCCACAGCTCACCAGACGATGGTGCAATTCATCACAGAAATCTTGAGAGCAGCAACATTTACACTTGGACTCGAGTACGCAGACGAACGATACCTGAAAGTGTTAACCTGTCACGAAAAAATGTACTTTAATGAACAATTAAAGACAATGTATATTGTCTTAATTTTGTACCCTCCTTATAATAACATAATATGTATATTAACTTCCTTATGTATATATATGGTGATGTTTCATTTGCTAATGATTAATCTTTCCAGAAAAAATCGAATACTATTTAAGAACATGCACTTTGTGCACTAGTTACCCCAGATGACAGGAATTACACTAAACATAATCAGCGTTAGCTTTACTTTGTAAAACAGATTGCCTTCAAAAACACCCCGCGGTGTCCAAACAACATTTAATGCTCGGTCTGAGAACATTAAACACATTCTTGCTAGCACCGCACCGGCGTCTGATTAATGTTCGGTCTACCCGGACACCAGACCTGTGAGAGTAAGTGTGTGTGTGTGTGTGTGTGTGTGTGTTATACCCTCACTCTCCTTTTAACTTTAATCTGACCCAGACCATGTTTGTATTTCTCAGGGGATCCTAAACGAAGATATTAATCCTTCACAGCAACAGAGAACAAAAAAAGAAACAGATGGACAGACAGATAGATGGAGAGAAAACCCAGACTGGTCGTTCTGTCTGACGCACTTAGCGGATCAGCTGCTGATCGTCTTACAGAGTCACGTTACACAGATACAGAGCTGTGCGGAGAAAGAGAGACACGTACACGATGTCATGTGTGCGCGGTTACTACAGTAACAGCATCCCACAGTAACCAGGGCAGGAGCCAGACGTCCAAAAGGGCCAAAAGTGGTGTGAGGTGAGAGCCAAACACAAACTGTTAAACACGTCCACCACTCAGGACAAATTTCCACTTGTTCCAGGATGGCAGACTGAGCCAGGCCTTTTGATGAGCTCTACACGCGCGGCTGGTGCGTCCTGTTCTCACACCTGCGTAACATTTATATATTTACTACTGACTGAAGATGGTTTCAAAACTAGCAACAGGACAAAAACAGACCACTCAGGACACACCATGGAACAACCACAGCACAAAAGGAAGAAAAAAAAAAAAACACTTCTTGCTGACACTGTACGGATCTTCCGCGAGCTCACATGCCGTCTGACATGCGGTGTGAGGACGGATCCAGAGCCTGATTAATCATTTAACCAATCGGTGCTGTGGCTCAGATCTCAAGTGTTTTTGGTGTGTCAGAAATTGTGGTCAGCTGTCTTGCAGTGTGAGAGTTCTACAGGAAATCACTGTCACATACAGTACTGGGAAAAATTCTGGAGTCACCCCTCATTTCTTTATATTAAATGACATTAAATGATGTAGATTAAATTCAAAAAGGAATGGGAACAAATGTTTTTACTGGTCGACATCAGCAGCGACCTCATTTCCCCTCTCGTCTGTTCTAATCCCTTAGCATTTAGCATTAGCAGTATATTAATCACCGGTCTGATCATCTGTCATCATCTGCACCTGTTTCTCACTGGTTTATGCCTTAAGTTAGAATTTTTAAAGCTTGAATGATTCATTGGTCACTGTGTGGTTTAACAAACGAAAAAACGTTCCTCAGGTACTTTTCCTCAAATGTACAGTACATTAAACATACAAGAAATATGAAGAGTTTAAGATTTTTTTTTATACAGAACTGTACCTCTATTTCCCACTGCAAAACCGACAGATATCTTGTTTGAATAGAAGTCTGTTGACTTGATCAGGGGATCTGTTTAAACACTTAATACAGCGTAAGTAAGCAGTGAGGTCACAGCTTCAGGCCGTACGGGAAGGAAGATTAAATCGTACAGTCGGAGTTAACACATCAACGAATGATCAATAATAATAATAATAATCATACAGCGTCTGCTCTGCCTTAAGACACTTTTTAATCATTCTCATATTATTCAGCGTATAAACTGTGAAGCGTTGTGATGCCAGATGCCATCAATTTAAGCACTTGGTGTAATTTATACTTTAATGTTTTAATTGCCTAGACATCCAGACTTTAGCTCCACAACTTATCCATTAAAGAAGAACCTTGCACAATTTAACATTCCTATCTAATAAGAATGATCTTATATATAGTATTAGGTAGGATTTTTATATTTCTTATATATTATTTGGAAATGTTTATATTTTGTTCTATTTTCTTATAGTTTCAGCTAATTATTCCTTTCTTATTTCCTATTACTTCCTAATTGTTTTTAAATTTTTAGGGTCACGGGAGGTCGTATAAGCATTTCACTGCATATCGTACTGAGAATGACTGTGTGTGTGACAAATAAAATTTGAATTTGAATTTATCCTTTTGTCTGCGGATTAGGATGCACTCTTTTATTTATAAATCAATACCACAGTGTTGTTTCAGGACAGCTGATAATTTTTTTTTGCATTACATCATGAAAAATATTTGTATACTACGAAAAAAATATTATTATCTGACCCTTTGACAAATAAAAAATTTTAATTGGATTAAAAAATCTGTAAAATTTATAATTTATGTCCCAAATATTTACATACAAAGGGGACATCAGCCCTTGTGCGAAAGCTTCCGGTTCAGTTATGAGATTTGATATGATTTTAATATGTTTTTTGTCAAAGGCATTCATAAAGGCTATTTAGAGAGAGAGAGAGAGAGAGAGAGAGAAAAAAACCCATAATATAATCCAAGTATAAAAAAGTTTGAAAGACATTAAGCTGAATTCCTTCATGTATAGAGACTTTTGAAACACCCCGTGCTTACAGTTTGTCCTGATTCCCATATTAGTTTTAAATGCTTTAGTTAAAAACAAAAGCTTTGAAACTTTAAAAAGAAAACATTATACAGTTCCATCTATTGTGTAGTTTAGAGTCTCTTTTTGACAGCTGTGCGTAGAATGATGTTTGGTCCTGATGAAAGAGAAAAAAAAAAAAAAAAAAAAAAAATGAGGCTTGGTCTTAATATGACTAAATAAATAAATAAATAAAACGAGCACAGGGAGTGATCAAGTACGTACATTTAAAATGCCACATACCTCAAAACCGAAGCTGCTGCATGTGGAAATCTTTAATAAACCCTGGCATTTGATAATATTTTGATTTATAACCTTATCGTCTTAATCGTGCTTGGGTAATAAGAGACTGATCAGGATTACGTCACGTGATTGATGAAAGACATTTCCTCAGCTATCTGGTAACGCTAGATAATAATAAAGTATATGAACCCTAGGTGAGGTTGCCAGTGTGTGTGTGTGTGTGTGTGTGTGTGTGTGTGTGTCTATTTGCAATGCTAGTCTGAGTAAAAATCCTTCTGAAATGACAGAAAAAAGCT
>JAQMYJ010000005.1:5188903-5206925 GCA_030014305.1 Clarias laeviceps
CAGTACCAGGGTACGTTTGACATACCCTGGTATTTATTTGCTAATATACTGTAGTACACAAGTGAGTCCAAAATTATCCACATCCTGGTTATATGAACACTTCTGTTTGCCACACTGTCTTATCAGTTCTTTCCGTTCAAGGCTACTGTCACCCCAGTCACTTCTGTGCAGGTGTTATATCAGTTCATTTGTAACCGCGGTGTGAGCAAAAATGGATGCCCCACTTGTGATTAGCACAAAAGAAGAGCAGCATGCAGTGATTTTTTTTTTTTTTTTGGGTTGTGTCATCTGAGGGTGTAGATGGAGCCAAAACAACTCATGGAAGAGCATAAACAGAAGCGTATGGATATCTGCAAACAAAATTAGAATTACACAACCAGAGTGTGGGTAATTTTTCATGTACACACTATGGTACAGAGATCTACCATTGTACTGTACATAGTTTGCCACAACGCTACATGTATTATAGTATGGAACTATGTACCAGTGTATACTGTCAAAAAATATGTTATACTGTACGTGCAAACTTCAGAGGCATCATGCCTGCTTTTTTAATACTGAATATAAAAAAAGTTGATTTAGATAATAGTAAAAACATAATTATGCAAGCAAGTTACTAATTTGCATCAAAAGGTCAGGGTTTTTATTTATTTTTTTAATGTTCTTGGCTCATGTTCTGGCTAACAATAAATCAGACTGTGTGAACTCCTACTCTGATCAGCAGAACATAGCTGGGCTATAATATACCACTCTCACACTCCAGTCTGAATATAGGTACGTAAATAAATATGAGCACTAATAAATAAGTGATCACAGATATAATGTCATATGGTTCTCATGTCAGCGCGCTGGGATGATGTAGATCCACATACACACACACACACACACACACACACACACACACACACACACACACACACACACACACACACACACACACACACACACGCACACACAACTGCATTGACAGTGATAAATTAGAAACCTGACTGCAATCCATATTTAGGCCACTATAGCAACAGCCCCAACATCTCACCAATACACTTATAATGGCGCTATATTTGAGGGGTCATAATGCATAAACACACACACACACACACACACACACAAACAAGTATATTTATCTTTCTGTCAATGTGAAGACCTTCACATAGTCATTACTATATCTCAACATAAAAAAAATCAGTACACCTGATTTTAACATCAGTTACCAATAGAATCATTTTGGATCTTTTAATTAATTAATTAATTACTATTATTTTTTAAAATATATTTTCCTTGTACCAAATGTCCCCCCAAGATCGTTATATATTCCTATCCTTGTGGTGACCTTTGAGCTACACCAAGCCTCACACACCCAGACACACACACACACACCCAGACACACACACACACACACACACACACACACACAGACCTGACAGACAGCTTCAGATATGATTCATACAGGATAAATGAATGCTTGTCTCAGCTATACAATGAATCTCTAGAAAGTTCACCGCTTTCCTTACACCTCTTTGATTCTTCCTTATGACATCACCTTTTCATGTTCTAATATTTTTAATGCTCTAAAAACATATAAAAATTAATAACATGCTTTATTTTTTTAAACTCTCCTTTCTTGCTTTAACGACCCGGCTGTGGTTCCTGCTCCGAATGCTCCAGAGGGCATCTGTTCTAGCCGAGAGATCATTTCAGGATGCGATTAAATGAAAAACATAGCAACAGCTGTGAGCGAACGCTGAGCGAGAGGTCGAGAAGAGGGCAGCGTGAGAGAGAGCGAGAGACTAACATGGAAAGAGAAAAGGGCAGGGAGGAGACTGGTGTGTCAGGAACGGGTAATCGAATCTCACGGTGAAGAGTTCATATCCTAACCTCTTAGTGTTTGGG
Organism: Clarias laeviceps; assembly: GCA_030014305.1. Classification (NCBI taxonomy): domain Eukaryota; kingdom Metazoa; phylum Chordata; class Actinopteri; order Siluriformes; family Clariidae; genus Clarias; species Clarias laeviceps. The sequence goes on from JAQMYJ010000005.1 coordinate 5,190,794, forward strand.
AGCGAGCCGCACACTGTTGTCGGGCTGCCCTGGCAACGGTAACTATGTACACTGATATGTTTACTCACTGCTTGTAATATTGCAAACTTGGAAGGCATGAGAAAACAGATTGATCACATTCCATAAGTATTTGACTTACACAGGTGCACATGGGTTCGAGATCGCTTGCAGCTGGATGTGTTTCATATTTTTGTTTTGCTGTATCGGTCAACAAAGTTTTGCGCACAATTTCAATTTTTTTTCCCTAAATTATATTACAAACAGATGCTTTAAGAGCTCAAACCTTCCATTTTAATTTAAGCACACATGACATCCAACTGAGAAATATTTCATATTATAAACAGACTCACTCCAAATAGTGTAGTGTTCAATCTCTCGCTCTCTCTTTCACATATCACTGTAAAATATCCTCTACCAATATACTGCCTCATCTCTCCTTGCTGTTAATGCAACTCCTACTCAGGCTGAGGAACTGTTGAGCTATTTATAGACCTGTTGAGTTTAATTACACACGTTTGAGATAGAATTCTGAACTGTTGTCAGCTCTTTCCACACCTCGATCGATCAGGGTTTTTTTTAAAGAGCAGTGTAGGTTTAACCCAGTGGAACCCAACCCTGTTTTTTAAAGCCCTACCACCAGCCTGGTCCTTGGTGGAGTCTCACAAAACATAGCGTTTGAGAAGTCTTCTTAAAGAGAGAGCAAAACCAAACAGCGGCTCCTGAAGATCAGAAAAATGAAGGGTGTAGGGACGTGAGGGTGGATGGCAGGCAAGGCAAGGCCATAATGATGTAGTTTGTGGTCTGTTAATGCTTTTCCAGGATTAAGATACCAATTACCAGCGTTAGAATCAGGCTCGATTCCCGGCTAGGTTTGATTCCCGCCTCTGTGTGCATGTTGGAGTTTTCATTTCCTCCTCGTGCTTGGTGGGATTCCTCCGGGTACTCCGGTTTGCGCTTACATCCCAAAGACATGCAGATTACGCTAATTCCCAAATTGCCCATAATATGTAAATGAGTGTGTATGTGCGCCATGTGATGGATTGGCATCCCATCCAGGGTGTACCTTACCTTGTGCTCTATGTCTCCTGGGATTGGCTCCAGACCCCCCGCAACCCTGTATACAGGATTAAACGGTATAGACGATGAGTGAGTAAGTGAGTGAGTGAGAATTATGGCACCCTTGGTCTTGTTCCTGGTGATCGACCACTCTGAAGAATTCAGGCCTAACCTTTGAATTGTAGACCCCTGTAGATCCAGAAATGGCTATTAATTACCTGAGTAGTTAAGTCAGGTATGCTGGGAGCTGGCAAAACGCTAAAATGTTTCTACAGACCTATATTCATCTACAGTAAAAAGGATCATCCTTATTAGTTCTGAATCCATTTCTCCACTAGTCAGATTTTCCACTAGTGATGTTCTAAGAAATCATTCGATTTTAGGCTTTGCGAAAGCAGATCTCCTGGCTTCGTGAGTCTACTGTACTTTGGGGGAAAAAACATCATTACTAGAAAGTGTTTGAGCTGCCCATTGCACTGTGAGTTCATTTTTTTAAAAGATGGTGGTCACAAACCTCTGGTTGGTCATGATAACCACCCCAACCCCTGAAGTAAGCGGCTCTTTGTTATGGCTGAGCAAAGTGTTGATGCCACCATGGAACCCTGGTTTCTCTGTCTGAGGCCTGGTGCTTTGGGTGTCTCAAAACAATGAACTGGTTTAAAATTGGATAGCAGCTCCGAACTACCCCCGGAACTGCCTAGGTGGAAAAGGGGTACTGTATGTTTGTGTGCCTTTGGGGATTCTGGTTTCCTCCCACAGTCCAAGGACATGAACAGTAGGTTGTTTGGCATTTCAAAATCACTCATAGCATGTAAAGTGTGTCTATGTTTGTGCGCAGTAATGGTTTGACAACCCATCTAGGGTGTACCTTGAACGTTCCCTGGGAAAGGCTCCTTGCAAACCTAGACAAGGTAAGTGATGTAGATAACAAATTAATGCACCATCAACATCCATAGTCTGGAGTCATTCCTATTCAAAATAGCACGAATGAAAAGACCAACCTCTGAACCTCTGAGTGGTAGATCTTCAGTAGCATGGCTGATTAACTTTGGTGTTAAGACTGGCTTTGATGCTCACTTTATCTACGTGATGCTTCCTCTAATCTGTAATCTTGCAGTTTTGCTCTAGACAGTGTAGGTTTGCGACACTCAAGGCAGCAATTCAGCTAATTATAATTGAAAAGAGGGCTGGAAAAGCGAAGGTGTGTGCATTTGCTATTTAAACATCAACTCTTGTGAAAGCATTTAACATTACTTATTACACATTACCATTTATCCAAAATAGTAATTCTATTTTTTATGGGATATGGATAAGAAAAACAAGAGATGCATTTATTACCGAGCCACAAAGACGGAAACGTACCCACTTAGGTATGATTTGTGTAAATGTCAAACATGCTTAATATAAAAGTTGCCCCAGATCTTGGACCAGGGCCAGCCTCCTACATTACCATTATCAGAAAAAGTGCAAAACGAATCCTCAGACCAGCATAAAAGAGCAACGCCTACAACCAGACCGAGATAAATTGTTTGAAACACTCACGTGCAGTCGCCAGAAATCTTTCCGAGGGTCACTGCATTCTCATATGCGGAGCGACGCGATGCAGATAACCTGATTTACTGCGCTTTCATGTTTTTGTTCTTTAATCTCCTTTTGATCTTCCACCTCTTTCTTTCATTTTCTCTCACCTCCTTATCACTGGCCTCATTTACTGTACATCAGGCTATATATCTGAATGTGTAAAGAAGCTGAGTTTGTTAATAGCGATCTGACGCCCACGCCGTATTGCCTTCAGATAGCCGTGTAGGATGTGTTGCAGTCTCATAAAACACAGCGTTTAAGAAGTCTCGCCTCTGGAAGGAGCGAAACCGTGCATTTAAGTGGCTGCTTTGGAAGATCTGAAAGACACATGCAGGGGTAAAATGGGGGGCATGGAAGAAATGAGGTCAGATGGAGAGCAGGATGAAGGCGTGATGTTTACGATGATGCAGTCGGTGGTTTTGTGAGTGTTATTCATTAAGACAGCGATTCTCAGTGTTGGAGATGCACGGATTCATGGAGTTCTCGGGTGCACAGCAGCTGTCCATGTTGCTGTGTGATATAGTGCTTGCAGAATCATAGGCAAAAGACTTTTTGGGATTTCCTGACGTTGAAACATTTTCGAAAACCAGACTCTAGCAGCTATCTAAGGCTGCTTTCACATTAGGAAGGATTGATTTGTAATGTGCCCAGGCACAATTGCTTCCCCGCTTTCCTCTGCCAACTGGGCAGCTTTTACATTAGTAATATCCTTCCACACCCGAGTACACTCGCGTATCTACACTTTCTTTTCCTGCACTGCCTCATTCTGGCCTCATTTATTGCGAGGGGCCTGGAGCCTATCCCAGGAGACTTGTTCAATTCCCTCCCTCCAGGGTCTGGGTTCAATTCCCGCTTTGGAGTCTGTGTGAATGGAGCTTGCATGTTCTCCCAATGCTAGGTGGGTTTCCTCCGAGTGCTCCATGTTTCCTCCCACAATCCAAAGACATACAGGTTAGGCTAATTCGTGTTACCAAATTGCCCGTAGTGTGTGAATGAGTGCATGAGTATGTATGTGTGCCCTGTGATTGATTGGCATCCCGTCCACGGTGTACCCCAGGATAAAGAGATAGTAAGTGAGTGAGGTATGAACCTTAAGAATTTTGGAGACTTATGATATAGTTTTGAACCTGTTCAGAACTCTTCTTCTAAAACATGGATCAATAACATAATCCAGAATTTTACAAGACCATATTTAAAGTGCTATATTTTTATAACCAGTGTTAACCCTTCACTCTCCATTACGGTTAATTGACTCTGACTTTGGCATTAAGACCTGTCTTGGGTCTTGTGTTATTTATGAAGTGCTTCCTCTAATCTTTAAGCTTTTTATGGTTTATGATACTCGTGGGAGCTTTATCACCAATTGTAATTGAAAAGAGGACTATTTTTCGTTTTAGTTTAAAATCCAGTAAAAAAAAAACTTGAAAAGATTGAAAAGAAAACATTTTTATCCTAATACTTTCTGTTGTTTATCCAAAATAGTAATTAGAAACAAGGAACTTGTTTTTACATAATGTAAAGCATTATGTAAGGCTAACTCAGAACAGTTTAAATATAGATTACATTAATAAGTATCAGATTTCACTTTTGGCGGCACAGTGGTGTAGTGGTTAGCACTGTCGCCTTGCACTTCCAGGGTCCGGGTTCGATTCCCGGCCAGGCTCGATTCCCGTCTCTGTGTGCGGAGTTTGCATGTCCTCCCTGTGCTTGGTGGGTTTCCTCCGGGTACTCCAGTTTCCTCCCACAGTCCAAATATATGCAGGTTAGGCTAATTGGCGTTCCCACATGGGTGAATGTGAGTGTGTGTATGTGTGTATGCCCTGCGATGGATTGGTACCCTGCCTCGTGCTCTTAGCCTCCTGGGATAGGCTCCAGGTCCCCGCGACCCTGGATACAGGATAAAGCCGTAAAGAAGATGAGTGAGTGAGGTTTCACTTTTGTTTCAGGCTTAACACACCTGTTTCACTAGGAATTTCATGTGCAGAACTTAAATAAACTTCATAAAGTCATGATGCAATCTTTAAGCAATTTCCCTCTGGGATTAATAAAGTTCTTTGAATCTTTGAATGATTTATGATAAACACATGATTATAGAGAAATTATTTGATAATGTACATAGGAAAGTGGAAATTTGAGACATGGATTAATTTGGGTTTTCTGTCTCATATAGTTCTTTACATGTTAATCAAGAAGCTGTTTTATGACAGGAAAACAGGAAATATAAAGAGTTACTGTAAATGATCAGTAATTACGTGTATACTGCATAAATGCATAATTTTTTTTAATGATGAGGCAAAAACTATAGAAGACTTTACAGACAAAAAAAAGTTCTCATATAGACATCTTTATAAAACACATCAGCTTTTAACACTGTTCACCAAAATACTCTATAGCTAGTGATTAACAACATATATATATATATATATATATATATATATATATATATATATATTTCTGTATATCTTTCAACATTCAGTAAGATGCCACTGTATTGATTGTAGCTGGTGCAGTTGGCACAAGGCTGGTATTGTGCTTGTAGCCCTGGCGAACTCTTTTCAGTACACATGCAATGCCTCCTTGCATTTCTTTGTTTCATATTTTTTTTCACAGCTCACAATAATTGCAGGTTCGGTCATAAGACTAATGTAAACGTGCACATCCCCCCCCCCCCACGGTTCACACAACACTTGGCACAATCAAAGTTGTTACAACACACACAAACGGAACAGACACAGCGTAATATACTGTACATGATTAAAGGACATCGGCTTTTTGATGTCAGCTTTTGATGTTGATCAGAATGAGGCCAGAATGAGGCAGTGCCGGAAAAGAAAGATGTACAGTAAAGTTATTTTGGATGTAAACTAAAATAAAAATCAAATAAAAAAAACATACTTGTTCATATATGCAATAAATAAAGATGCAAAGGAATTACAATCTTAGTTAACTGTTGCCTGTTTAAAATTCCTTGATTGCTTAAGATCACCTGTCAGTCAAATTTTGTGGTGAGGATCAGCTATTTTGGCTTGTTGATGTATAGTAAGACGGTTCAAAGTCCAATGTAGCGCTAGAAGATCTAGAACGTAATGCTGATGCTAGATCATGATGGGTATATTTGCAATTGTTACCTAGTTAATGCAACTACAAACTTATTTTACAATAAGCCATGTTTAAAGTACAAGGGGCATTCAAGTCAAACCCGGACTTACAGTATGATGAAATATCTGAAGAATAAAGGAGTAAAATTGTTTAAAAGGGCAGTACGGTGATGGGACTCGGACCCGACTGCACTCGTTCCCGTGAACATTCTGTGAATTAAACACCTGATCCTGGAAAATCGACAGATAACTTGTCGGCACTAGTGTAACACTTAGTGTAGCAGCGGATTATATAGAGAAATAAAGGGAGTTTTTACTCTCATAACTGTTCTGCTATTCGGCACAATTAAAAGTCCCGGTTGGACTCAAACAACCCCTTGTAGATTATTACTTATCACACTGCTTAGGTTGATTTATATAACAAACTAAGAGACAAGGTGTGTATTCCCTGTCAGATCCTATGACTATGTTCTGTTTAGGCCATCGATCAGCATGATATAAGAAATGAGCTTGCATACATAAAAACATATTTCAATGTGATTCTGGAGTAATAAGGCTATTGTCCTATTATCCTTTGGCATGTTTTGTCTATGTTTCAGAGTTAACATTACTGTACTGGTTTGCCATCCTCCTTTTGGCGGCTTTTAGACGAAAGCTGGAGCAGCGGTCACTCTCTGAAAATGGTAAAGAAAGCTGACAGAACTTTGACGTTGCTCTTTGCAAAGGCACTACATTGACCCCAGGTAGTCGGGTCACATGAGAAATCCAAAACGTGACATTTTATAAGCCAGGATTTAATAGACGATCCGATCGTATGAACGACAGGTGATCTTTAAACCATTAAATCAAAAAAACATAATAGGAGAGAACCGTAATACAGCCATGTCTCACATACAGTACAAACCCCCGAATAAAGAGACTGGAAGGTTAAAAGTGATTATATAATATTACAAACTGTAGCTAGATAGCTAGGAATTCAACTAAACGATGTAAACTGTAACATCTAAATGCATCCAGATTGTCCTTCTACAACATGTCTGAGGTTTCGAATACTTATCAGATAAAGATGATTTCCATGAACGAACATGCCTTTAAATCTGAAGCTTGGTACTTGCTGGTGGAATGCCATTGATGCACAAACAGAACCAAATCTTTCCCTGAGGCGGCTCTTGTTCTGGTTCTGGTCCTTATAACAAACCCTGACTGACCACCAGAGGCGGCCTTCAAGCTAAAAATGAACTCTGATTGGTCATCGTTATCCTTCCACTTCATTATCCTTCCTTCATTAAATAAACAAGAGTTGAGACAGTGAGAGAGAGTGAGGCCTGGTCTTGTCCATGAAGCCTGGGGCTCTCCACGATCTAAAGCACCTTCTGGTGACCGGCGGTGGTGTCCTTCAGGTCCTCAGCTTGAGGATGATGGTGGCCAGCATGAGGAAGAACGTGTTCCAGCCGAGGGTGACGGCGAAGCCGCGCCACACCATCATGCGCGACAGACCCCATCCTGAAGAGCATCACAAACAAGAGCTCATGTTTCTGTGCTTGTTATGATAAGTTTTGAGCATTAACTGTTTATTAACCTGGTTAAGCTGTGGTGGTGCTGGTGCTGGAGAGAAGACGGGGCAAGGGTTGAAAGGGGTTTCATTCGAGATGATAAGCTTGGTGAATAATTGAGGATGAGAGACACACACACACACACGCAGAGACAGAGAGAGAGAGAAAGAGTGAGGACAGATACAGAGAGAGCGAGAGGGAAGGAGGGTGACAAAGGGAGGGTTGGGTGTCCTGATTGTCTGGTGCAACATGAGCTCATGATCGTGGAACATAGACGGGACGTGAAATGCCTCTCAAACATGCAGTGTGTGTTTACTTTCAAAAGCCATAGTGTGTGTGTGTGTGTGTGTGTGTGTAAGTGTAAGATTACCAATAAACATTATGCAGGAGAATGCATCGCGTGTGTGTGTGTGTGTGTGTGTGTGTGTGTTCACCTCGGTACATAATGCATCGCAGCGCTTCAGATGCGTACGTCTGAGGCAGTGCCAGACTCAGGTATCGCAGCGGATACGGAATACACTCCACCGGCCAAATGACACCTACAGAGAGTTAGATAAGGATCAAGAGAAGCATGTGAGGACGATTAAAAAAAAAAAGAAAAAAAAAAAAGATAGTGATAAAGTGATAAAGACCATGTTTGTATGTGATAACAGTGCACAAGGTCTCATAACCTCAGAAATGACTTCCTCCTCAGTCTGTCATTATCAGGCTTTTAGTGCTTTTCTGCTGAGCCACTCCCCCCCCCCCCTTTCCTTTCCTCATCACCTTTTCTCATCACTCTATCCAACCATCTCCTGATCCCAGTGGACTAGCCCAGATCAAATTGCGCTAATGTCTTTCCTCATCAATCAGCAAAGGAAAAAAAGAAAAAAGAAAAAAAGACTCCCGGCATTAAAGCAACGGTAAGCGACTTTCCTGGAAATGTATGATTTAGCTGAAACTGAGACTGGCCTCGGTTGCATGCGTCATCGCTGACATATTGATCTCTATCGATCCGTTTTGTAATTGGATCCTCTTGTAAAAATATTATTCTCTTTTTTTCCTCAAATATCTACTGATCTCACGTGCGGTGTACCGTATGTGCCGTTACTACAGAATTTCACTCGGCTGGAAAAAAACAAAACAAACATATTTACATAAAAATTCAGGCATAACGGACATCTAAGAGCAGCTGTTTTATTCTCTCTGTAAATAGTTAATGTTTGTGGTTTTTTTTTTAATATGAAGCTTTTCATCGTTCACTTAAAGCAGGAACATGAACTACTTTTCCGAGCAGTGCGGAAAGAAAATAAATCAACACCTTTTGACCAATCGGAACTGAGAATTTGTAATTCAAAGTGGTGAAGATACAGTGGGGAAAATAAGTATTTGATCCCCTGTAGATTTTGCAAGTTTAATCACTTACAGGGAAATAAAAGGTCTATATTTTTTTATCATAAAAAAAATCAAGAAAAAAAACATATTATATAAATGTTATAAACTGAGTTGGATTTCAATTAGTAAAATAAGTATTTGATCCCCTACCAACCAACAATAATTCTGGCTCCCATGTGCTCATGTGGTACATTAATATTACATATTACGTTATGTGTATAAAGGCCACCTGTCCACAGAATCTCTATCTTCCATTCAAACCTCACCACCATGGCCAAGACCAAAGAGCTGTCAAAGGATGTCAGGGATGAGACTGTAGACCTGCACAAGGCTGGAATGGGCTACAAGACCATCAGGAAGAAACTTGTTGAGAAGGAGACAACTGTTGGAGCGATTATTCACAAATGGAAGAAATACAGAAGTAACCATCAGTCACCCTCTGTCTGGAGCTCCATGCAAGATTTCTCTCTGGCATCAGCTTGACTTGTCATGTTTGAAAGAAGAAAAATGCTGACTATGACCCTAAGAACACCATCCCTACAGACAAGAATGGAGGTAGAAACATCATGCTTTGGGGATGTTTCTCTGCTAAAGGAACAGGCTGACTTTGCCGCATTGACTGGCCAATGTATAATAAAATCTTGGATGAGAACTTCGTGAAGATGGTGAAGTTTATGGAGGAAGTTCCCAAGCGACAGGCAAGAAACCTTAACGATTTAGAGAAGATCTGTAAAGAATAGTGGACCCTCATTAAATGTGTGCAAACCTGATAACCAACTACAAAAAAGTTCTTACCTCTGTGCTTGCCAACAAGTGTTTCTCCCACCAAGTACTACGATATGTTTTGCTCTGGGGATCAAATACTTATTTTCCTTATTGAAATGCAAATCAATTGATAACATTTGTATTGTAAAATGTTCTGGACTTTTGGTTGATATTCTGCCTTTATTCTTTAAAATACACCTATGATAAAACTTATAGACAATTAATTTCTTTGTAAGTAGCAAATTTACCAAATCTGATCAGATTATCAAATCATTATTTTCTCCACTGTAACTTCTTAGTCGTACCGCTGATGATGAGGTTGGGGTAGAAGATGCCGAGAGCTGCCTGATTGGCCGACTGCTCATCGTCGATGGCAGAGGAAATGACCAAACCGAAGGAGATTCCGGTCACACCCTGAAGAACAATCAGGCAGATGACTAGCACCAGGGAGCCCTCGTTGGGAATCTAAGACAGAGAGAGAAATATATTATAAGGCTGCATAAACCTTGTATTATGGACTATGTATTAGAAAGAATCATTAATTTCATAAATTAATTCCTTTCTTCCACCTAAATCTACAAATCACCAAGCGTCACTGCGGAGAAAGGTCTTCCTAGATTACCCACAATGCCATTCAACTTCCGGTTGATAGCAGTACCAGCAGGAGTTAGCCCTGGCCTTCATCTCTAGCTCTAAATAGAGAGGCAGCAGCACTTTATTCCTTTAGCCAGTCAAGCTCCTTCACCTACTTCACCTCTTCATACTAATCCCTCCATCAACACCATCTAATTCATAATTTCTTAGCTTTTTATATATCTAAGGCCAGTCTTGTATAGTGTAATCAAATAGCTGTATTGCATAGAAATTGCAGAGAAAGAGCAGTGGTGGTTCAAACAGTTAAGGCTGTGGGTTACTGGGTTAATGATATGAAGTTCAGAAGCGTGAGCCCCAGCACCGCCAAGGTGCCTCTGGTAAGCCCTTGATCAAGGCTCCAGGGGCGCTGACCTCCACCTGGCTGACTCTGTGCTCTGACCCCAGCTTCCTAACTGGGATATGCGAAAAAATCATTTCACTGTGCTGTAAAGTGCATGTGAAAAGTGATTGAATAATGAATTAATTCAGGCTCTGAATTTAAACGACACTGTGACAGCCCTTAGCAAGTGAACGCTCAGATGACGACATTCGTGCAATGTACTAAAATCCCATGTCGCCCCCTACTGGATGGACAAAAAACACAAAGAGCTGTTACAGTCTAGATCTCTCTTATGGTCAGAAGTCACTCTGGCATGCATTGTCATTTCTATAGTAACAACTTGCAAAAGTATGTTTAGTTAACATTTACAATGTAAGGCTTCATTCAGCATCAACATTCACTCACTCATCGTCTATACCACTTTATCCTGTATACAGGGTCACGGGGAGGCCTGGTACCTATCCCAGGAGACTTAGGGCATGAGGCGGGATACACCCTGGACAGGCTGCCAATCCTCCACAGGGCACACACACATACGGTCATTCACACATTACGGGCAATTAGGGAATGCCAATTAGCCTAATCTGTGGGAGGAAACTGGAGTAACTGGAGGAAACCAACTAAGCACAGGGAGAACATGCAAAGTGAATGCCCACAGAGGCGGTAATCGAACCTGGACCCAGGAGGTGGAAGGCGACAGTGCTAACCACTAAGCCATCATGCCGCCGCCTTAGCATCAACACTCTGAGCTCACACAGCTGCTTTAACTTTTATACTGCGTTCAGGGCGTACAAATTGATAAAAAGTACAATATCCTGATCTTAATAAATAAAACAGTTATCGTCGTTGAGTCATATTTGTACTAAATAAAAGAAATAAAACACCAATGAGTGGGCTTTTATTGGAAAATAATCAGCCTGGGGTGTGGCTGATTGTTTTCCGAGAAGCTCTCGCCACTCGTCTATCTAACTTGCCACCTGTTTGCTCTGACACTGCCAACCGGTTGTAAATACTCATAAAACAGTCCATTAAAATTCATGGTGAGGCTTAGGTAATAGCTTTGTTACAGGCAGACTTCCTCACTGAAATAATCATTTGTTTAACAGCTACTGGTTCTAACCTAAGCACATAACACTAAACTATAAGATCAATCAGCTGCTTGCAGCCTTATACGCATGGGCATGTTTCTGTTTGAGTGTGTGTGTGTTAGTTAGGCAAGAAATAACAAGAATTTCTTTTTTATTACATTCGTAGTTTAGGAAAAGCACTGATCTCAAATTATATACCTTAAAAACGAGCAGGATAAAGAGCAGGAGCAGGATGATCTGGACGCTAATGACCAACAGCTGCGAGAAGAGATGTGCCAGCATGGTCTCCAGTGAACTCACGCCTACAAGGGAAAAGGAGGATTGAAGATAGTGAAAGTGATGCTAAAAAAAATGTGAGCGTAATAAAACAGCATGTCAGTGCCTCCATCTAGTGGTTTATAGACAAAAGTATTTTTTAGGGGAAAAAAAAAAACACAAAAATGTATGAATTTCTATATTCAAGCTTATTTATGTGCACAGAAACTCAGAGAGGGGTGTACAATGGATTCAAATGCTTGTAGTGTGGCTCAGGTACTCTATAGCTGTGCAATATAAATGTAAACGGCAAAAAGTATAACGGAAGGAGAGGAGCTGATTTATTTTAAAAATGGAATGTGCTAAAAAAGGTGATTAGTGATTTTTCCTTTCTAATGATTGCACCTGGCCAAAAGTAACAGCAACATATGAGGACAAATACAGTATGTGAGTGTCCTTATCAGGCCCGTGTGTAGGAGGAGGCATTGGTGAACAAGTGCAAGAAGGAGTAATGAATAGTGACCGGATTACAAATGTGTGGAATAGTCAGCACTGTAGATCCTGCCTGATGCAGAAGGGATGACGTCTGAGGTAACATAGATACATACTCGGCCATGTCTCAAAAGTTAAAGTCTCACCAGCGACCCAGCACCTGTCCAGCAGCCCCTCTTTTCTCTCCAATACGAAGGACAGAGCAGTGAGTCCCACCGCCAGGTAAAAAGTGATACTGTGATAAAGAACAGATAATTAAAAAATGTACGTTAATTAATTGTAAATTCATGTAGGAAATCTATCGTACACCAAAAACAAGTAAAAGTCACTGTAAATGAAAAATTAATGACTCCAAAATATGTTCTAAATTGTATTACAATTGTAGTAGTATGAAACTTTTTCTTAAATATTTTTCTTGGTTTTAAACCATTTTGAAACCAATATCTTTAATATGTAATGATTAAGATTCTGTACTATTTCTGTTTCTCTAATTAAATCTAAGCAAATGTGTGATATAAACCATGTTGTTGAACTGCTTTGTCAGATTTTCCTCTTGTCTAATCTCTCCTAATGAAGCCTGTGATCAGATTTCATCTAAAATGGATCATAAGATTTTACACAAATGTGAGGAGTCTGTGCCAGTTTAAATTCATGCGGTGATTAAAGCAAAAACGGGATGTACCAAATACTAAGAAACTCTGAAATGTACTGTATCTACGATTATGTAAGTAATACAAGTATATAAAGTATATACTTTGTTTAGATTTCAATACAATTCTAAACAATCTTAGCAAATAATTCCCTACTACAACAAAATATACTGTGCTCATTGCCGATGTATAAATAATTTAGAGTGTGCTCCAAGCAGAATTGCAGAGGATAGGCAACATTTTACCGCCTGAATTTGATTGCAATTGTATGATTTAAAATTTAATAATAAAAAAATAAATGAAATAAAGATTTTGGAGTCTGTTTGGTGATAAATGAATTGATACACAAAAGAATATTAATAGAAATGTAAATGAATTCAGTTACATATCATTTACTGTTTTAAAACCAATAGCCTACATTAACTTTTAAGCCAATACAATTAACAAAAAAAAAATCATAAATCATAAAGAAAAAGAAAAAACAAAGTTGTACAAAGTTTTAATTTGTAATCAAATATGTTTTTAAAAAATCACAACAGAAGCATTGTCTTTTGCGCTTTCAGCCTTTTGGATGCCAGTGTTTGAGGAGTATGTAGTGTAATTTAACCTCAGAACAGCTCCAGGAGTCACAAACGTAGTAAATGTAGTGTTCTGACTGCCGTATATCGGCTCCTCGAACTGTAGAAGAGAAATAATAGACATATAAGCGTCTCCATCAGAAAATTGTGTCACAAATGCATGTTTGAAAAATTTGAATCATGATAAACATATGTCTGCTCCATTACACTTTCTATACACACACACACACACACACACACACACACAAACTTCTGTCAACTTTCCCCTCAGATTCAAAGGTCTGTCACCTATGGTCACTTGGAGCACAATAACATTTTATACTCTATATTTTCATATATGTTACATGTTTGACCTCAATATCAAGCCTTTTAATTCACTGACTGGCTAGTTAGCATGCTGCTAACTTCAATTATAAAGAATATGTGCTCTAGCTAAGTGGCTTGATAAATATATCATGTGGTAGCTAGCTAGCAGAATTAGCTACATTTATACCATTAGACAATTTAATCCACCTTTTTTTACATGAAAGCTCAAAATGTTTATTCTGTTAAGTCTACATGATATGTTTTTTTTTTTTTTTGCTAACAACATCTATCTATAGCTTACTATGTATCTATAGCTTAGCAATGCTACACACCAAACAATTAGCAATTCTTAGCAAGTGGAAATACCTTAAATACAGTCAAATGTAACAATAACAATAAATAGCAATAAAACTAAGATAACAATAAACCAATTTAAAGATTATTAAACATATTTCTAGACATTTCTTCTATCATGGTACATACTTTGGTGCAACAATACATGCACTATACACAAGTTCAACACCAGATGAAAACACATACTGTATGGAACTATGGTACACATACCAGGATACTGTCAAAAATATGTTATAAATGTTTATGTACCATAATGATAATATTTATTATTAATATTAGACCAGTACCATTACAGTGCCACGGTACTTACATTGACCCTGCTATATATAGTAACCTCTGCAATGCCATTTTGCCAGTTATGGTACCCACCAAAGGTTAAATACACAATACTTTAGTAAAAATCATGATACAGGGCCTTTCTACAAAGACTTGCATCTGAAATTGCAGGTTTGGGGATGTGCGTGATGTGGGGGCCTGGGGGGCGTGCTACACTTTTCAGATATTTATTTCTAACAAATTTTGTAAACAATTTACCATTTTCCTTCCACTGTACAATAGTGTGCCACTTTGTGTTGGTCTACCACATAAATCCCGAATAAAATACATTTACGTTTGTGTTTGTAATGTGACAAAATGTGGAAAACGTTCACAGGGTGTGAATACTTTTGCAAGGCACTGTAATGTACATCTTGGGTACCACAGTGGCTACCAAAGTTCAGCAGGTATCTAATATGGTACTGCCTGTACTATACCATACCAGTAGTATCTAAAATATCCAAAATATGGTGCAGTTTGTACAAACATACAGTAAATGGTAGCTATCGTGCTACCCAGTAAACACCACGATATTCACCATAATATAGCAGTACCCATTGAAGTGCAACGGTACCTACAGTACGTGGGCACTCGAAAGTCCCTATGGTGCCTACCATGGTAATGTCTGAAGTAAAATTTCTTTTGGGATTTTTCACTTGCTAAGATTTCAAATTTTGTGCTGTGTATGTCACAGTATGACCGCATGGCGATTGAGCCTAATAGCACAGGGAATTAATAATAAGTATAGCCATAAAACACACAAAAACACACTCAGTTGGAGTTTTGCAAATGGGAAATGTGACATAATCTTACCTTAACTGGGACAGACACTAGGTATGCCTGACTGCCCATCTTACTATCAATGAAAGCCTGAAACAGACACACACCCACACACATCACAAAGTATGCCTTTTTATTAAACATATTAAAGTCTCACAATAATAACATCATTTTCTATACAAGATGTATGCATCTCATGGGAAAATGCTCCCACAAGACTATGGATGGCGTTTTACTTTCATGTGGCTGAGAGCGGGCATTATTTTACTTTCATGTGGCTGCGAGTGGGCGTTTCTATATATTCATGTGACCAGGAGCAGGTTTCCAGGTATGGGCCCTGCTGGACAAAGAAAGCTCATGTACTGTACTGTATGTTAACATGGGAGTCTGTTGGAAATACACACTCCTATGAAAGTTAAATTTACTATACTTCATTCATCCATTAACATTCAGCAACTTCTCATTTGGCAGCCTTTGGCAGATTCACTTATCCAGACTGACTTACAGAAATTAAAGTTAATTTTTTTATACTAATCCCAGACAGTTGAGGTTCAGGGGCCCAACGCTGAGAGCTTGGCAGGGTTGCAATTTGAACTCTTTCAGATCAGTATTTCAAATACTTTACCTTAGTGATTAAGCTACTGACTACTTGATCAGGCTATATTTTGTCAGGGTTTATTTATAAGGAAGTTTGCAACTGTCAGTCATATGACCAGCCCTTTAGGGACCCTGAGCCACCAGAGGGCGTTGTATACATGTTTTGAGTGTGAGATCAAACAGCTTATTCATTTACAGTTCATTAGCAAATATTGCTGAAACAGAATATACACACTGTAGATATACAGTACAGGCCAAACGTTTGGACACACCTTCTCATCTATCTGTCAATGTGTTTTCTTTATTTTCATGACCAT
>JAQMYJ010000005.1:5212626-5228618 GCA_030014305.1 Clarias laeviceps
ATCCCTTGCTCCCCATTTGTGAGAGTCCTTAAAACAAATCGCGTGGTTATCCTGCCTACTCGTGTTACTCCGCGTTTTGATTTACCATCCACGCTACAAAGGGCTAACCGCTAAAGCTACGTCTTCTGGTCTACTCAGGTTTGTTCTTGACACTCTCTAGGTCATATGGGTTTTAATACTGTTGCTATGCTGATGACATTTAACTCATTCCAATTGGAAAACCATCAGATCTCACTCTCACGCTATTTGCACAACTGTGTGGTAGTTTTGGATAACCGTGTATCCTTATCCTTGTCACAAGTGAAAGATACACACTAAAGGGTGTTCCCTCGGTGGACAAGACAGAGATTGTTACTTTGATATTTGAGAATGTAGTGGCTTGAACTAACCTGACCTACTGTACCATCTCTTCAGATACAACTGTTTGCATAGCCAGGCGATGTAAATAAACTTCACCTGACGGTCCAAACATCTGGATTACTGTCTGTCTGTCTTCAAACAAAAAGACTCAGGACATGCTTCTTAAATTATGGCAGTTTTTTAAACGTGTTTTTCTCCCTCAAGCGGTTTTATCTTGACATTATCCTTAAAACATTAAACAAACCGAATGGAGTTGAGCATTTAATACAAACTCAATGACACTATATACATGATCCATCTTGCTCAGATGTTTATCGTTTTGCAGGGATAGGATTTGCCATAAGATTAAAAAGTAACAAAATAAATAAATGCACGTCCTGTGTGAAGACACGTTTAGTCCTCAGGGGAAAAGGTAAATGCTGTGACCCGGTGTCACTGATGCTATAAGTGGCAGCATTTAGACAGCTCAAAGGGTATTCAAAAAGGCGTATTTATCTCTTCAAAGCCTGATCCATTACCTCAATGCCATTGTGTAACGAATAAAAAGGAAAAAAAGTGTAATATTTCATAGCATGGAAAAAACAGACACCACTGATCTTTCGCAAAGGCATCTAGAGGTTTATGAGCATCTGGGAAACCTATTGTGTCACGAAACCAAAATTAAGACAATTATTTCAGATCTTTTGTTTGTAACTTCAGTCTCTATGATCATCACCCTTAGGTGAGGGTTTTGTGTGGTGCAAAAAGCCAAGGCAAGGCGTTTCGATTTCGTACAATAACCCAAAGTAAGATAACTTTTAAAGCCAGATGAACTGTACGTTGGCAGCTGTGAGGTGTTGTCCGTGTCCTAATTAGCACATGGCAGCCCTGCCTGGTTCAGTCTGTGCTTAATGTATAGTAAGTGATTGAATCTAGAGATGTTCTAATGCTAACAGATAAATATCACACGCAATGCAGGAAAGCAATCTTAAAGAAAAGAATAAATGTTCGTTAAAAAGTATTGCATTGTTGTAAATATTATCAGAATTTTGTAGGGAGAAAACTGGTAAAGCTTAGACATTCAGATGGATGGGTAGCAAAATCACTCGTTCTCTATAGTGTTTATTACGTGCTGTTTTTCTCATGCTTGGTGGGTTTCCTCTGGGTTTGCCGATTTCCTCCCACAGACATGCACCATGCTAACTGGTGTGCCCGTAGTGTGTGAGTGAGTGTGTGCAAGCCTGTGTTCTGTGATAGACTGGAACCCCACCTGGGATTGGCTCTAAGATTCCTGTACTGTACTTCCTGCACTTGATAACCGCTATAGAGATCGCGTGATTTCGCTAAGAATATCACTTCTACAATTCCTGTTTGTTTTTCCCGTCCATGCCTTACACAATTACAAATTACACAGAGAAACGAAAGTCGTGTAAAAATCAAGTTGAGTTTCAGTTTATGGTACTGATTTGTTTAGCCATGTGTACACTCCAGCACAATCCGATTCAGACACCGCGTGACACGCCTTCCCCGAAACAAACTTGCATTCGTTCTTTGTTATTTTTAGCAACACAATCAGTGAAAAAAAAACACCAACCCTGCTACAGCCTAAGCCCTGCGTTATTCTGCACAAGATTACACAAGGTGACCTGATCATGTTTTGTTTTGCAAGCTGGCAGGTCAGGTGTCAGTCTGTTATCACATATGCGGCGTTGCAGGAAGCGCTCCAAAAATTGTTGCAAGAGAGACAATTCAGCGATCGAGGGGGTGGATTTATAGCGGCGCAGAGAGGAGTTAGTGCAAAAATAGCACAGTGTTAAATACATTATGCTGCAAACAAACAAAAAGTTGTGACATTTGGAAAAAATGATTAGAGAAACAATTGTTAGTAGTCCCTACTTTCTATCCCATATTTTTTAGGCTTAAAAGAATGGACTCATTTTAAAAGGTGCGGTTTAGACACTAATGTGAAACTTTGATTCTAATACCTTCATTCAAGAAAAATCTGTGAATGCTAAATTGTACTCATGCAGTTTCTTCTGAATCTGAATTGTTGTTCAGAATGAAAACACCGGCGAAAACAACTTACGTCAGACATACAGTATAAGCCTGAACAACAAGTTTCAGTTTGTGTAGACAGGCGAGAACTGTAAATTATCATACTTAACATAGCAAGCAGGTCGAGGTTAAGTCCATGAATCACGTTATGAAATGTGAAGAGCTGACTCGACACAGGAGGCTGTAATGTTAGTGCTGTTTCACTTATACAAGGACCGGAAGCTTATCATGTTTATCATGCAGGCTGGAAAAAGGATCAAATGGAATTGAATCTTAGAATCCAAATTGGAATCAAATACAAAATTTCATGGGGGGGGGGGGGGGAGCATCATTTTAAGTGCATTTATAATAAGTGCATTTAATTACAGCTCACTTTCACCTGTATAAGACCTCATTTGATTAATAGACCAAGAGTGTGTATATCTTACCATGTTGGCTTGTCTGGCCTCCTCTATGTAGTGTGTAGTGATGATGACAGACACCTGTCCTTCTTTCACAATCTCCACTAGGTGCTGCCATATTCTGTAGAAATCAGATTTTGGATAATAATAAAAATGAAAAGTTTCAAAAAAGTGTTTTCTTATGAACAGTGGAGTAAAGTGCTTGATTCCACTTATACCATAAATACTTTTAATTAATCAATGCAATACTTATAAAAAGTAACAATACTATTATATCACAGCAACTAGAAACAGATGTTCGCTTTTAAATTAAAGTTATTAACATAAAACTGCATAAACACTAAAACCTCTTCTATATCTATACCTATATCTGTCCTGAATAAGGCTAACACATTAGTATGAGGACATTAATATAAACAACAACACCTGGATATTAATATAAGACCTATATGCTCCGGTTTCCTCCCACAGTCCAAAGACATGCATAACCGGTGTTGCCTGTAGTGTGTGAGTGAGTGTTTTTAAGTGTGTTCAAGTCTTTGCCCTGTAATAGACCCAAGGTGTACCCCGCCTCGTCCCCTGGGGTTGGCACCAAGCCTTCTGTGACCCTGGACTTGATAAGCGCTATAGAGATTTTGCTAAGACTATCACTTCTACAATTCCTGTTCATTTTTTTCCTACCATGCATTACACAATTACTAATTACACAATAAATCAGTTTGCCGGAGCCATGATTCGACTGCCTGCTTTCATGTCTGAAACGATGGCCTCCCAGGAACTCCAGTAGATTTAATTTAGTAGGTCGACAAGCTAGTGTAGTTTATTGGGTACAGCGGTCAATAGTTTGGGGGCATTTTATTGGAAAATCATCAACTACAGCATGGTAACAGAAACTGTACTTTTATGGTTTTAACTAGCTATGAGTAATTTTAGAAGAAGGGTCATCAAACTAACTAGATGGAAAAGCATTCACAGTCGGGAGTCATGACATCTTCTCAATCAACTGACCTCAGATGGTTTGCCCATAAACTTAGTCGCCCATTATTACACGAAGGCGCTTTATATTTCAATATACAATACTATATAACATATATATACGTATATCTGAAACGCTGGCCTCCCAGGAACTCCTTTAATGCCCCAAACATGTGGAAATGGTTTGGAGTGAGGTCAGGACTGTACGGGGGATGTGGCAATAACTCCCAGCTTCTTTAAAGCGTTTGCACCATTTTTTTTATTATTACTTTTTTTTTTTTTATACAATAGGATGCAGTTTTGGGGGGGAAAAAATGGAAAACACTTAAAAACATTTTGTACGTGTGATAGTATTTAGCTTGGAGCATATGGACCAAGTGAATGCATGTAATAAATGTAAAAATGCATTTATTACATGCATATTTAAACATTGCATGCTTATGAATTAACTTGTTTTCTAAAATTTTATTAATTCCAAAGACCTTTGTGTCATTTAGATTTGTCTTTTGTGTGTGTGTGTGTGTGTGTGTGTGTGTGTATATGTGTTTTGAAAACTGTAATGTATTCTACAGAATTAAAACAAGTGTTTTCTTTCTTTCTTTCTTTCTTTTTTCTTTAAAACAATAAAAAAATCTTAGCAACTGGGAATAAAGCTGTGAGAGAGTTCTGCTGTTTCAGGATCAGATTAATGCAGGACTGTACAAGCTACACGAGCGATTGCGCAAAAGTATGTGTGTGTGTTAAAATTTGGACTCCTGATTTAAGGTTTACATGCCGCTAAAGGAGAAGAATAGCAGAATCTGCCGCAGCTTATAGCTGTAAATGTGAGTAGCAGATGTTTCCAGAAATGAGAACGCAGCTGAGGATGTGATTGTATTTAGCAGGAGAGAGAAGCAGAAGTGGAAGCTGAGAAAGACAAAGGAATAAAGAAAAAGTGTGTACTTGGATCGTAGAACAGGATCCACTCCTACTGTGGGCTCGTCGAGGATGAGGAGACGAGGGTTCTGAAGCAGAGCCGCGCCAAGAGAAACGCGACGTCGCTGCCCCCCGCTGCAAACAGCCAAAGTACCAGCAGTTAATAACTAATAAACAACCTTTTACCCACCAGTAATAGCAACTTTATGGTACGAATATTAATGAGAAATCGAGAATTATGAACAAAAGTGTTGCACCATGTGGGAAATTTTCTTTCCATACTTTTTAAGGTTCTTTTATGCCCAGATTTACTATTGCTGGTAGATGATTCTAACATCACTCTTGGTTTCCAAAAAAAAAAAGAACATTAATGGCAGCTTTGCCAGACTATTTCGAAAAGTTGGTTTGAAGCCGACACCCACTTGCCTTCTGTATGGCATTCCCATTTTTTAGACATTTTAGTTTTGGAACGTGCCACAGCCAGATAAACTAGAATAAAGCTACACTTCAAAAAAATTAATGCTTGGACTGCTGATATAGACTTTGTTAAAGAATCGACAACGTGATTAGTTTTATGTAAATTGAAGCCATGTGTGAAACACTGTGTTTTTTTCTTTTTTTTCTTTTCTTTTTTTTATTTGTGTGTGTGTTTACATTTTTTACTCTGTGATTCGCTTATTGTTCATTTTACGTGTCCCTCCCCTTTACATTTTTTCACCCAACTCTTGAAGCATTGCATTTCTTTGTGTTCATATTTGTATTTCCAATAAAAAAGTTATTAACAAAAAAAGTGTTCAGAATTTACACACTAAATATACATCAAAGAACAAATAAGTATATATAATCAAAAATATTTACCATACATTTATAAACACTATTATTAATTGAAACAGAAGTTCAAATAAAACAAATAAAAATTTACAACATTAAAGTTTTAAATTAACAACAAAATACGCCTGATGATCATGTATCAATTAAACAAATTCTAATGATTAACAAATAATTATTGAGAAACTACCATCTGAACCATTTCCAACAATTGAAAAAACTATTCGACATCAATGAAGCTAAAATCAACAAATTATGAACTGATTACACCATAAACAACCAATTAACCAACCGATTAACCATTTAAATATGGACTTATTGCCCAACAGTGCATAAAGCAATTTAAATTCAACGTCAACATCAAATATGACTCTGTCACACACACACACACACACACACACACACACACACACACACTCAGGCCCAGAATATTTACCGCACTTCTGTTGTCTTTGTCCTCTTGCTACAATCAATATTGATTCTCACCTCTTACTTTCCCTTCATTTGGATTTTTGAAGTACTGCTGTTCCCTGTGCCATTCAGAGCTTTGTTTCTCAGGCTGCTCGACCTAGTTTTAGATTATTTGTCCTCGGTGACTCGCTGGATTACGAGCCCTGGCTTGTTCTTACTAAAATTGCTGATTACTCTACATGCAAATCATAATAAATATCCCTGATTTATTATAGTTTGAAGCAATTTTCAGAACTGAATTTATTACAGACATTTATTTGCTAGTAAACACTTTCAGTGTGTTTAAAGTTTCCCCTATAATAGTACAGGCGTAGCAGGTCGCCATGCCAACAAGAGCATGAAAATCGAATCCCGTCTGATATCCACTCATAGGGAAATAATCATTTGCATTTGGGAGTCTGTGTGAGATGCCTCTCTCGCTCTCTCTGTGCTTCGATCTGAAGACCGCAAACAACTAAACCGCGCTCATTTTTGGTGAACGGCGAACTGATCAATACAGAGTACATGTTGTTTATACAGATGTTGATGGTGACGCCGCAAATCAAGGAAAAGCACCTCATGTCCAAGTACAGCACAATTTACTCCTGCCTATAATAATGGGTTTAGTTGTTATAAAAGACATGTTAAGGGGAATTTAACAATCTCAATCGTTCAGTAGCATTTAATGGCTAACATTATTTGAATTAACTGGCTCACTGATACTGTGTGATGAGATCAGACTTCCTGTTTAATTGGGAAAAGATGTATTAGAATAGAAGAATATTCCCATGAGCTGAATGAGGCTGAATTATATTAATATAATGTAATATAATATAGTAGATACAATATTTCCATTTTTATCACCGTGGTAGAACCTCCGGTCAATATTCACTGGAAGAGCCAATTAGCATAATCTGCATGTCTTTGGAGTGTGGGACAAAACCAAAGTACCCAGAGCAAACCCACGAAGCACAGGGAGAACATGCAAACTCCATGCACACAGACCTGAGGTGGGAAGCGAACCAGGACCCTGGAGGTGCAAGGCGACAGTGCAAACCACTAAGCCACCGTGCCGCCGTGACATGACATGACATGACATGATATGATATAATATAATAATGGATGTTTTCCATGTTACATTTTCTGCATAAATTATATATTTTTGTTGTGTTAGTGTTTTTCTAACTGGTAGCTTTGACAGTAATTTGTGTCAAATAAATACATCTTATTAATTCTCTCCTTTTTTTTTTTTTTCGACCTTAACTTCCTCTTGCCACGATACCTGAAACCATTTCTAGGGGAAATACTGACTGAACACTTTCCAGACTGTGTCATGTGGTCTTTGTTTCAGGCGGTTATTTCTAAATATGGCGTACTTTAAGCGTTTAGAAAAGATTTACATTAACTCATACAGCTGATATAAACACTGGAAAAGATTTCTGTAGGAAAATACAGAGGTGGGTGAAAAGTAACTAGGCATTAAAAATTGGTAATAAAGTCTGTATTTCTAATACTAGTTTATTGAAAGTTGTACATGTACTTTATTACACAGGAAAATGAAAGGAAATTTGAACATAAGCCCTGGTGGCATCAACCAGTTGTTTGGGATATTGCTGAGAACGTCATGAATCCGTGCCTCCAAGTCCTCCAGTGCACGAGGCTTTGTCCTGTACACCTCATCTTTTGTGTCAGGAAAAAAAGTAACATGCAGTGTGATCAGGACTTCTTGGAGACCATTCGCGAGGTCCGAGTTGTCCCGGCTAACGTCCTGGAAAATGCTGGTCTAACCGCGCACGCACGCACAGTAAAAGCAAAATGGGCTGGTGCACCATGGGGTTGTGCTCCGGGGATACTAGAAGTTCTAAAGGCTTCAAATATTGATGGCTAATATAAAAAAACACATCGATTCTAAACACATGAACACACCTCGAACCTCAGGCTGCTCTATTACGGCAAAAGATCTTGATAAACTGGATCTCCAAAGCTTGTTCGATGAAGAGAAAGTGTACAGTATGGCAGTTTTATTTTGAGCTTTGTTTTCCATTTGTGCAATAGGAGTCATGAGTTTCGTTTTGAGCACTAGGATACAGATGTAGGAGTTGACAGATGTAGCGTGATAGGAAGAAATAGCTTGTAGATGGGAACGGACGAAAATGACGAGGGTTAAAATCGAAATAATATTTTTTTTTTTGGACTAACTCGCTGTAGACTCCAAGCCATGGATTAACATCAATAAAGTGATTCGTCATATCCGTTCAGCCACTCCAGCCTTTTGTGCATTTGAGGAACTTTCCAGTCTCTAAAAAATGTTGCGTGTATAAATAGACCTGAAGCAGCCATGCATGTTCTACACAACCTGCCCTTCGACACTACATACACAGATACCTCTCATTAATAACAACTCACTAGGTTAAAAAATACATCAAATGTCAAATATAAGCCTTCGACTATACACAGAATTTATCAGATCCGAGCTCCAAGCTTGTCATGTTTTTTTCCTTACATAAAGTTTTATAGTGTTAAAGGTATTTGTCCTGGAAAACGTGACCGCTGAGCAATTAAAGGCCAATAAATAAACAAAGGACGTGATAAAAGAGAGAGATGCACAGTGAAGGTGAAAGAGAAAACAAAGAAGTGAATATTGTTGGCATTAGCAGTGAAAAGCTGGTCCACATTCATCATGTCAGTGAGGATTCATTCTGATGGAAATTAATCAACTTTATACAAAAGAGTCCGTCACACAACAAGACCTGCTTTCTTTTCCTGTCCTTTCTGCTGCTCTTTATGTCTCTTCTGCTCTCTCAGTTCACAGTAAACCGCATACATACTGTACATATCAGCACTCTTTGAAGCAAAATCATTGTATGAAATCAATCCCAGGCAGTACGGTGCAGAATTTGAACTGAACAATTGAAGAAATGAAGGTGCGAGGAGGGAACAGTGCCAATCACTAAGCCATTCTTGAAATGTTATAAACTGTAGGTCGGTTTAATCTGAATGTAAAATGCAAACATGGAAAATGCATGAAGGCATTGTACATGGAAAGTGTTAGAAGTTCACCATGAGTGCCGTATGCACAATCTTTTTTTCCCCGGGTCTTAATGAGAGTTGTGCATCAAGATAATCTTTATTTTGCACATATACATTACTGCACAGTGAATTCTTTTCTTTGCATATCCCAGTGAAGCACATTCAGTCGGTTATGATACGGTACCTGGGGGTAGTTAGGTACTGTAGTTAGGTTGGTGAGTGGGTAGATACTAGGGATGTGCAGCACCATGGATCACCCAATACGATATTATCACAATACCGAGGTGTTGATTCGATTTGTATGGTGGTACTGTATCACGCTTTTATAAATACCCCGATTTAGGACATAATTCGCTCCTACCACACAGGGCGCTGTGCTGCCCGCCAAAGTATGCATAGTTTAGACTGCACCACCTGTGCACCACATTTTATCACCTTAAATGCAAAGTTATATGCCTCCGAGTGGCGCAGTGGTAAAGTGCTCATCCTATCAACCGGAGATCGCAAGTTCGATTCGCGAGTGATGCTGTAACCTCTCGCAGCCGGAGGTCTAGAGAGAGCTGATTGGCCGAGCTCACTCACAGGGGAGGGATGAGAGGTACTTCGTGCTCCCACATTAATCACGGCTCTACAGCCAATCAGGGGCGTTTGTGAGCTCGCGCAAGCGGAAGGAGCGGATAGCGCTGTCCTCCGAGTGTGTTACGCCGTCCCTAACGGTGCGTAGAGCGAGCAGTTTGAAAAGATGCGGTCGGTTGGCGTCACGTAGTTCAGAAGAAACACGTGATAGTCTTCGGACCTCCCGACTGAGTCAAACAAGTAGTAGTCTTAATGTGGGAGCCCCCTAGTGACGGGGAGGAATTGGACACGACTAAATTAGGGAGAAAATTGTGGAAAAAAACAAAAAAATTATTAAATTTTTACATTTTTACATTTAAAATGCTTATATATGCTTATATATATATATATATATATATATATATAAATGAATTAAACAAAAAAAGTCAGTGTGGTGATACATGAATTGACACACGAAAGCATTGTGTTATGTCACGGAATACGAACCAGTACATACCAACCTACTGGTTTGATTGATTGGTACAGTAGGCAGGTTGGTTGGTTTGGTCGATGGGTAGGTGGAAGGTTATTAGGTAAGTAAGTAGGTTAGTTATTAGGGAGATAGTAGGTAGGTTATATTAAAATACTATATTACCATTAAACACTATCAGGAACATAAAAACAGATAAATTTTTTTTATAAAATAACACAAGTGTCAGACATGCACAGTGTGGTTAATTTGTGTGGTTATAAAACCAACAAAACATATACAGTATGTTTAAGAAGGAAATCTTTATGAGAGCATTTCACAATTTTCAGCGTCACCAAGCCTGACTGAGACTCTGCTTCATATCCAACCACCTGCAGTGCATTAAAATGAACAGGAATGCATCGTCTGCACCTGAGGTTTCTGACGAGACTGTTCTTCTGCGGCAGGTCCAAAAACTCGATGAGGAACTTCATCCGCTCACGTGTCTCTTTGGATGAGAGCCCGTGGATTCGGCCAAAGAACCAGAGCGTGTCGCTGATGGTGAACTCGTTATACAGCGCTATGTCCTGCCATGAAGAGATGAACGGTCACGTGAGCATTACTAAACACACACACACACACACACACACACACACCTGTCACCAGTAGCATGCTGACTTTATACACATTCATCCATCCATGCACTTATTACATGATAATATTGTAATTATAAATAACTATTTGACTGGGTGGAGTTTGCATGTGTTATGAAACAGAAAGTGATCACAAGACAAACAGTCACGTACTGCAGAAAGCTTTTAATGGTTTAATCCTGGGTGTGGACATACTGTACTGCAGACTCATCTGTTAACTGTTTTATTACATTACATCATTACTTCACATACAAATAAAGTCAGAAAAACATTTCATAGATCTTACTAACCCACTCAACAAAACATTCATATTAGATCATTAATAATCGAGTAAATCCACTTCTCGAAAAATGTCTTTGCATGAACTACACAAGCAAAGTGTGTCATGGTGCATAGTGACGGTCTCACCTGTGGCATGTATCCCACCATCCTTCCAGGCACCTCATGTCCGGGAAACGCCGGCGGCTTCCCGAGCACGCTGATGTGACCTCGAGAGATCTTCAGAGTTCCCACGATGCACTTCAGTAGAGTCGTCTTCCCACAACCGCTCGGACCCAGCAAGCCGTAACTGATAAAGACAAGTAAGGAAGTGAGATTTAGAGTTTAAAGATTAAAGTTGAACTCAAATTAGTGAGATTTATTGGTGAAGGTTTAAAAATATCATGTGCAACAAGACGTACATCAAGATTGTATGCAGATTGCTGATTGTAAGTGGCACAAAATGTCAAAAATCGCAAATATTATTGATGATCATGAGAAACTGTATGAACAATACTAAAACTTTAGTTTACAGCATCGTCAGCTTCCTCCTCTACCAGTTTTAGTTTCACTAAACAGTGGTTATAGTGCAGCTATGCACCTTTAACCAACAGCTTCCCACACACAGCTTGTGCATCTCATGTCTCTTGAACACAAAATCGCCGGTACATATTTAACATTTTGTAACATTATTTCTCTGTCTCACTGCAGTGCTTACTCTACAGAATCCCACATGGCTTTGTTAAATGCATAACCTGGTGCTCGAACAACATCCAAATTGTATAATGCCCTGTTTGATGAAACGTACCATTGATGTTAAGTACTGCATTCATACCTGCCATGTGTAAGAGCATTAACTTGTTGTTATTTTCTTATTGGTTATGCACTGCCACGAGGGTTCACTGGTGACCACTTCCGTTTCCTATATTTGATGTGGCGGTTCATTTGTTTATATATCGGGCGAGTAGCGGGGCCAACTTTCTGTTGACCGTATTGCGTATTGCTTCGTCATTGTTTGTATCTGTTTGTCTCTGTGTGTTTGATTCAAATAAATCAATGCAAGTTAAAACTTTAATGTCGATCGACAACGAACGAGTCACGGATGTTCCCACTATCTTGCCTGTATGCGGCGATTGGACGCCGCTTCACCATGTTTTACTGCTGGAGCGACTGCAACGAACGGCAATAACAGAGTATAAACATCTTTTTATTGGCCTCAACATTTTTCAAAAACTCTTTGAACACATTTAAGCCACTCGCAGCTGCTGCGTTGCACAGGAAGTATTTTTGCTTCACTGATCACATGACAGAGAGATGGGATGCGATTGGCTCGTCACAGCTTTTGCTTGGAAATCTGGCGGCTACGTGTCATGCTTTGCTCACAATGTGACCGTTTAAAGCTTCTGAAATAAATGTATATAATGGTTTTCAAATTAGATGCTTTGTAATAGACAGCGTTGTGTCAATAATTCGCCAAAATGGGTAAAAGTCTGAAAATGACCTCCACACAGTAAAATCCCCAGTGTTGATTTAAAACTGAAAAAATGAGTTCATATGAGTCCAGCAGGATCTGTATGTAGCACAACGTAGGGTGTTCAAACAAAATGTAACACTGGGAATTTTACTGATCAGCACACACACACACACACACACAATCTGGGAACGCCAGTTAGCCTCCACCACATGTGAAACCCAGAAAGCAGAGGGAGAACTTTCCATAGGATCAACTTGGTGGTGGTAGGGTTTGAACCTGGGACCTTACAAACCATAAACCAATGCCTTAACCAATGCCTACCCCTGCCTCACACTGTACAAACTTCACAGACACTGGGACGGAGGTGAGACTCGAACCCCCAACCATGGAGATGTGATGCAGCTACCGACTGAACCACAGGGCCACCTACTTACTCACACTCACTCATTGTCTATACCTCTTAATCCTGTATTCAGGGTCGTGGGGAGCCTGGAGCCTATCCCAGGAGACTTAGGGCACGAGACAGGGTATGAGGTGCCAATCCATCGCAGGGCACATAGATACACACACCCATTCACACACTATGGGCAATTTTGGGAACGCAAATTGTCCTAATCTGCATGTCTTTAGACTGTGGGAGGAAACCAGACTACCTGAAGGAAACCCACCAAGTACGGGGAGAACATGCAAACTCCATGCACACGGAGACGGGAATCAAACCCGGACCCTGGAGGAGCAAGGCGACAGTGCTGATCACTAGACTAGTCTAAATTAACAGACATTATAGTGCAGGGATTCATATTGGGAAAAAAAGAATCCCTGTAATTACTCATTTCTATTTCGATTAGATTAGATTAGATTAGATTAGATAAGGATGCACTGAAGTGCTTTATAAACCTGTGTATAGTTTAAAAACAGACACTGGGACAGAGAATAGATGAGAAATCAGAGTATACTACATCCTTATACACGTCTGTGCATACACATTTTTCTGTTCGCTTGCAGAATTGGTGTGACCAGTAGACACGTCTGAAGGATGCGTGAGATCCTGACACAGTGTGTGTGTGTGTGTGTGTAGCTGTGGAGTGGTGCCGTTATAGACGAGTTATATCGGTTAAACATTAGCAACTGTCCTAAGTGTCTGAGTGTGTGTGTGTGTGTGTGTGTGTGTGTGTGTGTACTGTATATAGAAATGGAGCTAAAACGAACAAGCCATGTGTGTGTTTATGTGAAAAATGAAGAGAGACAGAGAGAGAAAGAAAGAGACAGAGAGTTAGAGAGACAGAGCGTATAATCCATACTCACATCTGGCCCTGAGGTACGGTGAGGTTGAGGCTGCTGAGGACGCGCAGCTTGCCGTAGGAGCGACACACATCCCGACACTGAATAGCTGAACTACTTCTGCTCCCCGAGAGAGAAGCCTCCAGGTCTGCCTTCATCATCTCACACTCACCACCACTCTACACACACACACACACACACACACACACACAACAGAAACAATATTAATGCCAACTGACACACAAGATCACTTCACATCCATGAATTTGTTCTGATGGAAATAATAGACGGGGAAAGAGATGAGACAGTAAAATCGTCTTCTGCTTTTAAACGTAATATACAAAAACCTACAGTAACTGCTGTAACAAAGCGCTGGCACTGGAGACTCCTTCCAAAAATGTTAAATAAATGTCTCATTAGAACTAATTTTTACGTGATTTGCTTTGTAGACGATATCAAAAGTTAGTCAATTAAACAATACCTTCTGACCAATCAGAATCAAGAATTAAAACATGACTATGGCCACCGTATGCTTAATAAAGACTCAATATTGGTTCCTTCGAGGCATGGACTCCACTAGACCTCTGAAGGTGTGTGTGGTATCTGTCTCCAACCCATCAATATACTGTAGCAGTTCATTTAAGTTCTGGAATTTGCGAGATAAGGGTTTTCATGAAAGCTGAGTCAATACCGCAGACTCGCTTTCATCTCGTAGTGAATCCTGGTGCCATCTTTTCCTCAGACACCCGGCCATCCACAAGATGTAAAAGAAAATATGATGCATCAGACCAGGCCACCTTCTTCCATCACTCTGTGGTCCAGTTCTAATGGCCATTGCAGGAGTTTTTAAAGGCGGACACATGGGTCAGCATGACAGGTCTGTAGGCAGCTTTACACAACAAACTGGGATGCACTGTATATTCTGACTCCTTTCTACTAGAGCAAGCATTAACTTCTTCAGCCATTTGATCTACAGTAGCTCTTCTATTGGATCAGACTACACGGGCCAGCCCTCGCTCTCCATGACCAGGTGATCCTGTTGCCGGTTCTCCAGTTTTCCTTTTTTGGACCACTTTTGGTAGGTCCTGACCAATGCAACCAATGGAACAAGAGCAGCAGTTTTGGAGTTGCTCTAACCAATCATAATTTGGCTCAATCAAATTCTTACACTTGTCCATTTTTTCTTCTTTTTTTGTCTCCACATCAACTTCAGGAACAAAATGTTGACTTGCTGCCTAATATATCCAATCCACTTCAAGGTGGTGTTGCAATGAGATAATCAACGTTATTCACTTCACCTGATAGAGGACATAAAGTTATGGCTGATCAGTGTATATTGTTTATGTCAGAAATAGTCATTGTTTGAGATATTGTGAATTGCCAGGTAAACTTAGAGTAGTTCCTTTACTCACTCACTCACTCACTCACTCAACATATTGCTAAACTGCTTTATTCTTTCTAGATGGTCACAGGAGGAACCTGGGTTACCCAGAGGAATCCAAGCACGGGGAGAACATGCAAACTCCGGGAACACAGAGCCGATGTGGGAATCGAACCCGCACCCTAGAGACGCAAGGCGACAGTACTAACCACTAGGTCATCGTGCCGCCTACATTCCTTTACATTGCATTAAAAAAAAAAGTGCTGTTTTTTTATGCAAAAAGTCATTTGTTTTATGATAAAATGTTTGCACCAAAATTCTTTCTGGGAAAAGCATGATATTTGAAATTAGAGGCCAGTCATAGCTTTTTACCATTAACAGAATAGAAAACATGTAAAACATCAATAACGTCATAACCTAGTCAACCCGGGTCTCCTGAAAGAGATCTGTTTACTTCCTGCACGTCTGTGACATGATCTCAGTAAGGCGCTTTACTTTTGGCAGATTAAACAACCGATTGTTTGTTTAACCATGCATACGTGAAACCATATGTGACAGATCAGCTGACTGCATTGTCATTGTGAGTGTAATTGTCAGTGAACAAACTGGTTCGGAGTGTCGACATGCTGAAATCTCAGCAACTCTGTATGCGTAAATGCCTGAGTTATATATATATATATATATATATATATATATATATATATATATATACACAATCAACTCAGACGCGTGAGGTCAGGTTTTTCTCTTACAGATGATCATTTATCTTTACGATGATCTCTATCTGTTTTAATCCTCTTATCTCTCTGTGTGAAATGTGTACTGTATTCAATACTGTTTATTTTTATCTTCTAATATACACTACCGTTCAAAAGTTTTAGAACACTTGCAAATTTCTTTGTTTTTGTTTAGTGATTTATTTTCTACA
>JAQMYJ010000005.1:5238804-5252380 GCA_030014305.1 Clarias laeviceps
TTCAGCATTCCTTTACAATGTAGAAAGAAATAAAAATCAGGAACCATCATGGAGTTAGAAAGTGACCCCAAACATTTTAACGGTAGTGTATATGAACTTGAGTAACATCCAATTCTTTATCCATAGGTTTTCAAACATCAAACTCTGGTGCGCAGTCATGTTGAAACTGGTGTGGGGTTGATTTTCGGGAGTTGGTCTTGGCCCCTTCCTTCCAGTAAAAGGAACTCTTAATGCTTCAGCATACCAAGACATTTTGGGCAATTTCATGCCTCCACCTTTGTGGGAACAGTTTGTGTATGGCCACTGCCTGTTCCAACATGACTGCGCACCAGGGCACAAAGCAAGGTCCGTAAAAGACATGGATGAGCGAGTTTGGTGTGGAAGAACTTGACTGGCCTGCACCTCAACCCGATAGAACACCTTTGTGATGAATTAGAGTGAAGGCTGCGAGCCAGACCTTTTCCTCCAACATCAGTGTCTGACCTCACAAATGCTCTTCTGGAAGAACGGTCAAAAATTCCCATAAACACACTCCTAAACTTTGTGGAAAGCCTTTACAGAAGAGTTGAAGCCGTTATAACTGCAAATTGTGGGCCAAAATCATATTAAACCCTATGGATTAAGAATTGGATGTTACTCAAGTTCATATGCACGTACAGTAAAGGCAGGTGAGCGAATACTTTTGGTAATACAGTATAGTGTATTTCTATACCACTACATGTTGAGAAGTGTGTGTGTGTGATTGTCAGTGAATGTGTGCGAGTAAAGACACACCTGGTTACAGTGCTATTCTTTTCCACCGTCTCCATCAGTCTGTTGAAGGCATCTGTTACATTACTGCCAGTGTTATTGCTCTCCAGTTTAGCAGTGGTCAGTTCATACAGCTCTGGATCCACGCCTATAAACACACAGTATTTACACTTTATAATATTCCCCCAACATGTACACACACATTGTGGATATCAATGCCTATAGAAACAACCCTAATCCTCAGACTCTGGTCGATTTAATCAGGCTGAACTTATTTTTCTTCTCTTTCACGTTCACACAGACACAAATGCTCAATTAAAGCCAATCTTTCAATGCAATGCTGAGACAGCCATCTCATTAGTAGACGAGTTATATATATATATATATATATATATATATATATATATATATATTTATTTGAGTACATTAAGTTCAAAAGTATGACTAGACCAGATATCTTTGTGTGTCAAAAGCAAGGGCTCTCCACACTTCTACACATATTTCTTTTTATACAAAAATGTTGAATGTTGGGACTAAAATGAAAAGAAATGTCAAAGATCAGACATCAGAGCTAATACTAAGCTATATATCTATTCAAGCAATACCTCTACCCCAATAACAGGTCTTGTCAACTTATCAAATAAGGTACTGTATTAATGCATTTGGAAACAGAATATGCAAAATGAAAATGTAAAAATGAAAGGAAAAAAAGGAATCTTTTCAAAGTGAATGTCAGGAAGATTCAAAGAACAAAGTTGTGAAAATGGCTCTTTATGAAGTTAAAGATGATGATTTATGATAATGATAATTTGTGTGACCTTACAGCCACAACATTACAATGCAAAACATTATGTCCAGTAATATGTTGCTTCCCCTTGTGCCATTGGAGCAGCTCTGACTCCTCACGCGTGACTGTGCGGGACCCCTGGGTGTGACATTAGCATGGCACCAGATCCTTTGGGTGCTTTGGGTTGTGGACTGCGGCTTCTCTGGATTGGATTTGTTTGTCCGGAACATCCAAAGGGTTTGCAATCTCAAGAGTTTGGAAGTCGGGTCGACGGTCTTAGACTCTTTGCTTGATGGATCTCATGTGCAGTGGGCTGTAGAGCACTGAGTGTTCTGGGGCCTTTCTATTGTAGCTATTTCTTCAGAGGGATTGGACCAGACAGACAAGTCTTTGGTCCCTGCGGGTATGGGAGAGCCTTGGGTGTTTATATTCCTGCCACCAATTTGCTGGTACAGTAAACCCTTGGATTGCGAGTAACTTGGTCTGCGAGTGTTTTGCAAGATGTTTATTTAAAATTGCTAAACGAACAAGGTCTTGAAATACGAGTAAATACGCTTTGTTTGCAGAGCATCACATGATTACAACTGAGCCAAATGGGTCTTCTCTCTGTCGCGCTGTGAGATTGTGGGTAATCGTCTCCCATGCTTGGTCTCAGCGCGCGTGTGCGCACGTGTACTGTTTACTGTAACATTGTGATTACATGTGTGTGCATGATCGTAAAGCATTTTTTTATTGTGTGTGCAAGTTTAGTGACTGTTCTTTAGTGTCTGTACTACAACAAAGGCTCTCCTGAAATTTTTTTTTAAAAGGCTGTAGCAGTACAAGCGATGAATTTGTTCAACAACAATGCAATTTCACATTTTCGCTAAATCCTCAAAAGGAGGCAAAAGCAAGTGTCATTAGAGAGGTTCCTTGTTAGTCATACAAAGAGAAGATTCCAGTGATCAGACAGAGAGCAGTGATTCCGTTAGTGTGTGTGTGTGTGTGTCATACACAACAACCCCTTTCTCCTCCTCCTCTCCTCTCCTCTCTCGTCTCACTTACAGCAGCTTTGATTCTTTTAAGGTACAGTGCCGGTTAATTTGTTTTATTTTTACATTATATTTTGTATTAATTATTTTTATATGAATATTTTCCATTATTTCGTATGGGGAAATTCACTTTGATATGAGTGCTTTGATATATGATCACAGAATGAATTATGCGCATAGTCCAAAGTTTAACTGTATATAAGTGGCTAATCAGTGAAGACCTCAATTGCTGAGAAACTGTGTATTGTCCCATGATTTTATGCAAAGTGATTCCCCATTTAACATTCTTATTGTCCTCTGAAGAAATGCCTAAAACACTAAGTAGGTACAGTACAGGTCATTTTGCGAACTAACTCTTACTTACAGTAACAGTCTGCATCCATATTGACACAATATTTATTTACACTGCGCCAAATGATTTGTAAAGATCCTGAAAAAGTGTTGGATTGAATACTAGAAAGTACTACTCTATTCAACTTTACTGGTTTGACATCAGCGTTCTCTTGCTGTAGTATTCAAGCATTTGAATTCAGTTAATCTGGTGTAGCAGAAACACAGAGAAACTAAAAGGTCTGGATCATGAACACCATCACCAAAAACAGGGAATTTGTTCCATAAGAAATTATAGGATGCAGGAAATGAAAGAAGAATTCACGGCAAGACAATCACAGTACTTTACTAAGGATGCAAGGATATGTGTACTGTACAGTACATGCAGTATGCACATGTATATGTGTTAAAACCACAGCTGTGCTAAATACTCAAATCTGATTGGTCAGATGATGTTAAGAAATTTTCTATAATAGCTTTGACATGATCACATCGTACAAATAGTTGATACAGTGAATAATTAAGGAGATGTTTATTTAACATTTATGGAAAGGAGCCTTTGGTGCCAGAGTTGACATTAATCAATTTGTTTTTATTACGTTCTCTCAAATTTTCACCCATCCCAATTATTATTAATAAGAAATGTAAATTATGCTATAAACTTTGGTACGTTTTTGCATGTTACATATAATGTGATGCTCTTATTTAGAAAAGTTATTGTATTATTTCCTGCATGTGTATTAATCAACTTTAATCGCTGGCTTTATTTCACTACGTTTTAAGAAATTTTAGGTGAAATAGTTCTAAATTTAGCACGTCAACTGCTAAATTGTACATATATTAAAAAAAAAAATCTTCAGAATAATTCTCCAAAAAATTTATTTTACAGAGATAATACTGCTATTTCATCAACATTCATTTTCACTTTTTTTTTTTTTCATAGTCCTATTTAAAGGGTTTCCTTTGCTCACTCATTACACATTGCAATATGATGGGCTCATTTCGCTCAACTTTGATACAAAAATTTGAAAAGTTTGAAGTTGCATAAACAAACTTGTTTTAGAGGGTTTTTTTTTGCCTTACATTATTCCAATAATGCTTTTTTTGTCATACTATAAGCATCCTCTAATAGTGTTAATGTTTAAATTTGTTTAAATATCATTCATAAAATCAATTTTGATAAATGTTATTTATTTATTTAATAAATAAAACTACTAATCCCTGGCAAATTGCTGCGGCATACATATAACACAATAAACATTATAATACTTGCTGTTATAAGGAAATAATCAACTAATAATAATTTTAATAATAATAATTTCGCATTTGTGTCGGGCTTCAATGTTCCTCCTCATTATTAACGCCAACACTAAATGCCAAAACCTTAGTGACAAAATGAGTATTAGATTATTTGGTTTGTAATTCTACAAAAATGAATTCGCGAAACATTCCCACAGGTATCAATTTAATCTTTTTAAAGTACAATTTTTTTTAATCATAGCTGCCATGTTTGTTGCTTATTAGGTGACTTTGGTGACATTTTTGTGACAACTCTAGCATTTACAGTACTGTGCAATGGTGTCTTGGGCACCATATTATACGCTGTACCAATTTTGTTATATATGTCTATCATGTCTGCATAATTATGTACAAAATCATTCAGTATTTCCACATATAACTAAAAATTAATAAATAAATAGCATTACAGAAGAATATATGCATATGACAAAGTTACCAGAAGAACTCATTCTCCAACAGCTGATTTATTATAAAACTGAACAAATCTGTGTCCTTTCTATTTTTATGCAAATTAAAAATATTTATGTACTATATATATTTTTTTCTTTACAGCCATGCATATATTCTCTTGTAATGTTATTCATTTATTAATTTTTAAGTTATATATGGAAATACTGAATGATTTTGTACATAATTATGCAGACATGATAAACATACAGTATATAACAAAATTGGTACAGAATATAATATGGTGCCTAAGACTTTTGCACAGTACTGTATTATTATAATAATAATAATAATAATAATAATAATAATATCACGTTATACAGTCATATAACATGATTTATCATGATATATCATCACATCCTTAGTATAGAATGTCAGTAAGTGTAGCTCAGGACTGTTCTTAGTCCTCTAACCTGGTATCGGTGCATCAATGTCACTGTCTGAGCTACAGTCCTCCACAGGCCCAAAAAAATCAAGGTTGAGTTGTATGACAGCGCCCCCTGGTGCTGCGAGGCATAATGGCAGCACACAAGGAGGCAAGTGAGGGTTAAACAGAGGTTAATGCTTTCAAACACACAACCAAACACATACATACTCACCTGCTAAAAGATTTAAGTTATAAAAGTTATAAAACATATATGAATTTATAGAAATTAAGTAAATAGAAGAATCAGAAAAAGTTTTAGATGTAGTTTTCAGATTTCAGATTTAGAAATTTGGATCGCCTACACACCAACACAGGGGAAGGTAATTCGTAACTTCCAAGAAGACCAAAAAAATGCTGATAATTGGAATGAAAAATTTTACACAGAAGAATGAGAATGACATTTTAGAAAAAAACTAAACATACAAAAAAAACAATCAAAAGCACTGCCTGTCTGTTGACGCCAAAACTAGTCAGCGGGTCTATTATGTAGATCTTATAGTTTGTTGACACGTTTAAGGATTTCTTGTTGGCTACGGGACTAGTCGTTTGTCTTTCATTACACCATGGCTGCAAGTAGATCAGTATAGTACGGTTCTGCATACCATCAAAAGATTCAGTGGTGGTCCGCAGTACTGGAAAGAGGGAAGAGCAGCTACCTGCCAAAACCCACATTCACAACCAGTCATGCAAGCAGTTTTAGCAAGAAAACTCATTTGATAACGTTATGTCATCTTAAACAACTTTTTAGCAATTACCTTCTTAGTAATTACTTCAGAGTATTTCAGAATTGTTTCTGAACCGTCTGTGTTCTGTTTGGTTACTGTTAGTTAACGTGAGCGAGAGTTTCTGCCAATGCTCTGACATGACTCACCTCACCACTTCGTTCACAGCTAACACAAGCCACAAAGCTAACTATATTCTAACTCAAGGCTGAATCATAAATACATCTTCAACCCCTAATCAAGGGCACTACTTGGCGTATGGAACAAGGGATTCTACACCCTACATTGAGCACTAGATTTCAATTTTATGCTATTTGGAATTCAACAGTTAGTTAGCTGAGGCTATTCCAAAGTGGAATAAATGGAGACTGTTCACCACTTCAATGGTTTATTCTCCTCACCTTTTGGCTGCATAGTACCAGTAAGAATTTAAAACTACTGTACCTTCACCCCTGCATTGCACACTGCAATAAATTATATACAGGGAGTCAGGATCCATAGGCAATTTTCCTTATATGACATTTTATATTATGTCTTTTATTTAAGACACAAGACCTTACAACATAGGTCTTGTATACAAAGCAGGATTATTAACAGAAGTTGAGAGACATTGTTGCTGAATTTTACAGCATTTATACATTTGCCTATGGATCCAGACTTTCATGCCACCCTGTGTACCTAGTCCTCACCAGGCTGAATTAGGAAGAGTGAAGAAAAGTGTATCATTTTGAAAAGAGATTTTATCAGGACAGGAAAGACAGTCAGAACAGGAAGGAATAGAAGAAACAATGTAAAGAAATATGATGCACAATATAAACCTTTTTATTGAGTTTCTTTTACAAGGGTTCTCCCATGCACAGTTATTTCCATTACGAATAATAATAATAATAATAATAATAATAATTCAAACCTGAGAAATGAAGAATCAAAAATTAAAAGTGCACCAGAAATCAAATCACAGTTCATCAGTGTTTATCAGGGAGATAAATTGATGAGCAAGAGAGGAAGAAAATGAAACAGAAAGACAGAACAGATCAGACACAGAAACTCTTAAGGACATAAACAGATATCTTTTTAACTCCAATAGTGTTAGAGCTGAAGGTCTTTGCAGGTTTTGTGGTCATACACTGAATACCTGAAATACGATTATGTATACAACTGCAGATTTGGTTCAAATGGACTGAGGCATCAAAATACAAACCCATGAAACTGAAAATATTAACCAGACCATTAAGCTTTTCCCATAATACTTCCACTAGTTTCATTAAATATTACTGTGTTTTGGATTGTGAACCACGAATTTAGGAATTCAATTCAGTAGCGCATGGAAACATGGATCATTTCACAAGTGCAGGTTCATTTTAATGCAATTTACCAGTCATAAGTGTGTTCCAATACCACCACATGTCGTCATGACTTCCTCTTAAAGAAATCTCTATTATAAAATAAATAGTATTAAAAGTGAATTGATAAGTGTTTAGATTGCAGACAGACTGACATAATGTGAGCTGGAATATCAGGGGTGGACAAATCAGTAGCTCAGGTGCTCAGATACCAGTCTCCAGGCTTTTCAAACGTTAATGCGATGCATCTCAACAGTGTAACTAAAGTATGTTCTTGCACTACACACGCCAGCCTATGTGATCTCACTAAGTAAAACTCAGTATATCTTTTCAGAATCAGGAACGCATGAATAAAAATAATAAGTGCAAAACTATCACGTATGCTACCTCACAGTTAAACATAACATACATCAATCAGCTATAACATTAACTCTACCACAAGGTGAATTGAATAACATTATCAGTACTAGTGATAGTACCCAAGGCTCACCCATGCCCACAAGGAGCAAAGGCCAGGGTGTCCGGTCTGATCCAACAGGAAAACCAATGCAGTACAAATTCCCGAAAAAACAAACAAAAATAAATAAATCAATGCTAGTCACAACAGAAGGCACCTGCACACCCAGTCTACCACAGCCCAGGGCCAAGCAGGTAAAGAGCCCAGGACTGCAAACCCTTCCTCCAAACAAACCAGATCCCAGTCTGACTGAGCACTAATGAGATTCACCGGACAAACAGGTCCTATCCATGGACGCCAACATCCTGGTGCCAAACACCAAAGCATACCCCAGAGGCAATGCAGAGACTGCTGGCACAAAGGGAACCCAAGACAGTCATGGCTGATTGTTGTACGATTACCATCACTAGCCAGCAGTGCATACCAAGTTGCTCAACTGATGTAAGGACAGAACAGCACCAGAACTTTGGGCTATGATCAACAATCATATACTGTTTCTTGACCATAAGTCTGTTTTAATGCACTTAACTAGATGACTAGCTATACTTTATTACATCATGTTAGATAGCTAAGTTTCAGGGCAGCACACTTACGCTCCCACTTATCCAGTGGGTTACCATAATGAATTTATGATTTGTCAACCCCTGACTTGTAATGAAGTTAATGCTAACTGAATGCTAAATTGAGTTTAAAACAAGAAAAAAAACTGCAGTGTCCACCATTATCATTCTGTCAGTTACAGAATGTAAGCCAATGTGGTTTGGAGGAAACTGAGCGAGGAAGAATTATCTCGGTAGAGGGTTAAACACTGCTCTCCTTCTGCTGGCCACTTGTTTCACAAGCGAGCGTCAACTTTTAGAAAGAACAAAACCGATGGTACCAGGTCCACATTGTTGATGGCGATTTAGAAGAACTTAAAGGATGCCATGCGAAGTTAATTCTCTCTGTTAATGCTAATGACTTTTAACAACAGTCGAGTTTCAGGAGTCAAAGTCAGTGTTTTATATTGTAAACGCATCTTTTTTGTGTGTGTGTCGTTTTAGCATTATACCGATGCTGATTAACACTTTGGTGTGTTTTCCTTTACCATTTTAGCACCAGCTCAGCGAAATGGCTTCGTTTGCACCAAACCCGATGGGTTTTCAGTGCGGCCTGAGACTCTGTGGCGTATGACTGTAATACGTCGATCAAAAAAT
This sequence comes from Clarias laeviceps, assembly GCA_030014305.1. Taxonomy (NCBI): domain Eukaryota; kingdom Metazoa; phylum Chordata; class Actinopteri; order Siluriformes; family Clariidae; genus Clarias; species Clarias laeviceps. The sequence goes on from JAQMYJ010000005.1 coordinate 5,247,594, forward strand.
TGCATGTCGACCAAATGAGGTAGTGCAGCATAACAACAAGAGCAAGTACAGCAAAGAGATAAAGGCAGAAGACACGAGACAGAAGTAGGAGAAAAAGGCTTGTTACGTGTCCTCTATACAGAACCGAGGACTATGGCACCTGGTTTTAAGGCAGTCCAGTTTACTTACTAGAGCTGAGGGGGAAATGACTACAGCATGAATCAAAAGCAGAAGAAGTCTAAAATTCAGCTAGATTCAGATAATCTGCAACCAATCAGCAAGAAATGGTGGAGCATGATGGAGAAGAAAGAACAACGGACAACTATAATGAAGGAAGAAGAAAAGGAGCAGGGCAAGGAAGCCGTATCAGGAGTAAGATTTCTGTCGAGAGTGACGGGTGGTTTTGCGTTGCGTTACAGAGAAAGAAGCTCGGCGCTGAGACGTACCGTCGTCTTCGAGGCTTAGCGAGGACACCACCTGCTGGAAAGAGACACACACAAACAAAAAAACAACCTCAAATTTTTTTTTTTTACAGTTTAATCATTGTTGTCACTAGATTAAGGAAAGAATGTGAACTGTAATGATACAGCATGTTTTACGCTCCGAGTGTTTATGATAGATACTGAGCAAGTAAAAGAGAGGTGGTTGACAGGAAGGGTTCTGAAGAAAATGTGAGTGGTGCGTGCTGTAGTAAAACTTGGGCCTCTGGGCCTTTTATAATGACAGTCTACAGGATCTGTTGCTAAGGTGCTCTAAAATGGTTGCTAGGGCGTGGTTTGACAGCTTCACAATGATCCTGAGAGACTGATTGAATGCCTGAGTAAAATGGGCCCACCCCATAATAGCATGTTGTTATCATGATGCTAACATGACTAGCATGTTGCTTGCTTTATGCTAACAATATTAGCATGTTGCTAGCAAAATCGTTATCATGTTGCTAATATGATGCTAGCATTATTAGCATGTTGCTAGCTTGATGTTAAGATGATTAGCATGCTGCTAACATGATGCTTACGTGATTGGCATGCTGTTAGCAACATCATTAGCATGTCGCTAACATGATGCCAGCATGACATTAAGATGATTAGCATGTCACTAGCAACATTATTAGCATGTCGCTAATATGATGCTAGTGTTATTAGCGTGTTGCTAGTATGATGATAACATAATTAGCATGCTGCTAGCAACATCATTAGCATGTCGCTAACATGATGCTAGCAAGATTAGCATGTTGCTAGCATCATGCTAACATGATTAGCAGGTTAGCTAATGACACTAGCATCACATAAGATATGAAGAAAAAGAATAAAAAAGAAAAAGAAGCCTGCAAGATAATACAAGTGATGCTGTGATACAAGTGTCCTGTGTATTCACGTGTACTAAGCTCTTTTGTGTGTGTTTTACACCCATGTGCAGCATCGACTCGATTGAAAAGTATGAATTCCTTCCTACAGTATGATTCGTTCCTCTGTACCTGAGTGCATAGAGCAGATCTTCTCTGATTGGGTGAAGATGCAGAAAAGATGGAGGAAGGATTCACAAGATCTTTAGTGGGCTCAAGCATTCCCTAAGAGAGTAAAAGAGAGTGAGGGTTCTGTTTGCTTTTTTTAAAAAAAATTTTATTACCATTTAAATCACTTTTTTGATTAACAGCCTACAAAACTGGTTCCTCAAACATTTTTTGGGTCCCTTCTACATCCTGTCCTAGCACATTTACAGCTGCATGAAGGCACAAAGTTTAACATTAAGCCATATGCAAAAAGAATGCATAATACTGTAACTGGAACGGTCATAATAGTATTGAAGAGATCGACATTCGAACGCATTTCCAGTACAGTGTTAGCTGGAGCATTAAAAGAGTGAGTAAAGGTGAGGAACACGTTATGAGACTTAGTACTATCAAAAGAGGGAAGTAATACACTGCCTGACAAAAAAAAGAAAAAGTCACATACTACTAGATTTCATTCAGCTTTGATTACAGCACACAATGTGGTGGCCAGTTCATGTGTGAAAATAATTCCTCATGCTCCCAGAACCACACTTTCACAAATTGAAACTTGGAATATGGCCATGCCATCAGGGAAAAAACTGCATAGATGTGATAACCTGGTCAATTAGTTGTTTATTTTTAATTTTATTGCCACGTAACGTTGCTGTGCCTAGACCTGAGCGACTGAAGCAAGCCCAGATCATAATAATCATTCAAGCATAAAAACATCTAACTTAAGGCATGAACCAGATTATGACAGATGATCAGGCAGCTGATTAGTATACTGTTAATGCTAAATGCTGAGTGGTTAGAACAGACAAGGGGGGAAATAAGGTTGCTGCTGAGGTTATTACATAAACCATCAAGTTTTAACTTGTATCTTTAATTGGAAGGGTGATTGGCAGCCTCATACAGTAAAACATTTGTTCTCATTCCTTTAATTTATAATCATTTAATTGGATTTAATATGAAATGAGCACCTTGTAATCTGATCATTTATTGATCAGTGTGTTGGGATCAGCTCAAGAAACTCTAAATCCACAGCAACTGAGCACATGACAGAATGCTAAAAGTGACACAGTTAGCTACTGAAATTAACTCACCAGTCCAGCAGCAAACATGGGTACGATGACGGGTTGCTTGTTCTGACCAGTAAACAACTGCAAATAAAACAAACAAACTTTTGGATCTTAATGTATTTAAACTGCTAAATTATAAAAATATATAATAAATAAAAAGTTTTTTTTTTTGTCTTTGAATAGTATTTGAATTTTTATTTGTAAAGAATTTTGTCAAAGTTTCATTTCAAAATGTGCTACAGAAATACATTTTGATTTGATTGTTCTCGATAACTGTTACATGATCTTTAGTAGACGTCCGGGAGAATGAAATAGAATTTTGGCACAAGGATGTTATGATGACCTTGGTCATGCGTGAAGGACATAAAAGATGTTAGGGTTAGGGTTAGTATATAAAAGACAATGCAAGAAAGCAGACAACAGTGTCTCCTTTACTTCAGGACAAAGAAAGTCTTTTCAGAAGCGTTTTATATGCTAGAACCTTTTTATATGATACAGTACATATAAATGATATATATGGGGTGAATATTAGGAAACCACCTTTGCTTACAAACATTCCTAGTATTTTGAGCACAATAATATTATTCTGCTCTCAAAAAACTGAAACAAACTTGCGCACATGAATTTCCTGCCCCTTTGGGTTTATGTATTAATGTATAGTGGAACCTTGGATAACGAGCATAATTCATTCCGGAAGCAGGCTCGTATTCCAAAATACTCGTAATACATAAAAATAATTAATACAAAATATAAAGTAAAAATAAAAAAATTAAAATGCACTTTTCATTTAAAAAGAAGTAAAAATATACCCCGACAGATAATTGTTTCCGTTAATGCGTGCAGACGCTGTGTGTGTGTGTTTGTGTATGAATCTAAAGTAAGAGGAGATGAGAAATTATGATTCGAGAGACGATTACCCACAATTCAGCAGCGCAAGAGAGAGAAAAAACATTGGCTCAGTTGTGTTCAAGTGACGTTCTGCGACAAAACAAGAAGCGCATGCGTGCTACATGGTACTCGTAAACCAAGACTTGCTCGTTTTTCAAGTCAAAATTGATTAAAAATCTCTGCTCGTCTTGCGGAACACTCGCAAACTGCGTTACTCGTAATCCGAGGTTCCACTGTATTTGTTTTGAGCCTACCTTTTATTTTACACCATTACATACAAGACACCCCAAACTGCATATTCACAACAGTGTAGGGCTGTAGCTATCGAATATTTAAGCAATCGAGTATTCTACCAAAAATGTAATCAATTAATCGAGTAATCGGATAAAATATTTTGCATAATTAAACAGCAATGTGAAATATATAAGAGAAACAAAGATTAATTGGTTTTCTTTTTAGAAAAATTTTAAATAAACATTGTCATTATTCACAATACAAGGAATAGCCTAAAGTTGACTGAGATGAATTAATGCATTACAGTGCCATGCATTCTTATTTTAAAGCCATTTCTCAGATGGAAAAACTAAAAAAAGGTATTTCAAATGACTTTAAGTATCATAAAAACTAAGGCACACTTATGCGCTAAAATGAAAAAAAATTTTTTTTATCATAAACAATATTTATTTAGTGTAAACATTTTTGTATTACATGACAAACCCCTGAAAAATAAATGTGCCACAAAATAAACATTATATGAGACAGATGATCAGGCAGGTGATTAGTACACTGGTGATGCTGAATGCTGAGTGGTTAGAACAGACAAACAGACAGAATTTGTATTATGTGTCTTAATTTTCGTGTATTAATTTGTCATGTGCCTAGGGTTAACTATAATAGTAATAATATATTTGATAATAATAATATATTTGATAATAATAATATGAATTTTTATTATATTTGAATAATATGAATTTTTAATAATAATATGAATTGTGGTGTCCTAATATATTTAATAGAGATTATGTAGGGGGCAATACGTGGCAGGGGGCATTTTATTATTATTATTATTATTATAATAATTTTTTTCTTTTATTTATTTATTCCATGTTTCCTCCGAACCATGTGATGCCAGCTGACAGCATCCTTTCGAACTGCTCGCTCACGCACCGTTGGGGGTGGAGTAACACACTCGGAGGACAGCGCTATCCGCTCCTTCCGCTCGCGTGAGTTCATAGACACCCCTTACTGGCTGTAGAGCCGTGATTAATGTGGGACCACGAAGTACCTCTCATCACTCCCCTGTGAGAGAGCTCGGCCAATCAGCTCTCTCTAGACCTCCGGCTGCGAGAGGT
>JAQMYJ010000005.1:5253892-5265571 GCA_030014305.1 Clarias laeviceps
TAATTATTTTTATGTATTTATTTTTTGGGGCTGTGGAACGAATAATTTGAGTTTCCATTATTTCTTATGGGAAATTTCTATTTGGTTTATGAGTGTTTTGGAATATGAGTCCCACTTATGGTTGTAATCCAAGTGTACTGCTTTTTTGATTTTCACAAGCTGTAATCCGTAATAATTTAAATTAAAATAAAAGAAAGTTGAAATATTCCAATGTGTAATGAATGTAGAATATAGGAAAGTTTCAATTTTTAAATTAAAATTAAACTTTTCCACAATATTCCTCTTTTTCATACACATACATAAATAAATAAATGCAAAACCGTAGTATGCAATTAAATGTATTAATATAACACGCCATTATTTTAGAAAAATCATAAACTGACCCGTATAGACCATAAAAATTAAACTGTTATCATCCTTTATGGGAAATCCATAGCAATGTTTTTTTCTAAAATATTTTTCTGTGTAATTTATCTTTGCTCTACTTTGGTTTTTATATTATTGAATGCATGAATGCATGTACATCTGTCTGTGAGCTGCTGTAAAAGGTACATCTCATTGTATCTCTTATTCTGTCTCATTATTTTGTCCTCCCTGTGCATTCAGCAACAGAGTTTGGACCTGAACTACCTCATCAAAAAGAGCCTTGTTTACATCTACATTTAAGCATTTAGCAGATGCTCTTACTCAGAGCGACTTACTTACCCTCACATAATCTGCAATTTACACACACACACCATAGTGTGACAGCGTGGTAGACATACTGGTAATAATTAAGAGTAGACTTTAAATTGAGCCTAGACTGTGGAGTTATCAGTGTTTTAAAAATCACCCAAATTTTGCTCTAATATACATTTTTGTTGTGACATAACACTGTAAAGTGCAATTACAATTTTCGGGACATTGATCATTCTGCACTCTTACTTCGAACAAAAGCATTATAACCAAAAATGTTTTTAATGTTTAGAGAAACTTTTAAAGAAAAACTTTTATATGCTGTTAAAAAAGCACATATGAACAAAATCCAAAAACAATTTCCCCAACATACCAACACATTGTCAGTCTTGCAGCTGTCAGTAGAGGGCGCTGTTGCAGAACAACTTTGCTGCTCCTCATCAAACGCTGCCCATGACTCCTGTTGTGCCTCGCACTCCTCATGCTGCCCAAACTCTGCCCAACTTTCACCTGTAGCTCCTGCTAGGCCTCCAAACGGAGCCGAACTGAAATCTGCAAAGCTATCGCTTGGAGGGAGGTTTGAGCAAATTATTTCATAATTATTACTGTCGTGATCATCATCATCCACATCATCTTTATCTTCTGCAGGCAGCTCTTCTTCCTCTTTTAAGTCCTTCAGTGTGTCTGTATCTGCAAACTCATCGTGCGAGGAGCAATCTGATAGTGCAGTTACAAAGTCAGCGAATCCTTCTTGACTCACGGATTCAGTCTGGCTGACATCTGGAAAACCCTGAGTGGCATCCCTGAAATCTCCAAAGTCTTCATCGGACTCCACTGAAGACCCAACTTCAACTGTCTTATCTTCCCTCCTAACTGGATCTGCCTCTACATCATGCACTATCCCCACTGTTGGGTCAACAACAGGCAAAGAGACTTTCTCGAAATCTTCTTCCATTTTTCCAGGACCCACAAGGGGTCCATTAACAACAGGGCTCACTGGAGTCTCGTTATCAGTGTTTTCATTAAACTGTGCATCGGACACTAGAATATTGTCCACCACTGGTGCCACTGATGTATCAGGGACCTCACCAAGATTTTCAGAGTCACTCTGAATCTGTGTTTCACACAAGGAAGTCCCAGAAGGCCCACTAGGACCAGTTTTTGATCTTTGGGGGACATTCATTTCCTCATTCTCCATAATTTGGTTTCTCTGGTGCTCAATGGCCAAATTAGACTGGGATTCTGCCTGGGATTCAGTTACCCCTTCTCCTGCCTGAGTGTCCCCAGCCTCAGACACCGTTCTCTCAGAGACCGTATCCTCCTGTGACTGTTGAGAAGCAATGGAAGCAACTCCTGTAGAAGCTTTGTCAGTTTCTGAGATGGAAACCTCTGCAGTAGACCCGAGTAAAGATTCTGTTCTGTTGGTGCTTGATACTCGAAGCTGCTCCAGCTCTTTACCATTGCAAAGTGTAATTGGTCCATTAGTAAGGCAGTGTCCCACTTGATCTGTGGTTGGTTTGTTAATGTGCTCATCTTTGCCACCCAGGTCAAAATCTTGAAGCTCGGGGGTGCTATGCTTCCCTGTAACAGAGACCACAGAGAGTTTGCCCTGGGTGTCGGAGAATAAAGGGCCATTGAGGATAACTGCAGATGCCTCAATTTTTTTGTTCCCACAGTCCAAGGCAATATCAGTTTTGGATACCAGTGCCTCAGGATTAGACAATTCCTGGTCCTTTGTTATTTTCTCTTCAACTACCATATCTTTCCCTGGCTGACCGACACTCTGTTGGAGTGTGTTGTATAGGGCAGGGGGTGAGGTACCCTTCTCATACGACTGATCAAGCACAGTGGGCGTGTCCCATTCTGGGAAGCTGAAACTGGACGACACATCGCAGCAGTAACCTCCAAACTCACCAAAGTCGTCTTCGTCTTCCTCCTCTCCATCCTCATCCATTGGAGGCGGAGAGGAGGAGTACATGCAGATGACGTCGGGCTCCATGATCCTCTAGTGCCCCCTAGAGGACACATAAACCTGAAATACAGGAAAACAAAGGGACATATTTTGAGCCTGGATCGAATGTTGCAACAAGAGCAATGGTACAGTTATATACTTATTAGTGAGTAAGTATTACATAATATCGCTGTAATCAGCAAAAATATTTAACACTAACATCAAATCGATCCAATTCTACAAAACTGCGCGGGATGGTGAACCAGAGTCCATACCTAAAAAGCTTCACACCTTCATCACCACTTGTCCAAGTGTCCAGTTTGATTTTTCTTAAATATGAACATTACAGTTTATATACATTATAACAGTTTATATTACATTTACAGTGAGTAAAAACTCGAGGAACCCCTGATCTTCTGAACAGTAACCCAGTAACCCACAGCCTTAACCAACTGAGCCACCACTGGCCCCTATCAAGTGTTTCAGACGGAGTTTTCTTCAGTAAACTGTACTCGGGTCAGCTTTATGAATAAATACCTCGCTCAGGATCACAGGCATGAGGAGAGAAGCTTAAGGGCATGTTGTCTGACCAGTGTGCGACCACACGGTATGAAATGAGGTCAGCGCAGACAGGCTGTGTTACTGCCTCGCTGTCTGTTCAAGCCACTGTCTGCAAACATATTGATTTAAAAAAACAGGAGTACTGTAGAGAGACAGAGTAAAGCATAGAGCACTCCGCATTTTGATTGTACTGACCCACAATATACAGGGTTAGCATAACGTGCTTCCCTGGTTATGGACAATTCGATCTTATAACCATGCTAGAACCAAAAGTTGTGGTGTTACCTCGAGCAAATGATAGAATATTTGTTTTTTTTGTACAGGTGGCGCGACAATCGACAGCCTTAAAAAATCTATGAAGGAAAAGCCTGGTGTGTTTTGTGGTATTATAAAAGAAATTAGTATTCGGTACAGGAGTCACCAGATGGAGTTAAGAGTAAGCCTGGATGGCAGTGTTGTGACCTCAGAAATGCATTCCCCAGGCAACAACTAAAGCACATGTTGAAGTTCAGCAAATGTGTATTAACTGATTATTACAACAAACACTACAAGAGTAGAAAATCAGACTTAATAAATGACAGCGTTTGTGAGCTAGTGTGAGAATATGAGGGGCGTTCAAGTAAAACAGGGACTTGTGATGAAATTTCTCGTGAAAGATGTAAAAGCACTTGATATTACAGAAGACTTCAAGCACAGTGTAGTGATGAGACTCTTAGTCACAGTAAAACATTTAAATGGTGCAAACGTTTTAAAAAAGTGTGTCTCGGGGGTCGGCAAGTTGGGTAACATTTCGACAAACTGCGGAAGAGATGCATCTCCCTGTGGGAACTATACACACACAATCATTCACTAACACCATTTGCATGTTACAGGAACTCGGCTGGGAGTTACCGCCAAATCCCCATACAGTCCTGATCTCGATCCAAACCATTTCCACATGTTTGCACCATTAAAGGAGTTCCTGGGAGGCCAGCGTTTCAGACATGAAACAAGCAGTCTGATCATGGCTCTGGCCTACTGAGAGAACTTTCTACCTTGATGTTGAAACGCTGGGATAAGTGCATTAATGTAGCAGGAGATTATATAAAAAGAAAAATGAAAGGTTTTTACTCTTATAACTGTACGTTTTTGAATCCTGTGTTAATTCAATAAAGCAGAAAGTTTGCTGTGTGTATGCTGTATATTAGCTGAATTAACACTCGCATTTTTTTGCGTACTATAGTCAATAAATTTGCCATACTGCACTATTTTTTGCTCAACCAGAATTTTTGGCACACAGTGATGTTTTAGATGTCCGCATTGCAACTCTTACCTTAATATCTGGAGTAATCTTCCAGCTTTTGCTTATTGCTAAATGTAGGAGCTAGTAAGCGTTCATGCTAGCATGTTGGGTAACATGCTTAGGGGACGAATCTCTCCTGCTTTCAAGATTATGTTTTTTTTTTTTTTTTTTTAAGAGGAGGAAATATGGGCTTAAATAAGTTTAATTATTTATTTCAGTTCATATAATATAATATGTGGTGTATGAAATATTTTTATTATGTTTAACACTTTATTAAATTATCTTATGACTAAATGTTTAAAATGCATGCATAGTCAATCGAGAGCATAGAAATCACTTTTATTTCCTTTTATACTATTAATTTTTCTAAACTGACAATTTCCAAGAAAGGAACACATTTTAAGTAAGTCTTAAAATGAGTCTTACTTTAAGAAGTAAGTTTATTTATGTCTCGTCCAATCTGGATAAAAACACAAATGAAGCTATTTGCAGATTTCCACACGAAATGATCTGTTAAAATTCTATTTAATCACCGTAAATTAAAATCTAAAGCGCGATCAGAAGCCAGGGTGTCCCTGAGAGACAGTCAGATGAAATTTGACAATAACTTCATCTGCTTCCTCATAACAGCCAACCAATCATTGACCGGTTTGTTTCAGATCTACTCTAGAAACCTAATTGGATTCACAGGTGCTGTGCTGTTGGAATACTGTGAAAGCCAATCATAAGAATTTTATTTATTTTCCACAGGTGTTTTGTAGTTTTTGTTCAAAGTTAACTACAAAAGTATTATTTGTAGGGACTGAACCCGAATCACCTGCTAACGTCACAGCAACACTAACCACTTTCCATAACGGAAAGTCTGATAACCAGCCAGGTAGGTAAAGTTGATGGCGTGATTAAAATGACAGATAGAGGCGTTCTGTGCTCTACTGCCTTAAAGGTATCAGAAAGTCTCTGAAAATAAGCCAGATATGTAAACTTAATGGCACTGCCAAAATTTCACTGAGCTCACTCATGACCAGGGGTTGAAATGAAAGATTTGAGTGGTGTACATAGGCAGAGTGAGTACCATCATCTGTTCATTGCAGTAGAAATTGACCAATATCAAACTTAGCCATTCCTTCAAGTGCCAAAGACCTTAAATCAGCCAGATCAGGGAAGTTCTTTCTATTATTCATCTACTGAGGCGGCCATTGTTATGATACGACTCTAACGAGGATATTGTGCATTGTGATTGTGGACCAGAGGACATGGTCATAATACACGTAAATTATACATGATTGTGAAATAAATATTTAAATAACCTTTAAACAGCATTTCAGAAAGCTAATCACAATTTTCAGTCACTATGACATTTCAGGTGAAATTTTAATTAGAATTTAGAGTTGATGACAATTACATCCCTGTCAAAAACCAACACAAACACACACACACAGACACACACACTGACACACAAGGCTAAAAAAAGTAAAATGATCTCAGGTAAACTGATCTCTCTCTTTGTCTTCACACACGCTGAAACTTAATCCTTACATCGACCGGACTGCCTCTCAAACACGCCTCTTTTCCTCCCATTAAATATACTGCCTGATTTACAAGTTTAGATTTAAATCAGGCACATCGTCATCTTGTCTATACATGGGCTAGAAATTAACAACTATTTTGATTATAGATTCATCTATCGATTATTGAAACGATTTAATTAATTAACCGGATTGTAAATATGTCGCATTTACTCAATAGTCCTTATTTAGCTCTTAGCTTTTAAATTGAGCTTGAGGTCATTTTGTACATGTGGTAACTAACAATGAAGATAATAGACATGAGTAGTTAATTCAAAAATAAAGTGTCATGATGAAACAAAATCTAAAACCAAGGAAAATCAATACAGCAGCATTAAAATATAACTATTAATTAAAGCTTAAAGATGACAGATGGGAATTATGGGAGTTAAGTTGAAGTGGATAGAAGACTAAGATTAAGGGTATTAGGGCACCAGTATCATTTCCGAGAACACTTGACCCAAGGTCTGGTTCATTTTGATCAGTGAGAACACAATCGTTCTTGCTCGTAAACCGGGCTGGAGTCCGCTGGAAAAGGTGGACTCGAGCACGATACTCGAGCACGGATTGAATCAGAAGCCAGTCCTGAGCACGGAAGTAGATCGCTGTTTAGATGTGATGTCATCAGTGCCTTCGGTCCCCTCCTAAATCTGTAGCAAGTGCTGATCTCAGTCTCTGACCTATACAGTCATAGCTGATACAGTAGTAAGGCATGCAAAAGCATTTCTCTTGACATGTTTTCCAAAATATCAATAATAGTAGGCATAGCACAGAGGCTAACTTCCTTGTTCTCTTATTTACTTGTGTTTATTGGCGACTCACAGACCACTTAGGTACACATACGTACTTTATCGGACAGTGTAAATAAACAAGTGTACCCGAGTACGCAGAGCAAAAAAAATGTGAACGCTGGCCAGTGGGGGAGAAGGGATGGAGGAGCAATCGTTCCTGGGAATGGTACAAATCAATCGTTCCTAATATGAAAACGCCTCAAGTCTCTGGCGAAGGGAAGTGTGAAGGCCAAGAGAGTGAGGAAATGGTGGGAAAAGAACAGAAACATGAGGAGAATATGGCTAATTAGTGTATGTGTGTTCAAGGAGGAGAACTGGAAATAAATCGTCAACTCACAGCAACACACAGTCAGTAATTATTCACACTCTCTTCAGGTATGCATCCTTTCCCACTAACCTGACTCTTGCGACCTTCGCAACACAGCGGAGCTTGGCCACGCCCCAGCCAGCACAAAATATTTCCGTCTGATTATAGTGACTGTTTTGCTCGAGTTAAGAGTAATAAGTTTCCACACTTGGGAGATTTTTGCTTGTAAAGGTGTTTGTCATCGCGCTATTAATCATTTCACTCCAGTAAGCCTAACACGTATATGATGTCAAAGCGTTCACAGTTCGCACAATGACATCATAAACTTATAGATTGCCATTGTACACACTTAAGGGCAAATGTTAGCATTTATGTTTTTCAGCATTAGTATCTAATATGTAGTATACGGGCACACATCATGAGAGTACAAGTTAGCAACTAAAATTCATTCATCTTTATCAGTAATGCTCGTGGCCGAGCTGCAGCCTGTGGGTTGATCAAAGACTTGTAGTCAAGTCACGTCTTTGAACCTGCTCCAGAGGTCATGAGCTTTGTTTGATGTTTGTACTGCACATCAGAATGGAACAAAAACATAATAATAATAATAATAATAATAATAATGTGTTCTCATACTTTGATCACTGTATTATTGTTACTGATAGCCTGCTGGTGGTGGTGGTGTAACGATGTGGGGAAATTTGGCCCCATTTTCTGGCCCCATTTGAGCATCACTTAATTTTCAGAACATATCTGAATATTTCTGCTTATCACAGAGATCCCTTTGAACAATTTACCCACTAAACTCCTTCCGTGAACATGTGAACAACGACAGTGAGTCTGGTGTTTTTCATTTGCCTTCCATATCATCAGATCTGACTTTAGTAGAGCACCTTAGGGATGTGGTTGAACAGGAGACTGCAGCACCATTACTGCATGTGATGCATGTGATCCTGTCAACATGGACCAGAATCTCAATGGCTCTTTTTTTCTTAGACATTTGGTGCAAACCAGTGCCAGTACACTGATAGTACATTGCATTAAAATATACACAGAATGTAAGGGATGCAGTAATAAAATAAAAAGCAGTGAATGCAACAGCCATAGTAACCCTAGAGGTGTTTAATTGATGGTGCGTCACGTGATTCACTAGTACCTACAACATACACACTAGTGCTGCACTGCAAATAATCCATGTGATAAACGTGGCGTTGATATATCCTATAATTATCTCTTGAGAAAAAATGGATTATGCGTTTTGACGTAAAACGCATGAAACCCTCAATTCCGGAAATACCAATAGTGTCGCGCGTTTATAAAAACACTGGCTGCACTCGTATTAAGACAAATCCCGCCTCCTGAATCAGGATTGGCTGTGTCCGCCTCGCTTTCTGTGCTCCGATTGGATAATATTTCCGACTCACGCGCAGTTTGCGACAGAGCGCTGAAACGTTAGCAAATCCCTGTTGAGAGGGCGGAGTTTCTCCGAATACGGATGGGATAAACAGTCAGGTTTTGCTAATTCGTCAAAAACCAGGAATGTAAAATAGCGACAAAAGTTTGAACGCTTTTCAACATCATGCACCGAGTTAAAGAATTACCTACCAAGATAGATATCTACGCCGTTTCGTTATTTTGCAGCTATCATACCAGACCAGCTAGCTCTCTAACGTTAACGTTACCTGTCACAAAGATGAGCAATGTAAACAGAAACTAGCAGACAGTCTTACCTTTATTTAGCTTTTTAGATAGTTTAATAATGATGACATTTTCGCAAGATTAGCAAAATAAGGCGTAGTCTCAATCCACTTTGTTTCTTCTAACAGTCCGTAATTAGTGGGTAAAGTTCATTTCTGTACACCTCTGACATAGGTCTGTTTTCCCAGCATGCCACAGTCCAACAGTTGCTAATGGAAAACCCAGCTGATGTTATCATAGAGCATACGTCACCCCGTCCGCCATATTGGAAAGGACGAGACAAAAAGGAATGCTAAATGAAAGTTTACTTTGCTCAATATTAAACTGAATTTCAACCTATTTGCTCTTTTATTGAGGTCTTATATATTGTAGGTGACTTTAACAAAACTATACCTGATATTCAGGTTTAACTCAATTGCTAAAAAACGTTCAAGCAATAAAAACAGGCTGCATGATAAATGTTCAGGTGGACAAAAATCTATATAAATAAAAGAAAGGTTTTGTCTGTATATTGGTCAGAATTCTCTCTTTTAATTATACCTTTACGTTTCATACATTGGAGGAGCCGAAACCAGTCTCAGAATATTTTCTGTCTGTATGTACTGTATGTCTGATCAGCCGATTTTGTCACAGCATCACACAAAATTTGCTGGACATAATTTAATGAAAAACTTTGGCAGTACTTAAGTATTTGCCTGAATTAAAATCTGCAGCATAAACGAAATCAAAATGTTGAGTAGAAGGGACTTTATGAACAGTTATGTGCCAGATTACATCACAGAGTCTAGCACTTTTTTTTTTTTTTTTTTACTAATTTAGCACTTTTTCCCTTGAGGTGGGTATATCAGAGCCAATCAACGTGATAGTTTGCCGTGTATAGACAGAGTATGCGGAAGACACAAAAACAATCATAATGCACCGCCACAATCAGAAACGAAAGTGCGACACAGCATGACTCAAAAAAAAAAAAAAAAAAAAGGCAAGTAGATTATGAAAGCTGAACCTTCAAAAATGAAATGACAGATCAATGTATATTTATTGTTCCTGTAAGAAGTTTAAAACTAGTTTGTCTTATATGCTGCGAAACTGTGGAGTTAATAAAAAGCAGTAATGTGAAGCGCCACTATGTCATAAAACATGGGTCGTTAAAGCAAACATATTTGCAGCAGGTGAAGGCTTGTATGCCCGAACTGAGAGCCAATATTATGGGTGATGATGAAAAAAGTACAACTTAGTGTAAACAAGTTGTAAGTTGTAAGTTTCTGCCATACAGAATGACAGGCAGACATGTATGTGGGCTTCAGCCTAAAATAATATCACTGATTACATTAAAGCTGATCAGCTTATTTTTATCTTTAACCTTTTAACTATTTCTACAAACTCTTGTCCCGTCAATTCAATTCAATTTGATTTGTATACTCTTTTAACAATTGTCATTGTCGCAAAGCAGCTTTACACAATCGAAACAATCCCAACAACGGATACTTACACTAGTACCCAAATATTTGGCCAAACCTGTTAATTATTGAATCCAAGCCCCTTATCCCCAGTGAAGGGCAATCTTAATGCTTCAGCATTCCAATACATCTTGGACAATGCTATGCTCCAACCTTGTGGCAACAGTTTGGGGACGGCCCTTGTCTATTTCAACATGACTGTGTCCCAGTGCACAAAGCAAGCACTATGAAGACATCAATGTGTAAGAACTTGACTGGCCCGTACTGAGCTCATCGAGCACCTTTAGGTATGACCTGGAATGGAAATTGTGAGCCAGGCCTTTTCGTCCAACATCAGTGCCTGACCTCATAAGTGCTCTACAGAATGAAGCTTAAGAACCTTAATAGCACTCTATTTATAGTAGGTAAACACCCAACAGGGTTTTGGGAGGAATATTGAGTAAAGCTTAGGACTGTTAAGCATGCATTGCTCTCGTACAGGAACTACTGTATATGCATGAGTGAAAATGACTTTAAGAGGCTAGGCACCCAGAACTGAGTTCGCAAAGTAATTATATAATGACACTGTTGATGAATACCACCTGATTTTGAGCACTGATTTTTACGCCTACGCGGACTACACTGTGCACCACTAGCTAGCTAGGAGACGACAAAACGACATCGTCTGACTCACTAGAGATGTGGATTGGCTCATTTTCTGTCACATGTGTGGACAGAGTATATATTAGCATTGTCATCTTGCACCTCCAGAGTCTGTGTGCATGGAGTTTCCATGTTCTCCCCATGCTTGGTGAGTTCCTGCCGGGTACTCCAGTTTCCTCCTACAGTCCAAAGACATGCAGATTAGGCTAACTGGCGTTCTCAAATTGCCCACAATGTGTAAATGAGCGTGTGTGTGTTTATGTATGTGTGTGCGCCCTGCGATGGATTGGCACCCCGTCCAGGGTGTACCCCGCCTTGTGCCCTAAGTCTCCTGGGAGAGGCTCCAGGCCCCTGCGACCCTGTATGAAGGATAAAACAGGTATAGACGATGAATGAGTAGCCAGATTAGTTCCAAATCAGAAAAAAAAACATTTAGGAATTTTTACAATTATTGATTGTACATCTTACAGAAACCCAAATTATTTTACAAATACAATAATTACTGTACATCTGGCAACACTGCTACTACACCACTCGTTAAAATTAACTGGGGTTTGGTGTCTGGGTTGCCATATATATATATATATATACTGCCGTTCAAAAGATTGGTCACTTGCAAATTTCTTTGTTTTTGTTTAGTGATTTATTTTCTACATTCTACAACAATACTTTCAAAACTTGTCTACCGACTGTGAAAAACACCCAAAGAAAGATGCCGCGGGTCCCTGCTCATCTGCGTGAACGTGCATTAGG
>JAQMYJ010000005.1:5266795-5278492 GCA_030014305.1 Clarias laeviceps
CCTTGTACCACTGCATCAGCTCACTGAGGGGAAACGTGAAGCGATAATTACCGTAGCGAGATGTATCTGGTTTGAATGGGGGTGAAGTGGTGAACTTCTCCAGAAATGGCTCCTGTTCATTCAGCTCTTGTGCTTGGTTTTCTAAGTTCTGTTCCATGTAGCGCTTCTCTGCTGCTTTTATCTCATCTCTGTTAATTTTTAGGCCCCACCATGAAAACTCTCCTGCTCCAGGCCTGAACTGCTCCGACTCCAGGATCGCCTTAAATCCTGCCTCCACAGTAACATGAGCTACATCTGAAACACAAAATTCCACTGGACTTGGGTAGAGTGGGATCTTCTTTTGTAAGTATGTCATCATGGGAGCCTGAGGGAGCATTTGTTCTTCCAGCCTCTGTAAGCTCATATGCCTCCCTGTGAAGAAGTGCTCAACTATTCCACGTGCATTCCTTCTGCATTGAATGTTAACCTACAGTACAAAGATATGCAACACTCACTGTAAAAACAACATAGGAAACAATTTATTAATTATATAGTGTGTATAGTTAATAAATTATTAATAGTATATGGTATACATTATATATGAATAGTAAATAGTATATAAAATATATTAGTATTAGCATAGAAAAAGTTAGATTTGTTGTATTTATTTTTTTAAATTAGTTTTGTACCTTTTCAGGTTGCTGTGGATTCACATTTGCCATTTTTAGAGGGTGGATCTGACAGCCGAGTGAAATGACTGATAACTGTTATCCTATGAAAGTTGCTTGTGCTGTGTAAATGTGGTGAAGTACAGCTTGTGGACTGACACACAACAGGATAAGTGACGTACTGTATGCAAAAAGAGAGAGAGAGAGAGAGAGAACGAGAGAGAGAGAGGAACCTTTCTTTAACTACATTACTACTACATTAACTACATACAGTACATGTCTCCCATTTGTTTAAGAATTCAATCTCAGTGCTTGTTGTAATTTCTTCCTTTCTTGGATAATCTTAAAGGATTATTTAGCACTTGTAAGGAGAATTTTTGGAATTTTTAAGAACCTTTGGAATTTTTGGCATTTTACATCCCAATACATTAATCAGAACTGTATGTACATTTAAAAAAAAAATCTTTTTTCATAACTTCAAACTTGCATTTAATAATAAAAAGTTTACATTTTATAATAAAAAAGGAATTTAAAAAATCCAGTTGAATTATATCTATTGATGTGAGTTTGTTGGACACACACACACACACACACACACACACCATTGTTACTCTTGGACTTCCCATGTTTGGGGCTGAATACTAAATGTATTTTCTTCTGTAATATTTGGATGTGCAAAAGTCCCTCTAGACATCACAAAGTGCAATATCTTGTATTTTTATAGTGTTTTTAGTTTTAGTAAAACTACATTTCTCTCCCAATGTATGGGTGTCTTGTAAAAAAATTTAAAACACTTTGTTGTACTTTTTGAACAGGATTTGACAAAAACATCAAATTCTAATCAGTTTCACAATGTGTTGGTCTCACACACGGTCACACACACACTGGATGGTCCAACTGGACCTACTGTATATAAACACTGTATGGTATCAAGTCAACATTCTGGGTATTAATTCCATACTGTACGGCATGCAGTGATATCACAACCTTTTGTGAAAATAAAATATACATGTATATAAGGGATATAAAAGATAATTGTGCAGTTGTTTGTGCGATATAATGTTGTGTAACGACGGTTGCTGTAGTGACATAATGTAATAAATATTTATAAATATGTAGCAATGCAGGTCTACTAACAGGAATGTATGCGGTGTGGGTGTTGTGGAAACAAGACCAGGCTATTGTCCTACTGTAGGTGTTGGCTCTGGTTCAGGGTCTCGCTGTCTTGACCTTTATGGAGTGGAGGAGTTTCACTGACTGTAACAGAGACATAAGTCCCCTGTTCAGATGGCTGAGATCCTTCACTATCTTCCTGGTCCAGGACTGCTTGCTGTACTGTACTGTAGGTCGGAGTGTTTAGTGTGATCACACTGCCCTCTGGTGGACATTAGCTTAACAAGAGGTATTATTGTAGACTTTGGGAGAGAGGTGGAGATTCTGTCATGTCTCATGAAAGAAAGAGGATTTCCCTTTGAAATGTTACAAATTAGCAAAATATTTTTCTAACTCTGATTCAAAACTATGTAGCTTTTCTCTAATTTCTGCTGCTGTAATGATTGCTCAAGACACCATTACGTACACTCTCCACTGTTTCTATTTTTTTATTCACTTTGCCAGATGTTTTTGTGCTTTTGTCTTGTACCGTATGCTTTGCATCTATACACTGCTCATTGGTTTCTTATTTGAATCAACAACAAAAATTTTTTTTTTATATGTGTCAACAATTTCTTCCTCTTGCGACGCTGCCATCAGATTCATCTGTTAGATTTGAGTATTTAAATGTACTGAATTTAGAGAGTTGGAGCGAAGCTAAGCTCTCAACCTACCATCTTGCTCTGTAAATTAATAGGACCCCAATAATAGATTCAGGAATAAAAGGTTTCATGCAATCATAAAATTTTAACAAATTTCTTGTTTGAAGACATTCATGTATCAGAGTACTCTAAAAATTCCTAGTATATAAAGTCTAAGAAGTAAATGTTTTCAAGTGTTGAGGAATATATAATTTATGACAGGGAAAACAATACTGGATCCAGAAAAACTGAGCTTTTCTGCTTCCCCTGAAACAAACTTATACCCATGGCTTCCACAAATGGCTTGTGCTTTCCAGATAATCCTCCCATCCTGATAACGAACCCACTCACTCTCTTCAAGAAGCGGGTATTCTCTAAAACGCTTGTTATCCTCAGGACTGTGAATCAGCACAGTGTACATGATCTCCTGTTTGTAGGTGACGGTCTCATACACTCTGAGAACCGGCTCTTCTCCTCCACAGTTCTGTTCCTTGTACCACTGCATCAGCTCACTGAGGGGAAACGTGAAGCGATAATTACCATAGCGAGATGTTTCTGGTTTGAATGGGGGTGAAGTGGTGAACTTCTCCAGAAACGGCTCCTGTTCATTCAGCTCTCGTTCTTGGTCTGGGAAGTTCCTCTCCATGTAGCGCGTCTCTGCTGCTCTTATCTCCTCTTCATTAATTTTTATGTTCCACAATGAGAACTCACTTTCAGGAGGCCCGAACTGCTCTGACTTCAGGATGCCCATAAATCCTGACTCGTCTGTAACATGGGTTACATCTGACACCCAGAATTCAACTGGAGTTGGGTATTATCAAAAAATGCCACAAATCAAATAGATGAGATCAAATAGAAATGACGTGCATTTATGAAGTTATTAATATCCCAATGACAGCTCAGTCAGAACAGCATACAATTTTTCTTGTAGTACGTCCATAAGAGATGTTAGTTACTGTACGTAGGTAACTGTTGGTCAATGCTGTCGTTAATAAGTTCTTATTAAGTTCTTCCAACATCTAGCTTTGATCACATCCTCACGAGGCATTTTTTAAACATGTCCAAAAAAGAGTGACTGCTTCACATCAAGGAGGCAATACTATGTACTTGCCAGTTTCTACTGCCTTCCTGCCAACTTCACCCAATTTTCCCAAATTCACCAGTATTTTCTTACCTCTCCGGGCTGCTGTGGATTTGGATTTGCCATTGTTCAGAGTAGGGCTTAAACAGCCAGGTAAAATGACAGGTTTAATCAAGTGACTGATCAGGTTTATCTGATTAACACACACTTTATATTAAGAGCACTATTCCCTCCCATACCTTAAACAGATACTGTGTCAATGGAAACGTACAGAGCTTATCTGTGACAAAGAGCTCATATCAGCACAAGGATTTGAAATATTGGCACTCTTAACGTGATACTAAAACTGGTAGATATAACGACGTCACATCACATTTTAGGTAGAGCATAATCGGTCTAATTTCTACTTCAATTTCACAATTTACATAACTATGCATCACAATGTGTTTAATACTTATACATGACAGTTTTTCACATATTCACATATTCAATTACCTTTGTGTGTGTGTGTGTGTGTGTGTGTGTGTGTGTGTGATTCATGATCAAAGGTCAAATGAAACATGTTACGGATATTGAGTTTATATTTGTATTCTGTGCTTTGCACGTGTCTCTGCTGGTGGTGGGATAGGGGTGTGTCTTCCCTTAATGTTTCAGGTCCCGCCCACTTCACTGGGCTGCTTCCTGAAATCAGTTGGTTGCTCACCTGCTCTACCCTTGTTGATCACACCTCCTACTTGTTGATTGTTTAAGCAGGAGACCCAGAGACTTACTTACTTACAGAGGCCTTTGGTTGCTCTTCTTTCGTTTCGTTGCTTTGTTTTTAAAATACATTTTGTATATATTTGTATATAATTCTGTATATAGTGGCTTAATAGAAAGTTGATGCCATTTTGTTTATACTTCTCCTGGTTCTTGGCTAGTAAGGCACAGTAGTAAGGGTAATGTATTGTACAGTATTTCTGTTTTTTTCTTTTGGTGCAGCTTTAGGTCTTTCACTTTGGGACTAGCTAGAGAGAATTCTTTATTATTTTGGCCTTTTCGTCTTCTGAAGCTCACAGCCACTTTTATTGTGTGACTTTCTAATTCACATTCGTAAATAAACACTAAGCAAATGCACTATTGGTCTCACCCCCTTTTATTGATTTTACACCTTTTTCTCGTCTTTTCTTTTCTCTTACGGCTCGACCTAGATCGGTCCATAACAAACAGATAACAACTGAGTATAATGAACCAAATAGCAAAATTTTAAATAGAATCTATCATACAATCATTTAACACCCAATTCTTATCCAGTCAATGCAATACAGAATTATTGACACCTTTCAAACATTCTAAAAATAGACAATAATTAAAAGTGTAATTACTGAGCTACAATTATGTGTGTGTACTTTTTAACGACACTTACTTGTCCTCTGTTTTTTTTTATCCTGTTCATCCACGACATACAAAAAATAGATTTTTCTTCAATATAACTTCAATTTCTTAATATTTTGGTGTTAGAGACATTATAGCATATCATTAGATGTTTCCTCTTTTTTCCTCTTTTGTAAAGGTACAGGCTGAAAATATAGTGTGATATTTCTAAATCACTGCTTTTATAAAAGATTAAGCTGAAAAAAAAGCATAAAACATTTACATAAAACATTTATTGTATTACTGTTACATAGGTATATTAATTTTCGGACTTACTCAACTCAACTCTCTCAACTCATCTTTATTTGTATAGCACTTTAACAACAAGAGTTCTGAGACTTACAATAAATCCAGAAAGTATCATTACAAACTACATCACTACATTACTAATCACATGATTTGAAATTGTTTTTAACTAAAATGATTACATGTTAATGTTGTCATTATTAATAGAAAGTGATATAAAATTGATATTACAATTAAAAGTTATGTGGTGAACTATGACAATATGATTACATTTACAGTATGAGTGGTATTTAGCAGTCCATGAATTTGTTTCTCAATTTTTTCTTGATCTTTATTCTTTTCACTTCCTTTTTGTTACTTTTAATCACATATCTTCCTCCTTTTAATCTTAACATCCTCTTTACTTTCTTTTTCTTCTTCTTCTTCCTCCTCCTCCTTCTTTATCAACTCGCTTTTCAGTTCATCCACGTTTTTCTTTGCTTCCAAAAAGCTTTTCGTGGGTGATTTTGTACTGAAAGACCTTGAGAGATTCACCTCCTCAACAATCTCACAGGCCTCGAGAGCTTCTATAAGCTGTTTTCTGGGGATTTTCAAGCCATTGCAAGGTTTAATATGATTTGGCAAGTGAAAGACTAAACTAACCTGATCCCAAACATAAAACTGTTTATGTTTTAGCTTTCTCATACGTTGAGAAACAAACTGGTGCGTGTGGGTTTCACAAATGGCTTGTGCCTTCCAAATAATCTTCCCTTCCTGATAACGAACCCATTCACTTCCTTTAAGAAGGGACTGAGTGAGTTTGTTATCAGAAAGGGAAACACTCTCAGTCTCTTTAAAAAGAGGATATTCTCCAAAACGCTCATTGTACTCTGGACTGTGAATCAGCACAGTGTACACAACCTCCTGTTTGTAGATGAGGGTCTCGTACACTCTGAGAACCGGTTCTTCTCCCGCACAGTTCTGGTCCTTGTACCACTGCATCATTTCACTGAGGGGGAATGTGAAGCGATAATTGCCGTAACGAGATTTCTCTAAATTAAACAGGGGTGACCTGGTGAACTTCTTCAGAAATTGCCTCTTCCTTTTCGGGATTTGTTTCTCAACACTGTCCATGTAGTGCATTTCTGCTGCTCTTATCTCTTCATCTTTAATTTTTAAGTCCCACCATGAGAACTCACAGTTAGGAGGCCTGAACTTCTCCATCTCCATTATCTTCTCCAGTCCCCACTTCTCAGTAACATGGGCTACATCTGAACACCAAAATGTAACTGGATTTGGGTAGGGTGGGATGTCTTTGCTTATGTACTTTTCAAACTCTTGTAAGCACGGGCTATTCTTAAAGCTCTTCAGACACTTTGGCTTTTTCAGTCTTGGTAAACTCACATGCTGCCCTGTGATGAAGTGCTCTTTTATGTTACGTGAATTCCTTCTATCATCGATGATAACCTGCAAAGATATGGAACAATCATTGTAAAAATTACAATGAAAGTTTTCAGACTTTCATTCACTATAGCAAATTATTTTCCTCAGGCACACAAGGGTGTCTATAACAAAAACGTTTTTGTTGAACATTGCTATATATTCTACTTTGAAAAGCTTTGAACTGTCACTAGCACTGATTTTGCTGCATTTGGGAGCTGTGATGCTGTTCAACAGTAATGGTAAATGATAATGCATGACCCTTTCCTGTATAAGAGAAACATGTGTTGTAGGTGGGAAGCTGTTGCATTAATTACATCTGATGAAATATACTGGGGCCCGTTCTATATTTTGAATTTATGATTTATAGTAAAACTCAATGGGACAATGGGCATACTGTATATCCAATCTGTTGATGCACAAATGGACATTATGGCACATCCCTTCACAATAATGGTGTTATCAACTCATAAAGTGAAACTGAAATTGCTAGAGGAGAAAGCTGATAATGCTAAAGTTTTTTATATTGTTCTAATGTTTCTCATAATTTTTAAAAGGCTATGTAACTGACAACCGACAACAAATAACTGAGTCTTCCAAGAAAGTCTTCCAAGAAAGACATGTGTCACTTGTCCACTGAAAGTGCTAATGCACATCTATGCTTCCTAATAAAGGTTTTGTGAGGGGTTGGTCAAATTCCTGTAAATGGTTCCAGAGGGGCTGCAGATAGAAGAGAAGTGTAACGATGACCGATAGTGATCTCTTTGCCTTGTAGTCTGGCAACACATAAAAGTTTTGTATGTGACAAACTCAACAGTTTTTCCCTTGTTTCAATTTACTACCACGAGTCAACAAACACAGTATTTATACTAATTTGCATATTTACATGGCCACAAATACAACTGTAAGCTGATTTATATATTTTGAAAAAACTATGGGGTGGAGGGGGGTGTTTTGCCAAATCATACAAAAGTCACACTGAATAACCGACACATTATTGTGACATTCATGCTTTTTAAGATGAGTCATGCTTGTGACTCAAAAAAATAATGGACAAATTAATCTAACATACCTCCAGCTTCTTTTATTAATAGTATATAGTAGAGCATATATGATTATTGCTGTATATGGTTTTAGATTTAATTTAATGTTTATGTAATGTACATTTAATGTATGTAAACTAGTATAGAGATTTAGTAGCCAAGTCATTTTCTATCAGCATGTCCTTATTTGCTCTTTGCCACTTTTCTACCTACTGAAACAATAATCTGTCAGGTCTAAATATATAATTACTCTGAGTGGAGAAAAATGTGGTTTCATGTTTTTTTTTGGTTTATGACAGACACGCCAAAAATACAAGAGTTTGCTCAGATAGAAATGTCTTGTTGATGAGAGAGGTCAATAGAGAGAAGTCAGATTGAAAAGCTAAATTTAAAGTTAAATTGATTGTTTCGTACCTGTTCAGGTTGCTGTGGTTTCCAACTTGCCATTTTTCAGGGTGTGGATCAGACAGCCGAGTGAAATGATTGAAGTCTGTTATCCCAAAAAAGCTGGTTTTACTGTATATCATGTGCTCCTCCCATCTTTCAAATCTCGCAAACATTCTGTGTAAATTGAAACTTAAGGAATTTCCTGAGTCAGAGCTTGTGGACTGACGCAACAGGAAGAAGTAGAGTAAGCTCAAAAAGAAAAGAGAGAGAGAGAAAATGTTCAATTAAAAATATAAATAATTGTATCTATTTTTCCCATTTGTTTAAGAATAAAGTTCCAACCAGTCTTAGAATGTGTGTGTAAAGTTCTATAACTAAAAGATTATTTAGCAGTTATAAAAAGAATCTTCACCGTGTACAGTATCCCAGACGTAAGGTGATACATAACAGTTTACTTTAATATAACAATACATTAATCAGAATACAGCTTACTAAAATGTTATCAGTTTTTCACAACTTCATGTCAATTCAATTTTTAAGTGTTATGAAAAGGGAGGTGGGATGAGGAAGCAGTGCTGCAGGGTCGGAGGGAACGTGGTGCAGTGTGTGGTGTGACATAGAGCAGAGAGGTAAGTGGGTGCTGGGCCATTTTTAGCTTTTTAGGCGAGCAACAGGGTTTTGAATTTGATGCGGGCAGTTACAGAAACCAGTGCAGGGAGCAGAGAAGTGGGCTGGTGTGTGAGAACTAGAGCAGGTTGAAGGCGACACGTGCCGCTGCATTCTGGATCAGCTGCAGAGAACAAATGGTGGACAGAGGCAGATCTGCCAGGAGTAAGTTGTTGTAAGTCTTGAAATAACAAGGGACTGAACAAGCACCTGGGTAGCCTGTGAAAAAAGAAATGGGCACCCCAGTGGGAAAAAAAATACACTTTAGTATATTACAAATATATAGAAATCCTCGATAGTACATTGCAAATATACTAACAAAAAGTTGTACCATCAGTTAATATATAAAAAGTATACTAACGTCATGCTTTTACCAAATATTGGATTTAAAATAATTGTATTATAGTACACTTTCCAAAAATATATTATTGGAAAATATACTTTAAGTGAAAGGTTAGTCTAATTTCCAAAGTATCTCCTACAGTAGGTAAGAAGCAAACTATTGCCACGCTGTTCCACAGATTCCAAGGTGGTTCACTGTGTTAAATCCAGCTGACAGGTCCAGGAGGATGAGGACAGATGATAGTTTAGTTGATCTAGCAGCATGGAGCTTTTCAGTGACTGACAGAAGGACAGTCTCTGTGAAATGTGCCACTTTGAATCCAGACTGGTTATTATAATTGAGGTTGTTCTGTGAGAGATAAAGAGACATTTAGTTGAAAACAGTCCTTTCAAGAATTTTGGAAATAAAAGAGAGAAGCCATACCGACTGATTTGCTGACTTCTGCTGGATCCAGGCAGGGTTTCTTGAGGGTGGGAATAACCCTTGCCTTCTTAAAAGCAACAGGAACAGATGATATGGTATATTTGATGATGATTGTGGTGATGTGAAGGAGGTCTTGTGAGATGGCCTGGAGCATTGTGGAAGAGATTGGGCCTAATGATCAGGTGGTGGGATTTGATGACGAGATGATCTGCTGAATCTCATGACAGGTTGGAGAATTCTGCTAATGGAGGGAAGGGAAGATCCTAAAGTTCTGGTGTAGGAGTTGGGTTGGTAGCAAAGAACTGGCGGATTGCTGCAATTTTCCCGTCGTAGAATCTGGCAAAGTCATCAGCAGTCAGAGAGGAGGAGCTGGTGGGTTGAGTAGTGAGGAGAAGATATTGTGGAGTTTGCCAGGATTGTGTGCAGCTTTTCCCTGTAGAAGGCAGTTTTGGCAGAAGTCACGTCACATAAGAATTTGGAGAGAAGAGTCCGGTAAGAGGCAAGATCTGCATCAAGCTGTGATTTCTTTCATTTTCTCTCTGCAGTTCTTAATTCGCTTCTGGAGCAGGACAAGACGTCTTCCTTGGTTTATAGGACTAAAGGCATAGGAGATCAATGGATGAGGAGAAAGAGGAGAGAAAAGTATCAGTTGCAGTCTCTTGCAGTAGAGAGGAAAAAGAGTCTGGGTCTGGGAGGGATGATAGGGTGCATGAAGACAGAGAGGAAGGGGAGACAGAGTGAAGGTAAAAGAAGTGTGAAGGTGAAGAGTGAAGGTTTCTGCAGGTAAAAGAGAAATTTTTGTGGTAAGCTTTAGACAGGGTAGGAAGAGTGATGGTGAAGGATACCAGGTAATGATCAGATTTATGAAGAGGAATAGCAGTGATACCTGTGACTGGGGAGCAGTGGCAGACGAGGTCATGAGAAATCCCTCCCTTGTGTGTGTGAGGGCAACTGTTTAGTGTTAATGAAAAGGAGTTAAGCAGAGGAAGAAGGAAAGAGAATTGGAGTTTGTCAAAGGGGAGGTTGAAATCTCCTCGAACAGTGAGAGGAGTATTATCAGAAGAAAAAAGACTAAGAAGCATGTCCATTTCATCCAGAAAGTTTCCTAGAGGGCCAGGAAATAACGGTAGATAATTGATGCATTGATGTGAATTTGTGAAAATCTGTTTTAGTTCATACACATAATTGTTCTGATGTGATTTCCATGTTTGTGATTCAAAAGGACCATTAGTATTCAATTTACAATTTAATTGTATTTAAATGACATAATAATAATTTATATAATTTTGTACATGTTAATTATGTTAATTATTCTTCTAGCAAGACATGATTTTCTTGTAGGAAAAATTATATATATATATATAAATCCTCCTTCCTTACTTTGACCATTAATTTTACAACATATTATCTCTTTAAAGTCTTTTAAAGCATTTCTAAAAAAATTTGTTTAACAAAAATCATTATTATAGACCTTGGGTGAAAGGAGGCTTTATGTTTTGCTCCTTGATGACTTTCAGATTTTTGTAGATTGCTCACTGATATCTTGTTTGACTTAAACTAAGTCTCTCTTTATATAATGTTTGATATCTTTTTTGAACCTATAATAAACTTATTTTTTGCCATAATGTTCTTCTGCTCATCACAATGAAGCTTTCAGATTCTTCTGTACAACTTAATTATTTGAATTTGGGCTCTAATGTGTCATCCTGCCATCTTACTCTGGGACCAGCCGATGATATTTAAATGTATGTTGTTTGTTTAACAAAAATGAAACGAAAACTATGAAATTATACCATAATCGTTTTTTGTTAAAAGGCACTCTTGTGTTCAACTGTCCAGTTTTGATGAGCCTCTTCCTGCTGTAGTCCCAGCTTTCCGTTCTTGGCTGACAAAAGTGAAATCCGACATGGAGCCCATCTGCCATAGGATTTAACCTGTTGTGCTTCATGAGTTGTTTTTTTGTGTACCACAGTTATAGAGAGTGGTTATCTGACAGCTGAAGCTTTTCTGTCTGACTGCTCTCTATTGACCTCTCTAATCAACGAGACGTTTCCATCTGAGCAAACTCTAGGCAATGCATTTCTTTTTTTTTTTGGTATTCAAACCAGCCTGTCTGTCATCAATAAAATCATGAAACGCCATTTTCTCCACTCAAAGTAATTATATACAAACCGGATTCCAAAAAAGTTGGGACACTAAACAAATTGTGAATAAAAACTGAATGCAATGATGTGGA
>JAQMYJ010000005.1:5342371-5357184 GCA_030014305.1 Clarias laeviceps
CACTGAATGAGCTAATGCTAACGCTAACACTACCAAATGCAGAGTGAATCACATACAGCACCTGAGGTAGTGTAAGCGTTAGCTCATTCAGTGCGTCGGTTGTAAATGAGACGATGCTGTGGAACATTTAGCGATAAATTAGAAAGCTTAAAATGTCAGTGATAGTTAACGTTACCTGCGCAGCATTTTACGAAGCATAAAGCGTCCACTGTATCGTCTCATTTACAACAGAAGCACTGAATGAGCTAATGCTAACGCTAACACTACCACTACCAAATGCAGAGTGAATCACATTTGTACAGCACCTGAGGTAATCATGCTATGATACACCAAACGTGTACAATTTCATACGTTTATTACCTTCTACATCTGCTTTCACATTTTTGTTTCCACAATAATCAGCAGAACGGAAGCTAACACTTGCTAGCTTACGCTCATCTGTGTGAAAAAGCGTCAGGTAATCAGGCTATCATGAGGTAATCTCAAACTAAATTATCAATAAAAATACATACTGTAGCAGCCTAACGTCACTTCTGATGTCCCCCCTTGTGACTACAAAAGGTCAATACATAAAAGCTAAGATAACTTTGTTACTTTGCTATGCTAGCAACTCAATCCAGTTCTATACAGTACTTGAAAGAAGTAAAAGCCTGAGGTAGCCACGAGATCATTATTCGCTCACCTGAGTGTCCACCCACTTAGCGCCCTCCTTCGTGTGCTCCACCCGGCCGTAGAAATGCACCGGGAGCATGTACTCAGGGCGGGCCTTCTCCCAGGGGTTGCCATAGCGCAGCCAATCATCGGCTTCCTCCACCTGAGAAATAAACGGACCACGGGAAGTCACGGGGACGAGCGATCATTATGTCACATGGTTAAAACTGAGGCCACACACAGACTCCGCCCACACAAAAAAGCTAGCTCATAACTGGGGATAGTTTTCTAGACATAACTGTACTTATTAGTAAAATATGATAATGTGTGTTTATCATATAAAGTTAATGCTTTAAGATATAAAAAAAAAAAAATAACGATGACCGAGCGACTTCAGTCGTACCTGCCAACCGTTAGAGATTTTCTGGTTGAAGATTCCAAACTCGTAGCGAATGCCGTAACCGTACGCCGCCAAACCCAGGGTTGCCAGTGAGTCCAGAAAACATGCTGCGAGTGAAAGAAAGAAAGATGCAGAAAGATAGCGACAGAGAGAGAGAAAAAAAAAATACAAGAGAGTGAGACGGAAAGACAGTTAGAAAGACAGGCAACTGCATTACAAAACTCACACTTGCAGAAAGGGAAGTTACAGGGTTCGCATGTCAAAACAGAAATGCATGTCTAAGTGAGAAAAAGAGTGAGAGCGGACACCTGCGAGACGACCCAGTCCACCGTTCCCCAGTCCAGCGTCTTCCTCGATCTCCTCCAGCTCTTCCAGATCCAGTCCAAGCTAAAACACATCACATACACACATCATTACAACAGCTAATGGTGTATAATGCCTCATTTACATAATC
Source organism: Clarias laeviceps (assembly GCA_030014305.1). Taxonomy (NCBI): domain Eukaryota; kingdom Metazoa; phylum Chordata; class Actinopteri; order Siluriformes; family Clariidae; genus Clarias; species Clarias laeviceps. The sequence goes on from JAQMYJ010000005.1 coordinate 5,343,877, forward strand.
TACCAAGATGATCTTTTACCAAGTATTGCACCACAAACGCACACATCCTCACAAAGCCTCCAAGCATTGGTTACAGACTTTACCTGGTAGATGGCTTCATCACATGCGTTCTGCAGGCCCAGGTTAATCATAGTGTTCTGCAGGGTTCTGCCCATGTAGAACTCCAGAGAGAGGTAGTGGACCCTCTGAGAGAAAGAAAAAAAAGCATTAAAAGCATTGTGCATTGTGCACACGGGTCATAAATACTTTGTTAAAGACACATGAGAGGTTCCCGTTATCACTTAGACTCAGCTTCTCCTTTCTTTTCTCCCTCACAGTTAATAACACAAACACAGCTGGATTTGTTACCGAGATACTGAAACTTTCCCTTGTTGGAAAACTTAATTACTGCTTAACATCTGACCGTTACAAATATTCAGGTACTGGAGACTCAATCGAGGAACGAGGGTCTGATGTATTGAGAAATGTGAGCGACATGTCTCCTGCAGGTGTTCGGGAGGAAACAGTCAGCAGCTAAGACAGTAGATCAGACCACAGACCTCTAATACTGTACAGAGTAGATCAGACCACTGACCTCTTATATCTATACAGGAAGTGCACAGATTTCGGTGCATACCGAGCATCTTGGAAATGTCCAGAAGTATCGTAAAAGTCGGATAGCTATGATAACCTTGGACATGGAAAATTAATCAATATCTTCTTAACAAATGAAAAATTTAACAGTGTTGTGGTTTTCATTACTGCTCAACAGAACTTCTGATCAGTAGGAGGAGGGGGGGGGGGGAGAGAGAGAGAGAGAGAGAGAGAGAGAGAACAGGCGGCCCATTAAATCACTCATGACTAAACCTCTGGAGACCAGGCTGTGTTCTGGCTGTGCTCCAGGAAACCGTTTACTTTTCCGGATTTCTTGATAAGTTCTTCTGAGCTGCTCATTGCTGCACACGACGCAGGTCTCGAAATGACTCTGCACTTTGACTGTCGGGTTAAATCCCTTCCAACGGGGTGTGACAAATGAGCCTAATATTCCATGAGCTCCCTTATAAATCTTTGACATGCAGCAGCAGTGGACTAAAGCAGGACAAACTCCAAGATTTAATACATTTCTTGGAAAGCAGTAATATTTTGGAGGAACAGACAATCTATCGTTTCAAGAAACATGTCCACAGGAAGCACATGGCACAAGTCATTTCTACATAAAGCCATAAAAGGTTATTATGGACTATACCCTACCAAGGGCCAGTGATTTCACATGAACCTATAGAGCAACGTTACACACCTCGCTGCCCATCCCATCATACAGTGCACAACTGATATAACGAGAGCCAAGACAAGCTTTGTACTGTGTGCCAAAGGCTGAACAAACGTCAGTTTAATCAAGAGTCCAGATAATTAATAATTAAAAATAAATAAAAAACCTTAGAGAACACACCAAAAAAATTATCCTAGATCAGAATTTTAACATTTTGGGTAGAATGGACAAATCTACTAAAGTACTGTACATGGCTCTGCAGGGCCTCTCTGTGTGTGCTGTGGTGTTTGGCACATGGATGTTACTTTTGGAGCTTTTGGGTGCTGTGGGTTGCGGAGCGGAGTCTCTGCGGATCAGACTTGTTTGTCCAGAATGTGGCATGGATGCTCAATCAGACTGAGTCTGGGGAGCCTTGAACTCTGTCTGCTAAGCCTAATGTGCCCGTGGTGCACTGGGCGTTCTGATACCTTTATCATAGCTAGCTTGACTTTTTTTTGCCAATTTGTGCTGGCTTTTCTGTGGGACAGGACTGAATTGGACCGGACTGATTTGGATCAGACACGCTACAAAGCACTTTTGTAAGTCGCTCTGGACAAGAGTGTGTGCCAGATGCCTAAATGTAAATGTAAACAGAATAGCTCATACAGTAGCTCAAGTCTTGGCCAATGACTTCCTTACTCGGAGAATGCAGAAATGGAGTAATGATAAAAATTCTCTGAAAAGAGCAGAGCACGCTTAAATAGACAACAGGATTGACAACGATATGTTATATTTTTATACTCGAGATACTACTGGCTGCCATGGTTTCACTGCTGGCACAAACACGGCTACAGGGATTGCATCAAACCACCCATTTCATCATCTACTGTAAATCGGATATGCTTTAGCTGAAATTGTGTGTCAACTAGGGTTGCAAATTTCCTCACATTTCTCTTAACCGATTAGAAAACCATCAACAATCCATCAATAGTCAATCATTAAAAGTGAATAAGACCCAAAGTTCTATTTCAAGAGTTCTATCAATACAATACCAACAAATTGGTTATATGAAAAATGTATTAAGCCGAAATAGTTTAAACAAACAGAATGAAAGAAAAAACAATAAGGCATAATAATTACTGCTTGTCTAACTAAAAATAAAATGAGACACCCTCATGGCATACGTACAAGTTAACAGATACGCAGACTACAGAATATTTTATTTTATTTGTGGATTTTTTCTTCCCGGTTTTCGTGTCCAATTCCTCCCCATCACTAGAGGGCTCCTACTACCACTCAGTCGGGAGGGCCGAAGAGTTTAAACTGCTTGCTCACGCACTGTTGGGGGCGGCATAACACACTCGGAGGACAGCGCTATCCGCTCCCCACTTGCGCCACATTAATTGGCTGTAGAGCCGTAATTAATGTGGGAGCACCAAGTACCTCTCATCCCTCCCCTCTGAGAGAGCTCGGCCAATCAGCTCTCTCTAGACCTCTGGCTGTGAGAGGTTACAGCATCACCCGGGAATCGAACTCGCGATCTCCGGATGATAGGAAGAGCACTTTACCACTGCGCCACTCTGAGGACAAGCTACAGAATATTATTATACAAAACAAACATTGTCATGTCAATACATTTTATTCAGTTAAAATACTAACCGCAACGATTTGAACATTGATCATTACCATCACCATCATCTTGAACACGAATGACACGCCTCCTTTTTTCCACATTCCAGTTTGGAGCTTGTGTTTTACAAATATTCCTGCTTATAAGTGGCAGAGAAGTGTATTCTGTACATCACTACGTCACATTTTTAAAGACCTTAAGCAGAACAGCACCAAGCAGGAACACTACCATCACCTGGAACCACACAACACAGATTTTCCATGTTTCTGTGAAGCATTCAAATAAACCACCAACCGTTTTTTTCCCCTGCTAATGATAATGGTGTTCCTTCACTTCAGATCAACATAAACATGCCCCCTCATTTGCCCCACCCATACTGTGCTGCTAGCACTGACCATGTAAACTGTCTTTTTTTTTTTTAAACAAATCTCAAGGCTGCATTTTTGCATCACTGTGAGCAGACTGTATGTAGACTGCATGTGGATGTGAAGAGCCCATAGTGTAAGACTAGTGAATGAACTCCGAGACAAAAAATTGTTGTATTCTCGCTTCCTGCAGTTTTGTTTTTCTGGTTCGGCGGAACGATTTAACGGTCTGGTCTCAATCCAACCCGACCAGTCTAGTGTTTCACAGCTGAGTCACTCTACAGTACAGAGGATGTCCGACAACTCATTGCTGCAGTGAAATTACAGAAGGAAATCGGTTATGGGGAAATCATCAGGATTGGCCACGTGTTGAAATTATTCTACAAATTCTGAAAGTGTAACTGAAATTAACAGGAAAAGCCATGTTTTCTAACAAAGTTTTTTTTTTAAATAATCCAACTAAGAAAGGCAATTGCCAGAGAAGACACTAATATGTTAGACACCACTTCAATAGGTGCACTAAAAAATTAGGGGAAAAAATAAAAAGATATATAAGTGGGTTAAAATGTGAGAATGAAAAACAGTTAGGTCAAAATGAAAGGCAATACTTAATATATAATATTTTGGGCAACAAACATTATACAACAGTTAGCTCTGACTGGGCAATCTGATTGGACGAGAGATATTCCAGCATTTGGATGTTTAACTACATGCATCACTCTTCCTCAGCATGGGTGAAAGTATGTTGTTACAGTCCGCAGTACTGAGAGGAGAGCAGCTGGCTGCCAAGACCCGCATTCAAAACCAGTCACAGAAGCACTTTCAGCAAGAAAACACACACTAGATAGCAGTGTATATTTTGTAATGATGTTATACTAAACAACATTTTGTCTTCTTAGTAACTGCTTCCAGTGTTTTAACCACTAATCAAGGGCACATCTTGGTGTGCATGTGTGTGGAACAAAAGGTTTGTACTAACATAGCATACAAGATTAAAATTTAACATTTGGGATTCAACTTGGAACCCTGAAAGTGTACACAGAATCTCAAATTTCTCGGGACTGTACGCCACCTCCATGGTTTATTCTCCTCACCTTTTATCTACATAGTACTGGTAAGAATTCACCAAGCACCGGAAGAACAAACAAACTCCATGCACACACACGGGAATCGAACCCGGACCCTGGAGGTGCAAGGCGACACTGCTAACCACTAAGACATTGTGCCATCGACTTATTTGATTAGTGCAATAATAATATACATTTTAAAACGCAGTTAATTCATATAAGCAATTACATTTTTTTTATCTAATTCAATTATTTTGGTTAGTATAACCTTTTGTTAAGCTTTGCATTGATACATTTTTTTCTAGGATGGCACAAGAAATGGGAAAGTTGTGACTTTAAACAACACAGTCTTTGTTTTATGTTATATATACACATTACTGAACTACGAAATTCTTTATTCTTTGTGTATCCAAGTTTTTTTTTTTGTTTGTTTGTTTGTCTATTGTACTGGAGTTAAAGGCCTTGCTTAAGGGGCCCAACAGCTGCAGCTTGGTGGAGCTGAGACTTGAACCCTTAAAATTGTGCTTAATGCTATAAAAGAAGAGATTTTAGTTAATTTTTTATGAAATCTACAGAACTTTTGACTGTTTATGATAGACAGAAATGATTCATATAATTAGATTAAATATGTTTATGGCCTTTCTTGTAAGAATCATCTAATTGCATAACAGAAAACTTGATGAAGACTACTCCTGTGCACTTTATTAAATAATCTAGATATACGTTTGTTAAAAGCTCATGCTGGACGTGTGAAGTTCACCGTCCTGCTGCATTAATAAGAAGTTGAGCTCTGCACTTCCTGCATGCCAGCACAAGCAGGAAGCAGGAACTTTGTCGCACCTTGGGGTCTTTCTCGTAGTAGTGCTGCTGGGTGCGGATCCAGCGGCCCACCAGGTGATCCCGCACCGTGTGCGCCAAGGCGAAGTAATAATCCCGCGGCGTCGCCACGTTCCGGTCCTTCACCAGAGTAAAGTGCAGGTGCCGGTTGAAGCTCTTCTTGATCTCGGCCACATCTCCGAGACCAGCGATACCGCGCACACTGATCTGCTTGCGCTTCTCGTGGTCGCTCAGAGGCTTCGCCATGTCGGAGAGGAGAGGAGAGGAGAGGAGAGGAGAGGAGAGAGAGAGAGAGAGAGAGAGAAGGAACACGGAGGAAAGTGCAGAGGAAGAGCGACACAAACAGCGGGAGGAAGTCCAGCCGAGACCGCGACGCTCTACAGCCCAGGAGTGCGAGACACGCCCCTAATGTCAACTACAGGAGAGCGATGTGGGAGGGGCTTAGTGTCCGTGGTGCGCTCTCATTGGATAGTCGAACTGCATTCTAATTGATTTAGCGACATGTCAATCACTCCAAAGAGTAGGAAAAACATGCTTTTTGTGCTTGAGCTACGTGTAACGTTGCTTAAAGGTAATTAGCAATGAATTAAAAATAAATACATAAGTAAAATAAATAATATACATGACGGAAACACATAATTAAATCTTCGCATGAATAAAAAATTTTAAGATAAATGAATACATGCTGAAATAAATATACAAAAATAATTAAAGGCATAATTAAATAATTTATTTAAATAATACACGCTGGAAATAAATGAAAAAAAAAAATACATACAGCAAAATAGTTAAATTAATACATCAGATGAAACAGAATTAAATAAATGCATGAATAAAAAAAGTTAAATAAATGAATATTCAATCAATTCAATTTTATTTATATAGCGCTTTTAACACTGGTCATTGTCTCAAAGCAGCTTCACAAAATGAAAAGAAAATCATGGAAATGTGTATGAGCGAGAAAAACGTGTATAGATCATTAGATATGATGAGAGATTGATGAGCAAGCCAAGAGTGATGAAGGCAAGGACAATCTCCCTGAGAAGGCAATTAGGAATTTTATGCTGAATAAAATATACTGTACACAATTCAGATTATAAGTAAAATTATTAATTCAAATAATGTATGTTGAAAAATACAAAAATGAAAAATGCACAAGAAAAAAAAATAATTCAGGATGAGACAAATACAGAATTAAATGTTTGCATAAATAAAAAGTTAAACATATGAATACATGCTGAAATAAATATACACATAATTGAATATATAAGTAAAATAATTAGGTTAGCACTGTCGCCATGCACCTCCAGGGTCCGGGTTCGAATTGTTGCCTTGGGTCTGTGTGCATGAAGTTTGCATGTTCTCCCTGTGCTTGGTGGGTTTCCTCCAGGTACTTTGGTTTTCTCCCACAGTCCAAAGACATGCAGATTAGGCTAATTGGCATTCCCAAATTGCCCGTAGTGTGTGCATGTGTGTGTGTGTGTGTGTGTGTGTGTGTGTGCCCCGCGATGGATTGGCACCCCATCCAGGAAGTACCCCGTCTAGTGTCCTAAGTCTCCTGGGATAGGCTCCAGGCCCCTTACGATCCTGTATACAGGATAAAGCGGTATAGATGATGAGTGAGTGAGTAAAACAATTTGCTGGAAATATATACAAAAATAAATAAATGCATACAGTAAAAGTTAATAAATGAATATATGATAAGACAAAGACAGAATTAGATCTGTGCAGGAATATAGGTTAAAACAACTTAATAAATGCTGAAATATACACATTATTAAATGCATAATTAAATGTTTTTATGTAAATAACATATGCTGGAAGAAATGAATAAGAGTTAATAAAATTACGACCTGATGAAACAAATGCAGAATTAAATCTAATGCATGAATAAAAAGTGAAACAAATTAATACATTCTGAAATAAATATACAGCACATATAAATAATTAAATGCATAGTTAAAAAAGAAATGTAAATAATATATGCTTGAAATAACTACAAAAATAAATAAATGCATAAATAAAAAAAGTTGAATTACCAAATGCTGAAATGACCAAATAAACAAACAAGTAATTAAATGGGATGTTCATAACGCATGTTTAATGTTTTAAATGTTTTTTTTTTACTTTATGCTTTTATATTTATTTATTTCTAAAATTGGTCAATAAAAAAATTGTGTAATTTGTATGTTGTTCCTTGAAGCTATATATTTTAATTATTATTATTATTATTATTATTAACAACACTTTTGAATGAGTACAAATAGACCAAAAAAGCTATTCTGTTAGTCAGGAGCAACGTTAGCCTTGTAGCTCCCATACAAAACTAAAATACAATACAAAAAATACAAACATACACCATGTCTTGTCAGTGGAATGCAAACCCAATAAACTCATTCAACCACAAACCACAAGTCATGGAAATTATGGTCTGTTTGGACCATGGCTGCAGTGAGAGCTCAAAGTTGATTTCAAGGTCACAAGGAGGCTGAGATTTAGTAATGATATCAGTAAAGTCATGGTCTTCCTAAATTCGTTTTAATCTCATACTAACACCAATCATCTGAATCAGTACATTTAGAGTTGCTTTGATTATCCACATATAAAATGTGCATGTATAACATCTAATGGCAAAACAAGCACTACTGGTTATTAAACATCTTCCTAGGAGATCTAGGATTTCTCCATAAAACTGTCTCAGTGACAAAGAACCTAGAAGACCGCTTGTCCTGCCTTACACAGACATTAGTGTTTTCTCAGCTTTCAGCACACCTGGTTTAAATAATTACCTAATGAACGGTCTTTTCTGAATTGGTGCAGGAACAAACCGAAGGTGCGTTCTAATTGGCCTGAAGTGCCCTGCGAAGTATACTACACTACAAGTATACAAAAACAAACAAGTTTAAATTGCAATTAGTTTAAATGAATTTTTACATTTTTGGCAACTTTGCATAAATATATTTAAAAAAACATTACGTGTTAGAACTTCCTGACAGTTATAAACTATTACTTCAATACAAGCATTGAAACTGATTCACATTGATGCCGGTAGAAATGAACCACGTGATCTCAGAACAGGATCTTTCTCCTGATTGGTTGTTTTTTTTAACCATGTGATTTACCTGTTCACGTGAGAGTGAGACATGCAATTAGAACATCAATCCATCAGGAGTCATTGCCACCGGAACACTGGTGCAAAGGGGCAATAACGTATCACCTGCAATTTAGTACAAGAGTACTGTAAGTAAAAAAAGCTTTTAAGTCAGATTTTTTTTTTGGGTGTACAGTACATTTATTTATCATGTTTTGGTGTGAATGGTGTCCTCATGTAGCTTTTGGTTTGGTGCATGCCATAAGTTATATTAAAACAATTCTGACAAAATTTTGAAAGTTATTGGATTGTCTCATCAGCAAAATTGTTGCAGAGATTTTTAAAATATGAATATTGATTTCAGTATAAAAACAAAAATATGTTTCCAGCCCAACCCTCATGTCATGCCTACATTTGTGTTCTCTGACAACACAAATGTAGACATGACATGTAGAACGTTGTTTGTTGAAGGTTGGGCTGGAAACATCTTTTTTTTTTAGTGGTGCTTGCGAAGCGAAGCACTACTATTGTTATCTTGCAGGCTTATTATTTTTCTTTTTTTTTCTTCTTCCGTACAAAAGTTTGGCACGTAACTAGTCCCACACCGTTTGCCGTAGACCCACGAATGAGGTGTCAGATCGTCTGGCTTATTCGGGAATGGGGTGCTATGACTTTTCTAAGGGGTGGGCGGTTAATTGCCCCCATAGACTTAACATTGAGACCAACATCAACTGTGACATCATAGCTATGACTATGATGCCACGGCAAGCATCACTCACATTTTCTTCAGGAAATGTACCTCTCTAGTTAGTGGTGCTTGCGAAGCACTACTATTGTTATCTCACAGGCTTTTTTTTTTCCCTTCTTCTTCTTCTTCTTCTTCTTATTATTATTAAAGTTTGGCGCGTAACTAGTCCCGCACCAGTCGTCGTAGACTCATAAATGAGCTGTCGAATCGTGCGCCTCATTCGGGAATGGGATGCTATGACTTTTCTAAGGGGTGGGCAATTAACCGCCCCAAGAAGTCCCATAGACTTAACATTGTGACCAACATCAGCTCTGACATTATAGTTATGACATCATAGCTATGTTTATGATGCCACGGCAAGCACCACTCACATTTTCTTCAGGAAATTTACCTCTCTAGTTTTCATATTAAAGTTTATCTACCATGATAAACTTGAAGATTTACAGGAAACTTGAAGATTGAATTCTGGTGTTATTTTCTCTGACAGTTTGGATGGTTTGGATTTCTGATTTCTGCTTTTTCACTTCAACAAAAAGAAAGGTGAAGCTAGCAGTGTTGGGTGTAACGCATTACAAAGTAGTACTCGGATTACTTTTTTGATGTAACTAATAATCTAACGCGTTAGGTCTGCCATTTAAGTACTGCTATTTAGTTATATTTTCAAAAATGTAATCCGTTATTCAGACAATTTATGTAATCCGTGAGCTAGACAGCAGTCATTCCCAATCCATTAGTGTGTGTGTGTGTGTGTGTGTGTGAGTGAAAGTCATCCTACAAGCCCCGCCCCTGATAACCCGGCCCCCTTCTGTTATTCCTGCTGTTATACCCCTATCTCACCTATGCGGAAAGATGCGCGGAAAGATGGAAACCTAATCACAGCGCCAAAACTCCCGGTGAATCATGATGAACCGTACTTACAGCTACCACAGGAAACCGCACAGGTGACATAGGGGTATTAGTAGTAGATTATGGGCCAAACTTCGCGGAGTGATGGTGGTAGAATAATTATAAAGGTCTTGAGGAAAGGTCAACATGCATGAGGAATTACAAAGGAGTTTTCATTTTCTGCAGTGGAAAAGTACTCGAACTAGTTACTTTTATCAGAACGTAACGCAGTAATGTAACTGATTACTTTTGGAAGACAGTAATTTTGTAATGTAAATAGTTACTTTAAAAAGTAACGTCCCCCAACACTGGAAGCTAGTCACTTCGAACTGTAACAACAACAATAACAACTAATGTGCTATTTGGTTAAGTAAAGGAACCATGGCCATAACAGATGTACTACCTTCTTTAAAAAGTTTTACTGCGGCTAAGAGTCTCATCACTGGACTGTGCTTAATGTCTTCTATAAATGTCAAGAGCTTTTTCACCTTCATCAAGTCCCTCTTTGACTTGAACGGCCCTTGTACATTATCACATAACCAATTTGAATTGAATTGAAATAATCCAAATGACAAAGATTCAATAATAAATGAATAAAGCACTCATTATAAACTAAATCAGAAAATGTTTAATTTACAATTGTATCAAAGCAATCAGTTGGCTACATGTATCAAACACAAAATGACCTCTACGGTAAATTAACATATGCAGCTTTATTTTAGGTATTTATAAGTATTCATTTATTTACACAAGAATTCACAAATCTGCATTCTCTAGTGCTACCGGTGATGTAGAAGGGCGTCTGGCTACACAGTTTGTTGGCTTTTTTTTTTTTTAAACCCAAGGAAGCCACCTTCAGCCAGGCTTTCCTTGGCATGGTTCTGACAAATCACAGTTTTGACAATGCATTAAAGCTGGCCTTATCTGATTAGTTAGTTAAGTTCATCTTTCAATTTGACATGACGGTAAATGTGCAATACCTTCTTTCACCACAAATCCGCCACACAACCTTTTGCGGGGCGCTGTTTCACTCGCTGTAAAATACTGTAAATGAAGAACAGAAGAGACTGCAGTCAGCAACAGCACCAAGGAGTTTACTACCAAAACAAAACTGTTACACAAAGTGTTCTTTATATTTTTAACTGAAATGACACACACAGTCTGAATAAACTGGGGAAGCCTGTCTCGCCTTGGCTTCCAGGAGAATGCCCCACTGGTAAGCAATTTTTAATAAGAACCAGATGTTTGTTTAGTACTTCAAGTTGTTTTTAAATTCTCATTACTGCTTCCCTTTTCAGGCGGTGCAAGGATGTCATCCACCTCTCAGAAGCACAGGGACTTCGTTGCCGAGCCCATGGGCGATAAACCAGTCACTGCTCTATCAGGCATTGGAGATGTTCTGGGCAAGAAGCTGGCAGAGCAGGGCTTTGATAAAGTGAGCTTAATGAGTGGCCTACAAAATGGTCTTGGAGTAAAGATATGTGACGTGCCAAAAAGGTTCAACCTGGACACTCTTTATGAAATGAAAGCTCTTTGTTTAAGCATTATTCTTAAAATGATTAAGTATTCCTCAGAGATCCTTCAGTGGAGATGTTGTATGTTCTTTAAATACTAAGTGTTATTTGGCAAAATGTCTCAAGGGATTCATTTATGTGAAGCTAAAACAATGCGGCAAAATACCGTGACAGTGAGGTGTGTTGAATAGTGAAAGCTCAAATATGAACAAGTGAACGTTGCTAGGTTAAAAGAAAGTGTCCAGATAAAAATAACTAAAGAGGATCCTGAGATTTTGGCTTTTTATTTAATTATTCAGTTAGAGATGGTCTTGTCGAGAATTTAGTAACTTCTTCACCTGTAACCATGCAATTCGACAGACGTTCAGTGTTGATCAGTGGCACTTCTTTATGTTTCAGGCGTTTGTAGTTTTAGGTCAGTTTCTTTTGCTGAGGAAGGACCGTGAACTGTTCTCCGAGTGGCTGAAGGACACCTGCGGGGCCAATTCTAAGCAAGCGGACACCTGTTCTCAGTGTCTCTCTGAATGGTGCGACACCTTTCTCTGAATCCGGTGGCCCTTCTTCTTTTTTTTCTTTTTCAGTACTTTCATTTTGTGGAATAGTTTTAACATTTAAAAATAGTTAATTAGTAATGCTGTGTGTGATATTACTGTGAAAAAAGCTTTGAGATATTCCTGGCTCTTAATAAAATATTAAGCTGACATTAAATAATAAACTTTGCAGTGTATTTTTTTCCAGCAAGTTACAGTGACTTTAACCAATGACTTATGTCACTTGATTTGATTCCTTGTTTCGGGAAAACCTATAAGTGATAAATAAGGTTAATTTCAAATCATCATTCACTCACTCATCATCTATACCTCTTTATCCTGGAGCCTATCCCAGGAGACTCGGGCACGAGGCGGGGTACACTCTGGACTGGGTGCCAATCTACCGCAGGACACACATATGTATAGTCCACACACATTCATACACTACGGGCAATTTGGGAACGCCAGTTAGGCTAATCTGCATATCTTTGGTCTGTGGGAGGAGACAAGAGTGTCTGGAGGAAACCTACCAAGCACGGGGAGAGCATGCAAACTCCATGCACACAGATACGGGAATCAAACATGAACCCTGGAGGTGCAAGGCGACAGTGCTAACCACTACACCACCGTGCCGCCCTACTTCAAATCATTGGGGATTAATAAAGTGGAACCACGGATTGCGAGTAACCTGGTTTGCGAGCGTTCCACAAATTTTGACTTGAAAAACAAGCGAGTCTTGATATACAAGTACCAAGTATCATTGAGAATCATGTGGCATGCATGCGCTTCTTGTTTTGAGGCCGAGCATGACGTGATCACAACTTGAGCCAATAGTTCTCTCTCTCTCGCGTGCTGTGGAATTGTGGGTAATCCTCTCCCCTGCTCGGTCTCAGTGCACGTGCGCCACTCGTATAGTCTATGTGCGTGTGTACTGTTTACCATAGCACTGTGAACACGTATGTGCGCGTAACGCATATTTTATTCAGTAGTGTGTGTGTGTGTGTGTGTGTGTGTGTGTGTGTGAAAATCGTCCTTTTACACATGTCCTTTCAAAAGCAAAAACAAGTGTCATTAGAGAGGTTCCTTAAAGACCCAGTTTCTCAGGCCTCCAAGTGGCGCAGTGGTAAAGCGCTCGCCCTATCATCTGGTTCGAACCCCGGGTGATGCTGTTTTCCTCTCACAGCCGGAGGCACAGAGAGAGCTGATTGGCCGAACTCTCTCAGGGGGGAGGGATGAGAGGTACTTGCACTCCCACATTAATCACGGCTCTACAGCCAATCAGCTGTGAGCTTGCGCACGCGGAAGGAGCGGCTAGCGCTTTCCTCCGAGTGTTACTCAGTTCGAAAAGATGCGGTCGGGTTGACGTCACGCGGTTCGGAGGAAACACGGGATAGTCTTCGCCCTCCCGACTGA
>JAQMYJ010000005.1:5357284-5375150 GCA_030014305.1 Clarias laeviceps
AAAAATTGCAACCCCCCCCCCCCCCCCCCCCAAAAAAAAAAGACCCAGTTTCTCTCTCTCTGGGTCTTTTCTCTCCAGTTTCTCTCTCTCTCTGTGTTTGTAGTGCTTCCGTTAGTGTGTGCCCCTTCCCTCCTGCTCTCGCCTTGAGAAATGAGTCGGCCTCACCTATTTCAATGAATCAGTCCGGGAGCACGATGATAGAAAATCATGTAAAGCTGTCCTGACGGTGAATAATCCTTATTTCGGAAAATCCTCAACAGACAAAAATGAGACGGTTCACAGTCCAATACATTGGAAAACAGCTCCGAGACAAAATGGCGTCCGGGATTCCTCTTACGATTTAAGGCGCAACACTGTTACCTTTGACGTGTGAGATTCATTTTCTTAGGTGCGGTTACAGTTTTTGGCCACATGATGGCTGTGTGGGGAAAGGGGACAGATTTAGTCAAGTGGATTGGTATGCTTTACATTGTATTTTCATGTAAAGGTTCACTTTGTTGGACTTAAAACTTAAACTAAAAACTAAAGTGAATTCTCATTACTGCTTCCTTTCAGGTGTGCCCTGTATAGATCTTCAGTTTCACCTCATCTTGCTGTCTTGCCGAGAGCCGCAGCTATAAGAGAACTGGTTCAAGGATGTCATCCACCTCTCAGAAGCACAGGGACTGCGTGTCCGAGCCCATGGGGGAAAAACCAGTCACTGCTCTATCAGGCATTGGAGATGTTCTGGGCAAGAAGCTGGCAGAGCAGGGCTTTGATAAAGTGAGCTTAATAAGTGGCCTACGAAATGATCTTAGAGTAAAGATGATGTGATATTCTAAAAAAGGTTCAACCTGGACACACTTTATGAAATGAAAGCTCTTTGTTTAAGCATTATTCTTAAAATACTAAGTGTTATTCGGCAAAATGTTTCAAGGTAACCATTTACTGTATGTTAATACTAAAATAAAAGCCTTGAACCCTGATTCTGTATACTTATACTGATAACTTATAGAACAAATAAAAAACACATAGGGTTGACTTGCTTGTACAATTAGTCTAAATTTGATTTGCAAATATATTAAATTTTTACAAGTAGCATAAATTAGCGGACATGCAAAATACAGAGCAGGTAGCAAAACAAAACCTGCAATAAAACCTGTTCAAGTTTAACAATGCAGCGAAATACCATGCCAGTGCCAGTTTGGTGTGTTGAATAATGAAAGCTTAAAAATTAACAAGAGAAGGTTGCTAGGTTAAAAGAAAATGTCCAGATAAAGATTCAGAGATATTGGCTTTTTATTCAATTAAACTGCATCATTAAGTTTAGAGATGATCTTGTGCAGGTCTTGGTGAGTTCTTCACCTATAACCATGCAATACACATTCGACAGACGTTCAGTGTTAATCAGTGGCACTTCTTTATGTTTCAGGCGTTTGTAGTATTGGGCAAGTTCCTTTTGCTGAAGAAGGACCATAAACTGTTCCATGAGTGGCTGAAGGACACCTGTGGGGCCAATTCCAAGCAAGCAGACACCTGTTCTCAGTGTCTTTCCAAATGGTGCGAAACCTTTCTCTGAATCTGGTGGCCCACTTTCTTTCTTTCTTTCTTTCTTTCCAGTATTTTAATTTGTAGAATAGTTTTAACATTTAAACAAAGGTTAATCAGTAATGCTGTGTGTGATGGCTATTAATAAAATATTGAGCTGACTTTAAGGAAATAAACTTTGCAGTATTTTACTTAAGCAAGTTACAATGACTTATTGATCATTGGTAGGTTTTTCCAAAACCAGGACTCGAGTGACATAAGGTTAACTTCAAATCACTGGGGATTAAAAAAGGGAAATAGCTGGCAAAGAAATGTATACTTATCTTATGGTCATCATCTCGTGTACCAACTTTAAAGATGTGTTTGGCACAAGTGGGTAATCTTCTCTCATTCGAAAAACTTATATAAGATTTAGGAGAACAAATCTGAAATATTCTGGTGGATATGGGCCCCTTGGGTGGTTCCATGTTCACTCTTATATTAACAGATTATTGTTTGTTTTTAAATGTTTGCTGTGGGTGTCGACTGTATATTAACCTGGCTTGTTGTTAAATATCAATAAAAATATAATTTAAAAAAAAGGGAAATAGCAGACATACTGGAAGTCTTAGTATGCTCTTGATGCACCCTGTCATATTCTTGTGTGAACTCATGATTTAGGATGAGCTTCCAATGAATGAAACTGGGCAAGTTGTAACTGGAAAAAAAACAAAGTGAGGAAACACACAGGTATGAGAAATGTTGCAACAACTCTTACTATATGTAAAATTAATACTCACAGGAGAATCTGGACTCTTAACACTCCAGACACTACATATATATATACTGTATATTTGAAATACTGTATATATGAAATGAGAAATGAGCCGGCCTCACCGGTTTCAATGAATTAGTCCGGGAGCACGATATGATAGAAAATGTAAAGCTGTCCTGAAGGTAAATAATCTTAATTTCGGAAAATCCTCAACAAAAGAGTTCACAGTCCAATACAGTGGAAAACAGCTTCGAGTCAAAATGGTGTCCGGGATTCCTCTCGTGCTTTACGGTGCAGAGACAACACAGTTATATTTGACGTGTGATGTTTATTATGTGAATATGTACATGAACGTTAAAGTCAAACCAGGACTTTTGATTGTGTAGAACAACAGAATACAATTATGAGAGTTAAAAACTTTTCATTTCTCCATATACTCCGCTGCTACACTAATGCACGTATCCCAGTGTTTCACTAGTGCTTGGACACCATCAAGGTAGAAAGTTTTCTCAGTATCACAGGATTGGACTACTTGCTTCACATCTGAAACGCTGGCCTCCCAGGAAATCCATAAATGGCCCTAGTGTGGAAAAGGCTTGGTCAGGACTGTACAGGGGATGTGGCAATAACTCCACTTGTGCAAGTGGTGTTGGTGAATGATTGTGTGTACAGTTCCCACAGACAGGTACCTCTCTTACACAATTTATCTGTCGATTTTCAATGATCAGGCATTTCACTCACTGAATGTTCATGGGAACAACTGCGGTGGGATCTGATGACATCATTCTTTAAAATGTTTGCGCCACTCAAAACTTTCACCGGGTATGTCATCACAAGTCCCAGTCTGATTCGAACACTCCTCGTATGTTAATATACATAAAATAAAAAAAAATCAAACCCTAATTTTCCTTGTTTCCTAAAGGGAAACCATCAGGGGTGAATCTGTTGTATAATTTTTAGTTGTATAACCTTGGGTAATTTTTAAGGATTAAAACATGTTGTGACTACATACAGTATGTGTGCATCTTAAATCATTTCTATAGTACCAAAAATAAATAAATAAATAAATAACTATATATATATATATATATATATATATATATATATAAATCTGTAGGTAACTGGTCCTCAACATTTTAAGTCAACACTGCCTTCTATTGCACCAATGTCCACATTACACCACCCAGTAGAGAAATTAAAATAGCTAAAAATGGCTTTGTTTTTCCTGAATCTCATCATGACTATTTCATGCTTGATAATATTTCAAGTCACACTTTTATTTAAATTCTCTTGAACGAATAAACGGCTAGCTAAAGCGGCTTTTGTGTTAACCAGGCAAGCGCGCACAGTGCAACTATGACAACTAGCTTACTGGTCTAGTTTCAGCTGACTAATTAGCCTAGCTTGTGTTCTAAGGCGGCAGCACTGTGGGTAGCACAATCGTCTTGCACCATCAGGGTCCGGGTTCGATTCCTGCCTCTGTTTGCATGGAGTTTGCATGTTCTCCCTGTGCTTGGTGGGTTTCCTCCCACAGTCCAAAAACATGCAGATTAGGCTAGTTGGTGTTCCCTAAATTGTCAGTAGTGTGAGTGTGTGTATGTGTGTATTCCCTGTGATGGATTGGCACACTGTCGAGGGTGTACCTCGCCTTGTGCCCCAAGTCTCCTGGGATACGCTCCGGGCTCCCTGCAACCCTGTACACAGGATAAAGCGGTACAGACGATGAGTGAGAGTCAATGTTTGAGAGTTAGGTTTATGTATTGTCAGTAATAAACATGGAAATATGTTGCCTTTACCGCA
This sequence comes from Clarias laeviceps, assembly GCA_030014305.1. Classification (NCBI taxonomy): domain Eukaryota; kingdom Metazoa; phylum Chordata; class Actinopteri; order Siluriformes; family Clariidae; genus Clarias; species Clarias laeviceps. The sequence continues at coordinate 5,361,366 of JAQMYJ010000005.1, forward strand.
ACATTTCATCCGTCCATCCAGGAACCTCTGTAGTCCAAGTCGGGGCGTGAAGGCCAATGGTGACCATTGTATTTATTCCCATTTTACAATCATGGTAGGTAACATTCACACTATTTGGGATATTATAATTTGGGAACGTCAAAGAGTCTAATCCCAATTACAGTAGTTCCAAATTGCCCGTAGTGTGTGAATAAGCATAAATGTGTGTGTGTGTGTGTGTGTGTGCCCTATGATGGATTGGCATCATGTCCAGGGTGTACCCCGCCTCGTGCCCCAAGTCTCCTGGGATAATCTCCAGACCCCCACACGACCCTGTATACAGGATAAAGCGATATAAAGAATAAGTGTGAGAGGTGTTATGGATGTGACGTGTCTGAATCAGCTCTCCATAAACAATATAAAGAACAGACTTGAGTCATGTTACTATAGGGATGTGTTAAATAAATTATTTGAATTAATGAGGTAGCGTCTGCATTAGATTTGCACAACACACAGTGTTTTGAAAACCTGCCCAAATTCTGTATCTCAATCTTGGTCTCATCTCACACACACACACATCAACCTTTTCTATACTTAGAATTGTCTTCATTTTCACTTTTTTTATTTTTGTCAGTCTCTTCGATGACAGTTCAGAAGAGTTTAAAAAAAATACTGATCAATAAAGAATGTTTTATTTGTTATTGAGAAGAATTTGATAAATTCTAGCAGGTTGAATACTTTTGCAAAATAATTTTTCCCTGGACGAAATGAAATCATCAATTTCATAACTTTTTTAATTAATAAAGAATCTGTCTAATTAAAAACTTTATGTAGCACTAGCACAATTTCCTGTGTTTGTATTGTTTTGTATCCTGGAGTAATAAATGCAGAGGAAGAAAAAAAAACAAAAACAATCATTATAATAACTTGTAAAAGAACAAACAGAGGCGAGGATATAGTTACATTTTCAGCTTTATGTTTCAAAAACACCTTAATAGTACATTATGGCATGCTTCATCATGTAATGTAAAGCGGCTCATGTTTCATACTTGATTAAATCGAAAACATTCAACACAGACGAGGTATTTCATCTTACATTCTGTAGAAAATAATATCAAATACAATCAAAGATACAGAAACTTTTCTTTCCCAGAGCGCAAATTTCCAGTAATACAAATAATACATTTGTTTGGTAACATTTTTGTAGTAGTCCCGAGTTGGTTGTATGTGTGTGTGTGTGTGTATGTGTGTGTGTGTGTGTGTGTGTCTGGCTTTACTTACCTTTTGTGCATTTAACAGTGACTATGTTTACATGCATACCAATGATCTAATGTTTGTCAGAGTGTCGATGAGACCAAGGTATGATCATGTAAGCAGCATAATCTCGTACACATGTTATGACCTTATGATCAGCAACATGATTTTAAAACTGGGGCTCAGAGTTGTACCCCGGGTTGTACAGTATAGTGGATCGTTAACCGTAAAATAAGCTTAGGCTTAAAACTTGTGTTTTTCACCCAGCCCTTACGTTAAAAAGGTCAGGCCTTCCCTGAGGTCAGGTCCTGCTCTGACAAAAGTCACAATATGAAACGGAAGTAGCGAAAATGGACTGGAGCAAGCAATGCAAGAATCATTTTAGCAGGAGAAAATCTTGTGAATACATTCAGATGTGGCTAATATTGCCTAATAAAAGATTACCATTAACCAAACATGATTATTAAACATACTCCTTAATGATTCCTTTAAACATTTATTTCTAGGAAAAAAAAAAAAAAAAAAAAAGAATAAGAACCGGGATGCAGTATGGCAGTAGAGTAAGAACAGGTAATGCTTGAAATAAAGCTTAGGCTAAGTAATCTTAGATTTAATTTACACGGAGCGTTCAAGTCAAACCGGGACTGGTGATGAAATTCCTGTGACTCTTAGTGTTGAATGCAAGAGTTTTAAAGAAGACTGTACGTCCATGAAAGATGATCTTGGCTGAAGTGGCTCAGAGCCCATTGCAGTTGTTCCCGTGAAAATTCAGCAGGTGGAACACCTGATACAATTGATAACTCGTCTCCAACTTGTGGAGTCTGTCTGTGGGAACCGTACACACAATTATTCGCCAACACCACTTGCATGTTACAGAAACAGTATGTGGTCTACTGTTGTGGTGATTTAAATACTGGAAATCAAAATCAAATCCCCCTTACAGTCCTGACCTCGCTCTAAACCCTTTCCAAATGTTTGGCCCGGTAAAGGAGTTCCTGGGAGGCCAGGGTTTCGGACGTGAAAAGCAGGCAGTCGATCATGGCTCTGGCATACCGAGAAAACTTCCTAATTTTATGGTATCCAAGCATTAGTTGAAACGCAGGTTTAAGTACATTAGTGTAGCAGGGGATTATAGAGAGAAATTAAAGGAATTTTTAAACTCTTCTGCACAATCAAGAGTCCCGGTTTGACTTCCCTTGTACAATATAATTTTGTGCAACGCCAGTCGTGGGCGTTTATAATGCAAGTAACCGTCATGAATTCAATTGTTGACTACATCGTTGCAAACATTGACTTTCAGACTTTTCATGGAATTTCATAGGACTGGTGATGATGCTAGTCATAAACACTTAATCACCTGCTAGGTTTGCGCACAGATTTGTGCCCATCTTTCGGTACATATAGACACAATTTATTTATGACCTTCCAGATCTTCCCCAGACTTTCTATCATCAGCTTTGGTGGATCTGGAGTTTAATCCAGGAAAAGCGTCGAGAGTACATCCTGAGCTAAACATCGTACACGTACACAGACACACACTCATTCACGTGTGGCAATTTAGCACAGACATTCCACCTACTGTTATGATGTCAGAAAAAGTGGGGAAACCTGGAGGAAACTCACATGGATCTCAGATCCCAGATCTCAGGGATGAACCGGAAGTATCGACTTGAAAAAAGCGGCAGTGAGGTGCATTAACAGGATCATGAAAAGGTTTAAAAAAAAAAAAAAAAAAGATAAAACCTAATCTGCAGCTGCATTAGTGCAGAAAATAAAATAATGTCTAAAGATGGCACATTTAGATCTGCAGTGTCTTAAAGAAAATTATTAATAGAACATACAGTACACACCCTTTTTTTGTATGTAGGTGTGTTTTACATCATAAAAATAAAATGCCCCCCCACACTTTTTTTTAAGCATCAGTTAACAGCTGTTGTGTGCATGTAAACAAAGTTGGCATGGTGTTCATATTCCCACTGAGTGCTGATCTGGGATCAGCTGTTCCTTTACAGGTTTAAACGAGCTGATCCTACATCGGCGCTCTTAGTGTCAGGCGTCTGATTTGTTCTCAGGTCATCAGGGTTCGTAACCTTGGAATCTGTGGCACTTGAACGTGAAAGCTGGACCTGGTTAGTGTTTGCTGAGAGATTCCATGTAGTAGAAGGTGGCTCCTAAAGCCCAGCTCGTCTCCACATCGTTGATTTTTCTAGCCAGCTGAAACACGGAAATAATAACGGTAATGTTTGGGGGGACGATCGTCATCGTCATATAAAAGTTATTATAATGCACTCAGCAAGTTCAGGGGAGTCTGCACATTCCCTCCACCTCTCTCTATCCATCTCTCCCTTCCTCACATGTTCTGTTTCTACCTGCCTCTATTTCACTGTCTGCCTCTCTGTCCATCTCTCCATTTCTCTTTTTCTCTTTCTACTTGCCTCTCTCTATCCATCCCTTTCTCTTATTTTCTGTCTGCCTCTCCCTATCTCCCTATTCCTTTCTCTCATGTTCTGTTTCTAGCTGAATCTCATTTTCCTTTCTTCCCTTTTTCTGTCTGCCTTACTCTGTCCATCTCTCCCATTCTCTTTTTTCCATTTTTACCTGCCTCACTCTCTGTCTATCCTTTTCTCTCATTTTCTGCCTGCTTATATCTTACGGTCTATATTTCACTTCCTCCCTTTTTCTGTTTCGGCCTTTCTGTCTATCTCTCCCTATCTTTTTGTCTCCTGTTGTCTGTCTATCTCTCCATTTCTTTCCTTTTCTTTTTTACCTGCATTTCTTTCTATCCATCTCACTCTTCCACTTTCTCCTGTCTGCCTTTCTCTTTCTTCCCCTTCCTCTATTTCTGTGTATTTCATCCATTCTCTTTCTATCTCTCTCATTTTCTGTGTGTGTGTGTGTGTGTGTGTGTGTACCTTCAGCTCCTTGTCCAGGGGGAAGCCGAGCTCCTGCAGCAGCACTGAGATGTAGGTGAGGTCCAGACAGAGGAAAGGATTTTCTCCTGCGCCGGTTTCCAGGTTCTTACACACTGCAGGTTGGACACAAACAGTTCACTTAAACACACACTTTACACCTTTAAACATTCAGGCACACATTCCACTTATTCGACATCTCCACCTTCTCTGTTCTCTTGCCAGTCACTCTGGCATACACATTGTCTTAATTGTCTGGACCGCTGTAGTTTTTTTTATTTGTATTTTTTTTTTAACAGGTTATAAAAGTGACAAAACAAAAGTAAAGGTGAAGAATGACGGTAAGCAAAATATTACAGCAATACTACAAAGTCTGTGTTTAAGCGCCTATTAATCAGGTTAAACCAGTAAACCCCTTAAATAAAACTTGCTAAAAGCTATGAGTAATATATTTGCTATGTCATAAAATGTAAGAGACAATCAGGTTCCAATATGCAAATGGATGTCATGCCCCACCCGTTTTCTCCTTTTCAGGTTCTTTCTAATCTTATTAATGAACAAATGATGCTTCAGTATACCACTGTTACTGCATCATATGCTTCTGTATATGTAACATAGAAATCTGTATTTTCTACTAAGAGTTCTTAGTTAATTTCAAATCTAATAAAAAAAAAACTAAAATGAATTAGTTAATTTTAAAGTAAGATTAGCCAGAATAACCAGTTCATCTTACCCGATTTGGCACCATCCACATAGTTGCTTACTCGAAGTGAGCCTCCCTTCATCTCATCTGACCCAAAGAGACCAGTGTGTTAGAAATGCAGTGAGACTAAGAGAGATGAGAATAAAATCAGCTATTCTAAGATGTACAGTACAGTGCGTACCGACGAGGCCCAGGTCCACAGCACGGTCGTAGTAATAAGAGAACGCATAGAACTCCATATCTTTCACTTCTTCTGCTTTCTGGACCCTTTTGTAGATCATCTTTTCTACTTTGCTCAAGCATGCCTCGTAGATGGGCTCTCCTGAAACGCACAGATAAACAAAGACTGGATCGCAAACCATGCTTACCAAAAAATAACCAAAAAAAAAAAAAAAACCCTGGTGTTTAATGTTAAGTATTGATTAGTATAATGACAAGCACAACGAAACTTTACGTCAGTCTCAGTTTCTCAATTATGGAATTTAAAGATTTGAAAGTGATTATGAAGCATGAACATGTCCTCAATTGGGACTTGACCATCAGAACAGTGAGGCACGGCTAAATTAGGGCGCAAGCACTATGACATCTGTGTGCGAGGGCCCTATTCTTTTATTTTCAACATCCGGGGCTTTTTGGGGGTCTTAACATGCTCAAAAACTCATGAAAACTCGGCAGACAGGTTGGAATCTTATTGCCTGATGCCTGAGCGTCTGGGCCCCGGGCGTGGCACAGGGCCCTCACATGAGATTTTACTGCATACTGTAGCTCATACAACACTTGCACATACGCACACGAAACCCGGTACACATTTACAGCTCATTGAGCTGAACAACTTTCGCATGTTATGGGCTCAACTCAACAGGAAGTCAAATATTTTGGGTTGTTTGCACAACGTACCCAATGGATTTTAATGTACTCCTCCTAGTGGATTTATATGATCGCCACCAAACCAGGCCTATGTGATCTCAATACATACAGAGGGATTTTTGACATCTCAAACAGGTCAGCTGTGTCGACGCCTTAAACTCATGCCAAAAAATGGTTAATAACTTTGTGTGATTATACTGAGTGACAACACATTGAGTGACATCATTCAAGAGCAGCAAGAGCTACTGTTTCACTTAGGAAGGGAGGTATAGTGAAGTGGGATAGGGTTATTGTGTAAACTGAAATTACACCACTGATTGAGCAAGACATATTGATTTGGGACTTGGGCCACTGAATCAGTGAGGAACTGAAATTAAGACATTAAATCATTTAGGGAAGCCCCTTATACACCAAGGCAGTTCTGGAGCTAGTTTAGAGCCGGTACCCAATTTTGAATCAGCTCTTTGTTTTTTCCGGACAGCCAAAGCACTGGCCCCCGGACAAAAAAACTGGGTTCCATGGCGGTACCACTTGCTGGGTCAGAACAAAGAATTGCTTACTTCAGTGGCTATGGGTGGGATAATCACGACCAATTGGTACTAAGCACAAATCAGGACAGGGTCACTAAAAAATATCAAATTTGGGACTGGGACCCTGAAGGAGTATGGTCACATGGGTTAAGACTGGGCTTATAATGGAGTGGGGTTAAATGGGTTTGGACTTGGAAACACTAGGCTGTGTGATGATGTGATGGTAAAAAGAGTAGAAACTGGCCTGTATTATGTAAATATGCATAGAAATGGGGTTAAATTACACCACTGTGACAGGGGCAGAACCGAATTGGTTTTAGGATCATGGGGAGATTTAAAATGACACAGGATCACTACGGCATACCTGCTTTCTGGCCCTTTAGGGTGTAGGTGACCTCTGCATGCTCCCACTCTCCGGTGTAGTCTGGAGCCAGACACGGACTCACCAGCTCCTGACCGCCCCCTACTGAAAGAAACAACAGCATCAACCATCACCGTGAGAGTGAAAATCGGCACACGGTTTAAACTTTTCCCTACGGGTTCAAATTTATACATCAGCTGTGACCAGTTTTAATCTCATCATAAACAGGACTCTCAGATATGAGACACATCCAGCATTGATAACTTGGTTAACTCTGCCACCTAGTGGGCAATATTTTCAGTTACAATATTACATCATAACGCTACCTAGTAACACACACACACTCACACACACACACACACACACACACACACACACGTTTCCCACACAGAGTATACTTGGGCTGGCCGCTCAATTATACAAGTATTTTCAGACCCTTTTTAGAAAATCTGTCTATCTGCCAGCCGTGATTGATTAACTAGTAGCAGACAGTTCCCTCTCACACTAACAGTATACAGGTACAGGAGTGTTACTGAGAGAGCGGTGTCCTGAGACGAGGTAAATGCAGTGGTTGCAAGCTGCCGTGAAAATGAGAAAGGGAGTAGAGACATACAGTTTCGCACAGTGAATGGACTGCTCTTAAAAAAAAAAAAAAAAGAAAAAAAAAAAAAAACCTGGAGGATTAACCCTTAAAACTACAGCAGTGTGGATCTGTGTGGGAACACAGCTCTGGACCGATAAAAAAAAAAAAAATGCTTATACGGAGGTCCTGCCGGTGTGTGTGGATGGAGGAGGCTTCAGATATCACACTGCACATTAGGGTTTTCTAATATGTCATGTCGAACCCAAGTTATCATTACTGTTAAAGCATGTCAATTTTACTGCTCCCAGAATTTGAGAATGACGTCACAAAAGTGTTATTATAATAATAATAATAATAAATTATTATTATTATTATTATTATTATTATTATTATATAAATTATTATTATTATTATTATGTGACAGAAACAACCAAAAACAACTATAAAAACATGTGATCTTATGAATCTGTGTTTTTTCTTTGACCATGCAACTCCCCTTTTTTAAACAACTTTTAACTAAGCAATGTTTGTATAGTTGGTTAAAATTAAATTTATTGCAGTTTATCATATTGCCTAGGTTGTGCTGGGGAAAAAAAGGATATGTCATTCTCAGCCAAAAAATGTATACATACTTCAGGAAGAGAAAAATACTATGATGTATATTATATGTACATAATAATAATAACTATCATATTATTAACATAATATTATCATATATCAATATACTATATGACGTATAGCAATAAATTTATAATTAAAATATTTATATGTTTTTCTTTGCGTTTTTATTTTTTGGCTGACTCTATATACTGTATATAAAATACTATAATTTTATGGATAAGAACTAATATAACCAGGACAGTGTTACATAACATCAGTGACAAAATAAATATATATTTATTTATTTTTTTATTTTTTAAAAGTTGAAGTGTATAAGACACTAATCCCAGCGGTGAACTGTGGCATGGCGTTGAGTCTGAGCTCGCGCTAAATTGGTGCAACAGCTGGGCCTCCAAGAAATTAATCTTTGGTGTTAAGGGATTAGATAATGGCTTATTTATTGGAGGAGGGGGGATGAGGTCTTTAAATGCCAAAGATGAGTAGAGATTGAAAAAGCACATACCAGGCTGTCCTTCAACCCCTCCCAACACTGCCAGTCTGGCAGACATTAAACCAAGTCCCAGGTAGCTGCAGCGAGAGAGACAGAGGGAGCAAATCAATCAGGAAATGAGCTTAACAAAAATATCGGCCAAGAAAATCATCATCATCATCATGTATCCATTAAATATCATCTCTACAACAGTATACAAAGCTAAACATATTATTTTAAGGCTAACATCAGCAGGCGCACTGTACATCCCAATCCTCTGGAATAGATGTAGTGCATCAGTTAAACGAGTAATCTAGCACTCTAAGTTAAACTCTAAATTAAAGGGCTTACACTCTTATCATGAGTGGGACATACAACCGTTTCCTCAATATCTCACTCTAACAGGTGTGTGAGATTAAAACTGTAAGAATTAAATGCTTTCAAGCCACGCCCACTTTACCTGTGGGAATAGAGGGTTCGGCTCGTGTTGAACATCTGAAACGACGTCACGTAGTCGATTGGCGAGGTCTGGATGGTTTTCTATGAGGAACCGTGACATGAAAGACAGGAAAGATCGATCTTAATATCAAGACCTTCAAATCCCAGGTGGAAAATCCAGGAACAAAGCTATACAGTATACCAATCTATGTACAACTACAGATGTAGCGCAGGATGGATGTGAATTTTTTTGTGTCTAACTACTGTGTCTATGCTTGTCCCTTACGATATGAATTTTGTTTGAAACCTTTAGAAAAATGGCGATTAATATGCATTAAGTCACATAAATAACAACCATATCTGAATAAAAATATGCTACATTTATAAGCATTTACAAAACCAATTTCACTTATAAAGCTGTTAAACGGATGAGACTCATCAAACGACAGGATAAATTAGTCCTGAATCCCCCTATACTTGCTGCTCTCTCTATCTCCATCTCTTTTCAGCAGGCCTGTGGGATTAGCAGTGCATTTGCAGATTGCAGAAGACAGGGGGTCGTCATGATAGTTTGTGAAGTTAGACACTGATTCATTATGAGGTATTACCACTGTGTAAGTGTGTGCCTGTGCATGTCTCTAACCTCGTCCTGTGGCGAGAAAGTGATCTGGGTTGAGCCACCTCCCAGATCCAGCATGCCCACTGTGGGAACTTCAGACCCTTGAAGACCACCTGAGAGAGAGAGAGAGAGAGAGAGAGAGAGAGAGAGGAAAGCACAAAGCATATAGAACGGCAAGGTAAGTTATGTTGGCGAAAACAGGTCGAGTCAATAAACATGCACACATACATACATAATTAAAAATATAGGGAGAAAAAGAAGCTTAATAAAAATCAGATCATGTTAGAAAGTGATGTGGCATCACTTCACCTTCTTCAAATTTAACTTCCTAAGTTTAAACATTATGTCTGTTAATAGGAAGAGCCGTTGAAATTGCATAACATTTTAACTCTCCATATCTTTCAAAAGATTTTTTTTAACCTGTAAAGTTGTGGTTAAGAAAAAAGAAAGAAAGAAAGTAAGGCCACAGCATCTAATAACAATGTCAGAGAAGTTACAGTCATTACTCAGTCAAGGATCTGAGATCCATTAAACCATGTACACATTCACAAACATATAAAATTAATTTGATAATAAAATCGAATATTCAGTTATTATGTACATGCATTTTGATGGACTTTGTATTATAAATGGAAGAAACTGCATTCTCTCACCTAATAAAAAGTTGACAGTGATCCAAGCAGAGACCCCTGTATAGAAAAACACAAAACATGCTTGCATCATTTTAAGGAATGAACCTGGATCACTTTCACAGTGTCCTGATTTGTCAGAAGTGTGTACTGTGTCTGTACAACAGCACGGCTCGTACAGTAACATGACTGACTGGACAAATCTCATGGACTTATATGGCAAGCGCGCCAGAGAGAGAGAGAGAGAGAGAGAGAGAGAGAGATCTGAGACTTCAACATGTATTTAAAAAAAATTGAGTTGTTTAACAAACTAAAACATATAACTTTGGATTTTGTTAGATTATTTTATCTAACAGTTACAGTATGAGAGATGTGTCAGAGAGAGTGTGTGTGATTGAATGAGTGAGGGGAAGGAATGACTGTTCATCATTTCTATAACATGTGAGAACAAGAATAATTTAGACTCTTGGATGCTCCAAACCATTAAATCTTTACTTCAAATTGTAAAATGTGTGTTTTGTTGTTCATTAACAAATTAAACATTACAATAGAATAAAAAAAATCATTCATTCAATATTTTTGTAGGGTTCGCAGGACCACGTTTTTGAATCACACACCTGTAGAAGTTGAGGGCTGTTAAGGAACGGGAGCCATGTCTCAGATCTCAAACACACTACTCACATCACACATTATCAGTTCATAATGATTCTCCTCCTCCAGCTGAAAGTCAGGGTCACTGTTCTTTGCATTCGACCCAGGCTATAGAGCTTTGGGACATTTTGTTTTTAATACAAACCTTTAAAGAAAATTCCATTTGATGCTTACTGAATTAATGGAAGATAATCCGTTTGTGCAGATTAAGTGGGGACATTATCCTCCGCGCTCGTTACTGATCAGAGGAACTACTTTAGAGGATTGGATTAAAACCTCATATGTATTAGATGCTGCCGGATACATTATAAAACTAAAGTTTCAATCTGCAACTCCTTTTCTGATGTCAGGCAGCGGAATGTGACAGTGACGTGACGGCGTGAGGGCTCGTGATTAGAGCTGCACAAATAATCACAAAAAATCTTAATTGCTGGACCGAAGCGTGCAATTATTTAACTATTTAAAAGGCTGCAGTGTATTACAGGTATACGTGTAGTCCTGAAATTTAAGTTTGTCAATATGATCATTTGTGACATTATTTGCTCTATTTGTTAATAGAGGTGAGATAAATATATTCTAATATTAAATGGTATATCCTTATGTCATATTACAGCACCAGGTTGAGACAATAGATACGGCAATAGTTACGTGGAACAGAAATATGCTGAACCACAGACAACAGGCTTCAAGTAATATGTGATTTCTTTTTGAATTCCTGAACAACTGCTTCTAAACCAGTTTTACCAGCTGTTCCAAATAATCTGATTTTGAAAAGTTCCTTTGTTAGACCTGTCTTGTGAGTGCTGTGGGGTGTGACGAACTTATTACACGATTTGCTTAAAAATTTATTAATTAATTTATACGGATTGCAATTGTGCTATTAAATGTACCATTTTGTTCTTAAATGTATTTATCTATACTAACAACAAATAATAGCACAAATGATTAATTATTTAAAAAGAGGATGTTTGCCAATATTTATTCATCAACTTAAAAGGTATACATAAAAATGATTAACAAATGCTACATCATTTCCTGACTAGACTATACATGTATTACCTGTAAAAATCTATTTCTTCCAAGGAAGACCTCAAGGACAGTGCTACATCTAAAAATGAAATGGGTTTCATTCACATCTATGCTTCCTCATAAAGATTCTGTAAAGGCTTGGTGAAATTCCCATGAATGGTTTAGGAAAAATTGTGAATAAAATAACATAAAAGAAAAAACAGCGACGGATGACGGGGATGTAAGATGAAGTATAGTGATCCCAATGTGTTGAATCAGCTAGTGCACATCTATAGTATTAGACGTCAACATTAGTTGTCCACGGCCGTACATTCATTAGTTATGCATGAACTGTAGAACCTAGCAATCGCACCCAGTTCAGCGAGGCATCATAGCAAAACCTCTCCTGAGCTGTAGTCTACCACAATGAAAAGGAAGTGCCACCTTGTGGCGTTATTTGGTATGAATTTGGATTTTTATTGGGTGGCATTTAGCCACATTCCCAAACCACTGATTGTTACAGAATATTGAACGGTACATATAAGAAATTTAACTAGTGCACACAGTTTCCCGAAAAAGGTACTGTGAAAATTTGCTCATAAATGGCTTAGGAAGAGTTGAGGATAGCAGATTTGATCCTCGCTCCTTTGCTTAGGTTCAACAATTAACAATACAGTATGTTCTTAAAAAATAGAAGAAAAGTGTGACAATGACAATGGACAGCGATCCCTATGTGTCGATGAGTCTTTTATTGGAAATCCACATTGTGATTTCTATTGTTATGAGAAAAATTATACACCGCTACATAAAAATATTACATTTTACACTTCATTGTAGGAATGTTCTTTTTTTTTTTTTTTCCTCTTGCATGTTTGACTTAAGGACCATAAACTGTCTCTCATTCATGATACAACAAAATACTTACTAAGATGTAAAAGGACATTTTAAAAAACCTATGTGTTTTGTGTTCAGCAATCGTAGAGCGGATCTCCACCCTGCATGACCTGGGAACTCAAAGGTAGAGGAAGATAATTAATGAGCTCGCTGAAACTAATGACAAAGAAACCTGACTTGTTTTGATTGTATGCATATCATTCAAGCTCAATATGAGCACGCTTTTAAATTATTTACATGGCAGACAAACAGGTTTCCTTCATCAGATTTAACTGAGGAGAATAATATGATAGCATTAGTGTAAAACATCCTCTAAAACAGACACACACCTACACACACACCACAGTTTGGTCGGCATCTCAGCAGGAGGTCACTGCTTCAGACTTTTTTTGAGTTGTACTTTGAACAAAAAGTTGCAGTGTGTATTCGACCAGTGGAGGCTTGTGGGTCGCTGGTAAATTTCTGACTGTTGTTGATGGTCTTTGCTCACAAAGACACTAAAAAGACAGCCACCAATATGTGCGAGATTACGCCTTCTAACACATTCTGTAATATATATTTCTAGTTTTTATTCTTTCCTTTTGTAATTTTCAAATTTCTGTACATTTCATATTTTATCCCTTGTCAATTTTATTCTCAGTGCTTAAATCTTACTTTAATGTTAATTTTATTTAACATTACAAAATGTTGTTGTTTTTTTGTAATTATTGTGTATGGTGCATTTTCATGGGTGGGGATTTCATAAGTGTGTTGGACTGAATACAAAAACTGTAAGCTTCATGTATACAAAACAACACACTATGGGAGGTATACAGTGTGCTGTCCGATGTCACGCTGTTGAAAAGAGAGAGAGAGAGAGAGAGAGAGAGATGTGATGGATATACACACCTTCATCTGTACCGTCCATGATTGATACGCTGTCGGCTCTTTGAGGGAACGAAGATGCATCAAATACCTCTTTCACCTAAAACAAAGAAAGAGTAGAAGACATAAAAATTTAATCATAAAAGAAATAACAATAAAAAGAGAAACACAAAAGTCAGCCACCTTTATATTAACTTCGAGATAAATTAATAATATAATTTAATATTATATAGTTATTTATTTATAAAAAATAATAATAATAATAACAATTTACTCCAGGAAACGTCTGGAATGTCATCAAGAGGAAGATGGTTGGTTACAAACAAATTTTGCAGTGGTCTCTCTCTTTTTCTTTTTTCCAGAGCTGTGAATGTATATATTATATATATATATATATATATATATA
>JAQMYJ010000005.1:5391820-5409400 GCA_030014305.1 Clarias laeviceps
GTAACACAATCGGAGGACAACAGCGTAACACAATCGGAGGACACCACGTAACACAATCGGAGGACAACAGCGTAACACACTCGGAGGACAACAGCGTAACACAATCGGAGGACAACAGCGTAACACAATCGGAGGACACCACGTAACACAATCGGAGGACAACAGCGTAACAAACTCGGAGGACAACGGCATAACACACTCGGAGGACGGCGCTATCCGCTCTCTATGCTTGCATGAGCTCACAGACGCCCCTGATTGGCTGTAGAGCCGTAATTAATGTGGGAGCACGAAGTACCTCTCATCCCTCCCCACTGAGAGAGCTCGGCCAATCAGCTCTCTCTAGACCTCCGGCTGCGAGAGGTTACAGCATCACCCGGGAATCGAACTCGCGGTCTCCAGCTGATAGGGCGAGTTTATCAAAAACAATCTGCTTTGTATCTGTAAACATTCGAAAATATGTTTGAAGTCATAATGTTGTGATGTCATTGTTTATCCAGGAAATAGTATTAACAGCAACTTGAAATACAAGTGTATTTCAATTTGCTTTCAGTGAACTGCAGTGAACCTTCCCCATTCAGAATGCTGTCTGTGTGTGTGAGTGTGTGTTTGTGTGTGTGTTAAAATGCTTTAATCAGGGCGGGTGTTTTTAATTAACCCTGAGACCACAAGTGGATTTCCTTTGTCCCTAGTCTCTAGAGAGAGAGCAAACTGCGTCCTAACGCCCCTCATTCCCCCCTGTACACTCCCACACGCGCCCTATCCACTATGAGTGTGTGTGTGTTTTATCTTTACAAAAACCGATTGCATGTGTTAACCATTATTGTGTCCTTCTGTTTGTAACTGCTGCGCTTCAGAGTAACCAACAAAAACTGTCTAATTAATTCCATAATTCATTGATTAAGAGATCAATTAAACACCTGCAGTCTTTTTCGACTTTCATAGCTGCGGAGAAGTGATGAATTCAATAATGAAGATAGTATTGGAAAAGTTATTAAATAAAGTTAAAATTAAATAAATACAGGGGTTAATTGTAATGAGGACAGAGGTGATCGATTGAATTATTTTGCTGAAAAAATTTCAGTTCCATTGACTCAAGCATTTGGTCTCATTTTAATTGAAATTTTTAACAGGTTTCATACATAATGGCATCAATAATCCATTTACTCTTAATCTTACATCAAATAAAACATGCAAATCTTTAACTAATTAATGTAACTTTGCTAATTACAAATGCAGCTGCCTGATCCTGTATTAACATATTATTATAATGTATATTATGATAATCATATTATTTTTCATTTTTATTAATAATTTATTAATTCATGTATTTAGATATTTTAAATCATTTAAATATTAATAATTGTATTAATGTGCAATATATAAAAAAATATACTGTATATACACACACATTGGGGCTTAATTAACATAAAATACCTCAAGATTTTCTTTCTTTAAAAAACAAATTGTTAAGCTAGAAAATGTATAAATATTGTCTCATTATTATTTAATTAATCTCGAAAAAGTTGTTTATTTATTGTTCAGTAAACCCTGTTTAAATATAGAAATTATGTACAAAATAACATTATGAGGAGATTGTAAGTTAATAAATATAAGTTATAGAAAATGGATGTGTTATTATGGGTTTTTTATTTATTAAACTTAAATTGGTGTTCGAGTTTGGGGTTAAAATAATTTAACTAAACTGAAGTGGGGTTAAATTATTATAAAGTTTTTACTCATTAAATTTTTATTTAATTTTTTGTTTTAGCATGAATGAACAAGTTTGTAAGGTTTACATTATGTTACATTACATGTATTTTTTATTTTTTTATTTTTTTACACCAACATATGGGAATCAGGTAAACAAAATAGTGATTTTACACTTTGCTTAAAGAATCCTATCTTACAGTGCTTTTAGAATTATAATAATAATTGTAAGAGGTCATAAAACATGAAAAGCAAACCTGGTCTTATAGTTTCTTAAGAAATGTAACCTAATTTAATTACAGTCTCATTGTTAAAATGATCTTTAATACATTGGATGGTGTTTTGGTGTTTTAAAGTGATCTTGTTTCTTTTACTTTAGAGAAAAGAAAGAGATCTAAATATTACAAACCATAAATGATAAACAAAAAAATCGTAGGAAGATTCACCTTATACTGTATATTATACGTATATAAATATATATATACAGTATATATTTTTTGTATAGAAGATAATCTGTTTCTCTTGGCACATTTTTTTATTATTTGTTCTTATAGTCCGTGCATAGATGCTGGAAGTGAAATCTAGGGTGGAAACTGACCTAAGGAGCAAGTGCTGTTAAATCCCTTTTGGATTTAAAGGAAAATTGGTGGCAATTAATCCCCTGGGATTGCGGGGGAGGAAAAAGGGAAACGCCTCAGTAAAAATCTGTAGCTCACATCTGATTGGATGCTGGAGTTCCTAGGACAGAGTAATGGAGAGATAAATTGTCCTGAAAGATTCATTCTATTACTTCTATCTGCTGCTGGTGTCTGGAAATAATTATAGTTAATCCCTGAACTCCAGTACATAGTCATGACAGGACGAGAGAAAGTTGAGGAAAAGCCACACACTAAGCTTCTAACGACTCCGACTTGTTATGGTGCTGACAAGTCACACATTAGGGGGTCGTCTGGATTTCGATCCAAAGGCTTCGCCATCACCGACCTGCTGGGCCTCGAGCCTGACTTCCAGCCACGTCAGTCTGGTGCTGTAGAAGTCAGAGGACAACACGAGGGCAGTGATGAGGGTCACGGCACCGGGATCGGAGGCTTCTCTTTGCCTGCAGGGTCTCTGCCACTAGGTTTGGGTTTCCTCTGCAGTCTGGCAGCTCAGCAGCCTCCTGGTACTCCATGTTTCCTCCCAGGACACATCCCACTTCTGCAATCCCGCACCGAATGCCATTTCAACCACAATACTGAGCCACAGCGACCCGACGTCTATTCTGGTAGGTCATCTCCGGGTTTTCTGTTTTCCCATGTTGGATCCTGATTAATCACCAATACATAAATCTGGATGGTTAAAAATTATTATATCCATATTTTTTATATGTTTTAAAGCTGCTTTTTGACAAGGTCGATTGTTAATTAAATAAAATTTAGTTTGATTCTCAATGAAGAGTTTGTCTTGGGGATTCGAGGAAGGTGAGAATACAATATTTTACACAGGGAAAAATACTGACATAAATCTGATAAAAATTATTCTGGATTTTAATAAAATTTCAATGTTGAGCCTTTATTAATTTTAAAAATGGGCAGTAGACATATTCATTTGATTTGGATTGTCAACATTAGTCATTTATATTTATATTTTTAATAAATACATCAGATAGAAGCTTAGTTATTAATAATAATAATAAATATATTGTACATTTACACTTAAACAATTAAGTTAGAGTTGTTTACTGTTCATGTCCATGCAGTTATATGAAAGAAAGAAATTTGTTCATAGAAAACGCACCATTAAATAGACATGTATTATAAAGCTGTGACAGACGGGTTAGAGAAGCAGCTGGTAATTAAGTATTTAAAGAAGAAACTAATAAAAAATAGATTAAAAAAACAAGAAGAAGAGAAAGAATTTGGTTGTCAAATTTAATTACACTGTACATACCTTCTTACATAAAAATGGCATTTTTTGTACACTTGCTAGGCAAATAAGAAAGTAAATCCCTAAATCAATCATTTTTAAATACTTAAAGTTTTGTAGTAAAGTGTATTAATTGTATTAAAATGTATTTTTAAACCAAGTTACATTACACTTTACATTTATACAACTTACAACAGTTTATGTTTTTCATTATTTTTAATTGAACTAAGCTGTTACACTTCTATTTGATTTTAATGCGTGCATACACTTGTTTGAATTAACATTATTCCATGTGAAATTCATAGATGATGACTGTCTCTCTGGGGATCATAATGAAGAGAAAAGCTTGAGTAACCCTCAGAAACGGAAGAAACGTAGACACAGGTGAGAGCACCAGAAAGAGATACAGAGATCATTTTCATCACTGATCACTTTTCCACCTTCTAAATTCGATGAAGAAGAAATCAGGATTTAGCCTTCAATCAGCTAACTACATTACATGTGATGGGAAACCAGTAAAGATCCACGCAGTGTAGACCTGCTGCTGATCATCAGCTCTAAGAGATCAGAGCTCAAATCAGTTCAAAATAAAGGAGATTTGAGCAACAAGCGTTTAAGAAATCAAAATAACTGCAACAATTGAAAAAAATCTGAGATTTAATGGATTTTCTGCTCATTCATTTTCATTTCATTAATTAAGAAAAGCTAAATGTATTAGGATAGTATATCAGAATTAAAAAGAATATAAAAGTAAATAGTAAAGACATTTAGAAAGATTAAAATCAATTTAGACCCTGAGAAAGCCTGCATTGATAAAACTTGATACACGTCTGCCTGGGTTGGATTTTTGCATCTTAATGTACTTGTATGAACTCATCTGATTTCTTTTTTGTAATCAGGACGGTGTTTACTTCTCACCAGCTGGAAGAACTGGAGAAGGCTTTTAACGAGGCTCATTATCCAGATGTTTATGCACGGGAAATGCTGGCTATGAAGACAGAGCTCCCTGAGGACAGGATACAGGTATGGGTGATGGAATCCTACACAGCTGGAAACACAAAACTGGGAAAATTTAGATTAGAAACAACAATGAGAGGATCTAACAAATAGTCAGAAAAGGATAGAGGCAATGGAAAAGGCAAAAAAAAAAAAAAAAAACAGGGCAAGTTTTTATATTGCTTTCAGAAAACAGACACAATTTTTTCCCATATTTGACCATTTCTAATTGACACTTGTAAGACTACAATAAATGAAGAAAAATGTTCACAAAAAAAAATCTTAATTGAATTAAATTTTACATTAATTCAAGTTTTTTTTTTCATTATTATACATATCACAGGAATTTAACCAGGATTTAAATCATATGTTCTTCTTTTTCAGAAAATTACAAATAGACACAAAAAACTTTTTTTACATCAACTTTTTTTGTTGCTGAGTTTCAGATTTTTTGTTGTTGTTGTATTTTGATGAACTAAAAAATAGTTTCAATAACATACATTTCAAATTATTAATAGAAGAAATGACCTGAAACAAGCTTAGGCAATTTTTCATTAGTCTGAGGCTGATTTGTGGTATATACTGAAAGATATAATAAAGTAGAAAATATAATGAACGTACTGATCTTGAAATAAATTCTCATAATAAGACAATATGTATGTAATGCATTTTGGTTATATCATGTGATTTTGTAAGTACTATGTTTTCACATGTTAAAAAAAAAATGGAATTAGTGAAAATAAATTAATACATTAATAAAATCTATTTAACGGATTGAAGACAATTGGAGGATGTGAAAAACTCTAAATGTATGTGAGAATTCTCTTCACAAGAAAAATGCATTAAAGATAATTAATAAAATGTATTAAAACCATGCAGCATTTCCAAAATCATGGAACATTCCAAAATTTGGACAGGTCTGGTTCCAGAACCGTCGGGCCAAATGGAGGAAGCGTGAGAAGTGCTGGGGCCGCAGCAGCGTGATGGCTGAATATGGCCTGTACGGCGCCATGGTCCGTCACTCCATCCCTTTACCAGAATCCATCCTCAACTCCGCCAAAAACGGCATGATGGGCTCATGTGCGCCCTGGCTTCTGGGTGAGCCACAGTCAGCTTTCTCACTCATTTACAGTCTTAAACACACATTTAATTACAAATCACCATCCAGCTTGTGTAAGAAACAACATAAAACATGTCAAGAAAAATGCATTTCAATTTTGTTACACCCTACATTTAAACATGTAAATTCATGCAAAATTTAAAATTATCATTAAATGATGTTTAAAAAAAACAAAAAACACTTGATATGAAAAATAAATCACACCTGAACAATGAAACTATGTGCAAAAGACTAATGTGTGAACCACAATGGTCCTCATTTAAACTGGATACAAATGGATTTATTCATAAAATTGTAAACAAAATGAAATTCATTGAAAACAAAAATGTTTATATCCTACTATTTGAAATTATTCCTTTGTGTAGAAAAATAGGCATAGAGTTACTTACTCATGCAATCTCTAATGATTAGTTACTGTGACTACAGCTCACACTGTCACATTTAAATAGGTTTTATATGTAGCTCTTTCCGTTATGCATGCAAATGTACAATATGTCAAATTTTTCTGTTTCATATGAATAATATTAACAGCAAAATTACACTGCAAAAAAAAAATCTTACAGTAGCAAATCTATAATTTCTTAAAATAAGATGAAAAACAAACCAAATAAAATATTAAACTTATTTCTAGTAAAAATGTTACCAAAATTGAAAGTGAAAAATGTCTTGATCTATTGGCAGAGAATTTTGCTAGTTGTTAGGAATTTATTTCTTGCAAAGAAGCAAAATTATCTGTCAAAAGAATGAGACATTTTTCATTTGCACGTTTAGTAATATTCGACCTGAAATTAGTTTATTAATCTTGTATTTGGTTTGTTATAATCTTATTTTAAGAAATTATAGATTTAAAAAGAGGCGGCACGGTGGTGTAGTGGTTAGCACTGTCGCCGTGCAACTGGGTCCGGGTTTGATTCCCGACCAGGCTCGATTCCCGTCTCAGTGTGCATGGAGTTTGCATGTTCTCCCCGTGCTCGGTGGGTATCGTCCCACAGTCTAAAGATATGCAGGTTAGACTAATTGGTGTTCCCAAATTGGCCGTAGTGTATGTGTGTGTGTCCTGCGATGGATTGGCACCCTGTCCAGGGTGTACCCTGTCTCATGCCCTAAGCCTCTGGGATGGGCTCCAGGTCCCCGCGACCCTGTACACCGGATAAAGCCGTATAGAAGATGAGTGAGTGAGTGTAGATTTGAAAATATTTAACTAATAATATATAACAATATATAAATCTGAGTTTCTAAAATGATTACATGTACTGTATATGTTTAATTCATGCAAACATTCAAACACGACTATTTACCAAAAGATAAATGCAGCCTAATGAGTCTAAAAAAGGGGTAAACTGAACACATGGGTCATGTGACTATTCACTATTTGTGTGAATTTTCTGTAATGAGTGTAAAGATGAATTAGATTTTGAAATGATAGTGTAGTGGAATAAAAGTTAAGCAAGTCCTGTTGTAACTTCACATGTACTATACAACTAGACAAATAGATAATCTAAAAATTGTTAACTACTTCCAAAACTTACATTTCCCAGAAAAAAGCACCACTTATACAAGACTTATACAGGATTGCTTGTTACCACTGCTTCTTAAGCTGAACATCTTAATGCTATTTAAAGCTGCACTACATGCACTTTCCCGTATAAAAGATACACAATAAATGTACAAAACATGTACCACACCAATGATAAGGACAAGAATTTTTTTAGTACCTTTTTTACTGTTATAAACTTTTCAACTAAACACCGTTTTTACAGTATATAACTTTTGCAGATATATCTGCACCATAACAATTAGGAACATCTCTGAAATATGATTGCTCTATTTTTGGCTTTTTTTTTTTTTTTATAGTTGAAGCGGCATTGTTTTCTTTTTCTATATATTCGAAGTCTAATTTTGCCAAGTGACAGGCATCTCTGGGTCACAACGGTTTTCTACATTAAATATAATTTCTTGAAAATTCAGCCAAGCACAAACTCAACCATGTGATATCCTGACTAGGCTTTGTATTCTCTTCTTTGGCTCGACTTACTGTAAAGAATAAAATATTATCATTTAAAGTGTAAGTTGGCAACACGGTGGCTTAGTGGTTAGCACCTTCGCCTTGCACCTCCAGGGTCCGGGTTTATTTCCCGCCTCGAGGTCTGTGTGCATGTTCTCCCTGTGCTTGGTGGGCTTCCCCTGGGTTCTCCGGTTTCCTCCGACAGTCCAAAGACATGCAGATTAGACTAACTGACGTTCACAAATTGCCCGTAGTGTGTCAATGCCTGTGTGAATGTTGACCGGGGGTCCTACTAGGCAAAGTGCTTAGCTGACTAAAGCAGCTGGCTGTAGTTGTGAGATGATACGTGATGCGATTACCAACAGTATTTTATGCTGATTATTAGTCAAGCCAAATAAGTCGAATACCATATAAGGCAAGGCACAGGAGTGAGTTTGCGTTTGGCTGATTTGATTTAACTGACGTTTCGTCCTTGTTGACCCAGGGACTCCTCTCACTCTGCAAAATCAGGACAAGCTATCAGCAACATCAAGGGCTGGCCCCAGTCTGAGAGGTGCGGTTTCCTCATTCCAGTTGACTTCTTAATCAATTCTACACCTCAGCAGGTTTGTGTCAGGTTTTAACCCTGGTGTATTTTCTTCTCTTCATTCAGGAATGCATAAAAAGTCCATGGAAATGTCCAGGAAATCCACGGAGACTCCAGAATCCACCCATTCCGAACCATACCCTGAGGAGACGAAAGGGAAAAAAGGAGACACCACATGGCCGAGTCGAGGGTCTGCGGCGGATGATTTGGATGATATGGCTATTGATTTATCTAGCACATCCAAACAGGACACCAGGATCACTTCAAAAGTCTCATCTCCTCATCCTGAACTCACAGAAAACGAGAACTGAAAACGGGACGTGTTACAGATACTGGTGAAAAGTGGACCTTTATGTTTAACCCGTGCATCTTCTCATCACTCGGGTTTGTTTTTGCTGTTTATATGTACTGTACGTGTTTGATTGTATTTATTTAACGTCATTTGCAATGAAACAGCAATGAGATGATAGCTGTAAGTGTCCAAGTGCGTTACCCATAAAGTCACATTGAACAGGTTGTTTATTTTATATACAGTATACAAATGATGATGTATTTTTCTTGTTGTGTTTTTTAACTGCTATGTCCTTGTGCAAAAAAAAAAAAAAAAAAAAACTGTCACTGAAGATGCTGTTCCTTGATGTGTACAGTTCTGAAGCACTTTATCTGCATTATTGCTAAATATTCGACAGGGCAATAAAATCCCAGAAAATCATTACATCTCAACAAATAAAGGATTAGTTTATGTAACTGCTGTGAATCCGCTCTTATTTTTAAACTCACAATCGTGGCATAAAAATAATGCCATACAAAATAGAGTCATCTTTTCTTTTGATTTATTAATTAAAAAAAAAAGGTTTTAAATGAATAGAACAAGCACAGAGGCCACACCGCCTTTATTGTGACTGACAGGCAAAGAGGTGTTCTGACACCATTATGTCAGAACCAGCATTAACCTTTTCAGCAATCTGAGCTCTTCTACTGGATCAGACTACACGGGCCAGCCTTTGCTCCCCATGTGCATCAATGACCCTTTGCCGCCGATGTCACTGGTTCACCGTTTTTTCCTTCCTTGGAGAATTTTTGGTAGTTACCAATCACTAAATACCAGGAACACCCCACAAGAGCTCCAGTATTGAAGTTTCCCTGACCCGGTAGTCTACACATTACAGTTTGGCCCATGTGAAAGTCACTTAAATCCCTTTTTTCTGCGTCCAACACATCAACTTTAAGGGAAAAAAGTTTCACTTGCTGCTTAATATATCTCACCAACTTAAAGGTGCTATTGTAATAAGATATTATGAATGTACAGTAGCTACTGTGGCAAGGGCCAAACAGCTATGGTTAGACAACTGGGTCAGAGCAAATCTGCTGCAAAACTGCAGCTCTTTCATTTACATCATGGCATTTGGCAGACAGCCTTATCCAGAGAGACTTACATTTTTATCTCATTACACATTGAGGGTTAACCAAGTGGTAACTTGATGGTTTTAGGGTTTGAACCTGGGACCTTCCGAACCATAGTCCAATGGTTCTGACCTGTCTACCAAAAGTGGTTCCATGAAGAAAACTGGTGAACCTGGCCTGTGTAGTCTAATCCAATAGAAGAGCTACAGTAGCTCAAATTGCTCAAAAGATTAATGCTGGTTCTGATAGAAAGACGTCAGAACACGCAGTGCATCACTGTTTTGGTGGCAAAAGGGGGGACCTACTCAATATTAGGTGTGTCGTAGTTGCATCATGTACATTTACGCTTGATGTTTATCACACACCAAACAGACACAGAGTTTATTTCTCTGACTTTAAGAAGCACATTAATATCCATCTAGTTGTGTTTTAATGTTCACATTTAATCTTTAAAGATTTAACATAATCATGTGTAATTCCCTCTGAGTGGCTCAGAAATCACATAATTGCTCTCTGACCTTGTTTTTATTTCTGTGTCCTGACACTGTTCTTCAAGTCCTGGAATTTATATTTAAATAAGTACATAATTCTTTTGATGTAAACTTACAAATACCAGTGAACTGCAGTGAACTATTGGATTTAAGTTATTATTGGCATTTGATGGATGCACTGTTGCATCTGTTTAGTAATATCGGTGTTTAAAATTATGTCTATGCTGTATTTTTGGTGTATATTTTACAGGTGGAGAATTGCACCTCTTATATGGAATTTTAAATTGAAATTAAATTGAAGATGTATAGAAAATTATAGTATTGCAGGCTAGATTATCACTCTGGGTCGAAATGGCCCAGTTTAATATTGGTTAAATATATGAAACAAAATGAAACAAAAATCAGGAAAGCAAAAAGGTATCATGCTCAAAAACAAACATTTGTGGAAAAATTAACATTGAAAATTAATACTGTTTTTAAACCAAGAGCGAGTCAAATGAAAATCTTTAAAAAATAATAATAATAATTTATTAATTATATAATAAATAAGTTTTACTCACTCACTCTCATTCTCTATAATACTCATCCTGTACAGAGTCACAGGAAGCTGGACAGGGTGCCAATCCACTGCAGGGCACACAAGCACAAACACACTCACACACTATGGGGAATTTGGAAACGGCAATTAGCCTAATCTGCATGTCTTTAGACAGTGGGAGGAAACCGGAGAACCCGGGGGAAACCCGCCAAGGACAGGAAGAACATGCAAACTCCATGCACACAGACTTGAAGCGGAAAACGAACCCTCGACCCTGGAGGTGCAACGCCACAGGTCTAAGCACTAATTTATTTTATTGTTTTAATTATTAAATAGGTCAAAAATTATATATATTTCATTTTTACATAACATTCATTTTGCTTTCCATTCTCCATTATGCACAAATTTTAGTTCTTAACTGTCTGGTTTCTTCTAAAAAATCCTCTTAAAAATCCAGCAAAACAACAATAACAAATCACCTTCACATTTTGCTCTCTCACGGTTTTCATTTTCCTTATTCATTTCTAAATTTGTACATTTATATTTAAAATTTGAATCAAAAAGTTATTTTAATTTCAATTTCTTCCAAAAATGGCCAGTTCTACAGGTGTTCATACATAGGCTTCTAAATGTATTCATTATTCGTCATGACTCAATGGATAATAAAATGGAGTAATGTTTGAAATCTACTGACATAAAATGTCCTTTTTTGATGTGCTTATAAATAATGAGAGAGGGAGAGAACAGATTAGCAGAAGTGAAGAGGGGATTATTTACCCTCAATCCCAAGACATCACCACTCCACAGAGATTAAATCTATTAAAATATCATCAATCACTACTTATCCTGATAATCCCACGGCCTCTCCTCCGCTGTCCTTAACAAAATAACAATAATAGATGATGGACCCACTTTAAGCTCTGAATGAATAATCCTGCCTGTTATTGAAACGACAATAATGCAACACAAAGGAATCTTCTTTGCTGAAATCTCGCTAAAAAAGTGTGAATGCAAAAAAATCTATTGTAATGCTGGCTAAAGTGACCGTGACTAAAAGGACATGGCAGCCCTCCATTCTTCACACTAAGACTTTGGAAGCATTGAAAGAATTCATAGTAACTCATTTTTTCTAGAAATGCATGAGCTTTGAGCTGCTACCTGAAATGCTTATTAGGGCTTTAAAAAAAAACTATCAATATAATGAGTTTTATTCATGTTTTTTTCCCTACTGAGTCAAATTACTGATTTACTGATAACTGAGTCACTTATATACTTACACACATACACTTCTATTTCAATTCTATTTTATTTGCAACCTTGTATATACAGTATTGTAAATTTTCCAGCTAAAGGTTTTCTATATTTGTACTGTAGTATTTTCTCATAATTCATATTTTATTTCTCTATTTGAATTCCCTATTTTTTTTATTATGATGATGTTAGGTCACAGGCAGTCGTATAAGTATTCTACTGTATATTATACTGTGTATTGCTGTGTATTTGACACATTTGAATTTTGTTACTAAAGTAAATTGCAACAGTGCAAGACAACAAAGGTTTTGCTTTTCAGTGTGATACGTTTTTTCCAGGTTTAAATGAACAGTCTTAGTGTATTGTTTGCATCTTTAAATACAAGCGGCTCAGATACATACTGGCAACACAACATACAGTAGGTCAATGATGATTTAAAAAATAAAAGTGCTTAATGTATATAGAAGCTTTGCTGGTCAATTTTATCACTACAAGAATATGTGACTGAAAGATGAACATATCATTATTATTTCTTTCAGTTCTGAATTTTTTGCTCAGTCATGTTTGGGGAAGTTGGTTAAAATGAACAAAAATTCAGTATCATATTGCCTATTTTGAGCTGGAAAAAAGGATATTACACTTTTTTTTTTTTTTTTTTTAAAAAGCAAAACAAATAATGGCTTTAAGGGCCAATTTAAAATCTTTATTCAATGACATGGTTGTGTCTCTCACCAATTCTCCATGTTTCTCAGAAACATTTAAAAATGCCATGGCGGGAGCACTTTTTCAAGAGGGGTATTAATAAGAAAACGTTACGTTCAGCTTGACTGTGGGTTCTCGTATTTGATTGGACAGAAACCTCCTGGTTAAAATGCAAAATAAATAAATAAATAAATAAAGATGTTATTTTATTTTATTGTCTAAATACAGTACACATGCAAGACTCAAACCCAATTGCCTTGTGTAATTATAATTTACCTTAGAATTAAGAAAATAGGAAAATTACACACACACACACACACGCACTGTTATAACAAAAACTTTGTTCAGAGCAGTTTTGCTCAGTGAGATCCTGACTCATTTGATGTTGTGATTAAATGTGCATTGCCCTCTAGTGGATCAACTGATCAAAACTGATTTCACTGATTTCATTTAAATTTAATTTTCATTTGTGTGCTTTTCCTTTTTTTTTTTTTTTTTTTTTTTTAGAATGAAATGTTGCTTTTCGTTATGTGCTGCTTCATTGTGTTGTTGTTTTGGTGACATAAATAACAAACAGCAGGATTTGTAAAGATGAAACCTTGGCATAAAGTCACACCTAGCTCAAGCTGATTACCGCTAAAGCAGTAAACAAACATGTTTATGCAGTGTTGTAATTCTATCTGATAGTGGATTAGCTCTAATGTATGCTTTCTGATTCAATTCAATTCAGTTGTACTTATGTGGCACTTTTAACAACGACACGAAGCAGCTTACGGACATCTGGATACCGATTTAGATTTATCCTGACTGTGCAAAGCCAGAGGCGATGGTGGTGAGGAAACACTTCCTAAATAACATAAGGAAGAACCCTATGGAACCCAACCAGATACAGGGATGAGTTATTACTCTTCCACAACTGTATATTATAGAGACAAGCCATGAAACTCAAGGAGCATCAGAGAGAGAGAGAGAGAGATGTTAAATCTTTTGAAATTAAAACATGATAATCTTTTTATGTCCATACATGGTATCCAACAGCCTAAAGCTGCATAGAGCTTGCATGTAAAGAGAAAAAGTGGTAGCACTTTTCATTCTCAGTCCTTAAGGTAAGCATGGCCTGGGCATCCCACTGCTGCTGAGTCCACACTCTCAAGCCCAACCTGGGGTTGTTCGTCAGTCACTGTGCTCCTGTAGAGGAAAACAGTTCATCCTTGGTGGTTGTAAATTGTGTTTGTTAATCTGGATGATTGTACGCTGCCTGACCCCAAAAAAAAAAAAAAGTCGCCATTTTGACCGAGTTAAATTATTGGGCTGCAACAATCAAAGAATCAAAGAATTGACTCAAACTGGGTTACGAACACATCATAAATATGTCACTTCAGGCATTTTTGCACCCCCCCTGGACATTCTGTTTCCATGCACATAGTCACTTTAGATATGTGAATCATGACACTTTCAGGTCATTTGCACACCCCCTGGACATTTCTATTTTTATTCAAGTGCATTCCTACACAAAAAAAATCCACAAATTCTATATTTTCTTTATTGTACAGCTGGTTTTCTTATTTTTCTATATTTTTCCTATATTGTATATTTTGTACTGTACGGTTATTTTATTCATCTTAGTTAAATTTACCTTCTATTTTCCTTTCATATTTATTTCATATTAATAGTCTTTTATTTTAAAGTCATGGGCAGTCGTCTAAGCATTTCACTACATATCGTACTGTGTATGACTGTGTATGTGACAAATAAAATTTGAATGTGAACCTGGACGCATAGTGTTGAAATGTGGTCGGGAAAAAAATCATGAGTGGAAAGTGCTTAAACACTTGGTGAAGCTACAAGGTAAAAAAAAAAAAAAAAGAAATAGAGGTATAGACGATGAGTGAATGAAATGTTTACTTTTATTCTTTTTGATGTCATATTTACAAGGATATCAAAAAAAGAACAAGCAGCTGGTGTGTAAACAATAATTCAGATTTTTAAACTAAAGTGTAAATCATTTAATAAGTCAGTTGCTTAATCAGATCAGACCAGATTCAGTGATGACATCAAATGTTAGCAATTTGTTTTGTCAAGAATCAAAGCCTGAGGTTTGCACCTTAGATAAGTGTGACATCACGGTCATAACACGCCTTTCTGGTCAAGCTCTTGGCATAGTGTGTTTACGTGTACAGTATAAAGAACATCCAGGTGTTAAACAGCCCCCCCTGGTGGCTAACAGGAGTAAAAACAGAACGATCAGGAACAAACAAGGCCAGAATGAAAACTGCTTTTCAGGACAAAACTGTTCCAGGACAAAACTCCTAAAATACGCCGTGCAGAGATTACAATCACCTCGAGACAGAATGAGGCAACAGGAAGGACAGAAAATAAACTTACTACTCACTAACACACACACACACTTTCTCACACAGACACACACATGTCCAAAACTACATACACTACAAAAACTTCTGTGACCTGTTTTATTAAAACCTCCTTTAACACCATCAGATCCAGCTGCAACTTTAGCTCATGATAATTAAATTAAGATGTTGAACAATAGTCGTCCGTTCTGATCGATTCAAACTAAACGGGACAATGAGTATCGTCTGATCTCAACCTTCTTTCTGTAGAAACACCATAAAAAAGACCAGGTCTAGGCAGAGAAGTGAATTATTAATTGCATGATGGACAAACTCGAAATCATTACAATCCACATTGAAAGAAACTGACTGCGTCATTCTATATAACTGGTCATTCTATATAAATTGTGTGCATTCAGGATTTTCACAGCACTGCTCAATTGGTCAGAAGGTGTTGGTTAATTTGTTATGTAAAGCAGTTCTGAGAGCAGTTCCAGCTGCAGGGGCTGGGTGACATTTTACAACATGTATCATTCACATTTACAGCATTTGGCAGACTCCCTTATCCAGAGTGACTTACATTTATATCATTACACACATGAGCAGTTGAGGGTTAAGGGCCTTCCTCAAAGGCCCAACAGCCACAACTTGGTGGTGCTCAGGATTGGGACCTGAACCTGGGACCTTCTGATCAGTAGTCTAACACCTCCACTGCGGCGCTACCCCTGGATTTATTGTTAAATAACATTTTGCTAAGTGATAAAAGAAAACAATAATACAATAATAAATTCAACTGAAAAGGATTAAAAACAGAGTTTGTAAGTTATATTAAATTACTACGTAGATCTGCCCACGACTTTGTTCGTGTAGACGTTAATTCCACACTCATAGCCTTTTTTTTTTAAATGTATAGCGCCATCTGTTGAATTTTGAGATGAACTAATGATTTTTTCAAGGTCAATTTTTCATATGGCCATTTTATATTTAAATTTCAAATCAGCATATCTTCTCTTCCCATGTGTCGATTGCGATGAAACAAGTCTATAAGTTTCCTCAAGTTCGGCCAAATACATCACTTAAATTCCTTCATTAGTTTTTACTGTACGTGAGGCGTGCTCAAACAAACAAACAGAGACAGACAAAAAATGTTCTATTACTCATCCTACATCAAAATATCACCCAGGATATAGTAGAAGAGTTTATTATAAGGCAGTTCATCTTGATATTAATATTATATGGCCATATCTCTCAGTCTTAATCACTGTTATTAAATCATTTGTTCTATTATGGTATAATTTCTGTAGTAACAGATAATACACAGAGACTTATGTAATACTCAATGAATAGGAAGTTCTCTCTCTCTCTCTTAAAATTAATAAGACAAAAATATAATTTGTTAGAGTTACTTTAAAGCACAAATAAATCCTTAGAAATGTGCACAATATTTTCATTTATGGGTCTTGGCAGACTCCCTTATCCAGAGCAACTTACATTTTTATATTATTATACAACTGAGCAGTTGAAGGCCTTGTTCAGGAGCAATTTGGCAGTTATGGGGTTTGAACCTGGGACCTTCTCAATGCCTTAACCACTGAACCACCAATACCTATAAATCATAATTAAGTTAAGGAATCTAATTTGCTGTGGACCAGAATAAAAATGATCTAAAAACTGAGCTGTTGAAACTCATAATGTTTTGCTGGTGAAGTTAACATTTGAATGCAATTCAAAGTATTTTATTATTTGGCTATTTTACTTGCATTAAATTACAGATTATCAACAGTATTAATCCAAGCTTAACCACTCTAAAAAATAAAAAAAATCAGCATTACACATAAAGCAGTATTTAATCCAGGTTTGTAGTTTTGTTTTAGTTTTAATCTTCTTTCTTTGATAATTTAAACTTATGTTGTTTTTTTTACATACTATCTGTATTTCAGTAAGAGATTAATTTTATTAACATTAAAAGTTTTGAGAAAAGCCAGAGTGTTTTTAATGCTCATTCTCACTCAGAATGGGTTTGGCTGAGGAGTAACACGATCACATTCAATCATTTGACTACCAAAATACAATAGGGCCTGAACAAACAGAATGAATCCACATGCACAGGAAAAGGGCACTGACCAGTTCACCAGCTATGCTATAGATCAGTGTACATCATCATCATCATCATCATCACTCCTGTCTCTCTGTCGAGCTATACATGTCGCTCCTGAGCTGCCAGTGATGGGTTCCCTGTTGAGTCTGGTTCCTCTCAAGGCTTCTTCCTATGACCATCTCAGGGATTTTTTCCTTGTTTCTGTCGCAGTCGTCCTCAGCTTGCTCATCATGGACAATCTTATCATTGTGATTCATACACATTCACATCTCATACAAACTTACAGTAAATAGTTCTGTAGGAAATATTTGATTTCTTAGTGTGTTTCAGGATATTCTGTGTGCGTGAGAACATAGTGTTTTTCTTTGTTTTACCACGACACGAGCTGCACTTTCAATAAACACATTCTATACTAGTTTATGTTAA
>JAQMYJ010000005.1:5418674-5438151 GCA_030014305.1 Clarias laeviceps
AGAGGTCAGAGGTTATTTTTTATCAACCAATCACAGTCCTTGAATTGCTGCATCATCCCTAGCAACGGGGTCAACCAACACCCGCCTCACTAAGATAAAGGTTTTTGTACTTTCCTTACTCAGTTGCTCTGAGAAGTCTCCTAAATCACTTTTCATCTAGGACTTTTTAAGCTAAGATAGGAGCTCTCTGAGAGAATTCTAAGAGGCTTTGTGAATACAGACCCAGGACTTTTGGTTGTGCAGAATAACAGAACACAGTTATGAGAGTACAAACTCTATGTATTTCTCTATATAATCCCCTGCTACACTAATACGCTTATCCCAGTGTCTCACTAGTGCTTGGATACCATGGATCATGATCAAATTGCCTGCTTCACGTCTGAAACTCTGGCCTCCCAGGGACTCCATTAATTGCCCGTATATGTAGAAATGGTTTGCAGCAAGGTCAGGAATGTACAGGGGATGTACAATAACTCCCTGGCGAGTTTCTGTAACGTGCAAGAGGTGGTGGTAAATAATTGTGTATACAGTTCCTACAGAGAGATACATCTCTTCCGCAAGTTGGTGACAAGTTATCTGTCGATTTTCAAGGACCAGGCGTTCCACTCGCTCACGGGAACAATGGGCAGTGGGCTCAGATCTACATCGGGTTTCTTAAAAACATTTGCACGGCGGCTAAGAGTCTCATCAGCGTACTGCATAGGGTTTCTGTAAATGTCAATCGCTTTTACGCCCTCATTCACGAGAAATTTCATCATGTGTGCCAGTTTGTCTTGAATTGAATATTATATTATTCAATCATAATATTTGATTAAGAATATTTTGTAGTGCCGTATAATATCAATAACAATGCTGAGGAGGATATCAATTATATATAAATGAATACTTTTATTATTATTATTATTATTATTATTTTAATAGATAACACTTTGTAAAGACTGTGGACATTACAGAACTGAATTACATGTGTGGCGAATTTGAGTATGCTCTCACCTCTTGACAGATTTTGGGCTCCACAGGGCATCACGGAAGCACCATTTTGTGGCTGCTGTCCACCAGGATGTGTGGCCAGGGTTAGAGATTCTGTCCAAATACATTTATTTTTCTTCGTCCTTCTGCTGGAAACATCGGTACACACAAGACTTCTTCCTCAGCATTTATGTTTTTGTAAAGGATCAAGCTAAAGATAGGATTGAGTGAAATGAAAACAGCCGTGGATCAAGGCCAAGAGGTGACGCCAACTTCCAACACTCTATAGGAGCGCACTGTAGTATGACACGAAACTCACAGATTAATGACGTACACAGAGGATTTTCATTATATAATCTAACACAGAGAACACGTCATGACATACTCTGTTGGAGAATTCAGCCAAGATTTTAAAGTGCGATGAGCCGTATTTCTAAATGAATTCTGAAATCACAGCATCTAAAACCGGCTATAATGAGTCAGTACTTTACATCATAGGATTATAAACTGTCTCAGAAAAGTCATGTTTAAAATAAAACAGCATGTAGTTATAGAGTTTAGTGTTTGTGACCCGCACCTAAAGTTTAGAGACGCAGGTCACTAAACAAACCCAAACCGTCAGTAAAACAATCCAGTCCCAAAACTCACAATGTAAAACACTATGATAATAACAGAGGTGATGTAAAGTCATGCATCAAAGTTGTATAAATAATAAATTGCCTCCTGTTATTAAAATATTATCATGAAGAAGTTATACATATGTGAAAAATAAATTTGCCTTTGCATGTACTTCAAACTGATTTCTTAAGTTTATTCTAAGATTTTTATTTGAGGAATTATTTCACCTTTTGATTTGCAGTTTTTAAGTCACCACAACAGTAGCCCACACACACAAATAGTTTTCTATTTTATGCCCAGGTAGTGTAGAATGAGTGTGTTTAATATAAACCTCATTTACATAACCACTGTCCAATCAAAAACGAAACAAACACAATACTAAATATCTTCTTTGGTGTATATATTGACTGGATGCTAAAATAAAATGGCTCTGACTTTTCTCTGTACGAGTACACACACTATGTGTGGATTAAATTCTGTTGATAAAATTGTGAAATCTATCATTCTGTCCATCTTGTAATAAGCAACAGAACTGTATTCAACCATTCCTCCCAGTTTAGGCGTATTCCTGGCTTTTTTCCCCCCCCTCACAAAGCATCATTTACGGTAATCGGTGCATTGTTTACAAGCCGATGTAATTACATGGTTAAGTTGTGTCTGTAGCCGTGACGGGAATCGTCACATCACTGACAAATCCAGTGTTGTATTTTTCCCAGCCTGAAGATAAACACTGGCATGAACTCTGACTGAAAATATGTCTTATTCAGCAATATAAAGATGAAGGCTGTGTTTGCTCCTGACTGGGAGCTATTTGCTCCTGACTGGTCCTTATTTCTCCATTAATTTATATATTTATTTATTTATATTTAAGCTCCAAGTAAAAAGTTTACTAAGAGAAAATAATAAACAATCTGAAACCTCCAGCGACTTTACGGCAAAATCAAGTTTGTTTCTGTGATATAAAAAGGAGGGCCATTAAAGGAGTTCCTGGGAGTCCAGGGTTTCGGGCAATTCAATCATGGCTCTGGTGTACTGAGAAAACTTTCAACCCTGGTGGTATCCAAGCACTAGTGAGACACTGGGATAAGTGCATTAGTGTAGCAGGGGATTATATAGAGAAATAAAGGGATTTGTTTACTCTCATAACTGTGTCCTGTTATTCTGCACAATCAAATGTCCCGCTTTGACTTGAACGTCACTTGTATTTCAGCAAAATTTTGGAGGTGATTTGGGTCGAAATTTGTTGAAAATATATCTTCTAATAAGGTTATGGTTGTAAACAGACAAGAAGCTAAACTGGTTGTAAACAGACAAGAAGCTAAACTGGTTGTAAGACCGTCACACTGCAACAAGTTTGCTGGAGAAATAACTTCAGCATGACTTCATACTAACGGAGGAGTCTTACAATTAATGATATTTTCCATGGAATATTCCATTACTGTATGCAAAAACATTTTTAAATGCACTGTGTATAGTCTCTTTCTCTCTCTCTCTCTCTGACTGTCTCTTCCCTCTCTGTGTGTTTTATTTAGGAATTACAGGACTTGCAGCGAGACCCTCCTTCACAATGCTCAGCAGGACCGATGGGAGAGGACCGTGAGTATTGATTAACTCCGTACTAATCTTAACATAAAAGGGATAGTTTACATGAGAGCTGTATTTTAAACGCACACTAAGGGGCAGGCTGTTACACGGAAATACTCTAAGACGGAATGGTGTGATGCAATAGGACATGATGTGGGGTTATTGTTACATGAAGTTTTTCCTAAAACATTGACTCTCGAACTCTTTTATTCCTATTATACCGTGGCAAGTCGACACCGATTACATTTCGTACTTATTCGTTTATAGTTAGGTTTAACATCACAGAGCGATATGTCTGACTGTTACAAAGCCTTGACACTGGAGACTCCTTCCATAAAATGCAAAGTCAACATGTCCCCGTAGAAAACTTCACTCTTACAACAATTACATACTCACTCATTGCCTATTCTGTACAGGGTTTTAACCCAGGGGATACCAAGTCGATACTAAAGCTTGCCATCAGATCTTTTGTTATAGAAAAGATTATAAGTGTTTAATTGTGCTAATTCTTTCTTTTTCTTTCTATCTCTAGTGTTTCACTGGCAGGCTACAATAATGGGACCAGTAAGAACACACATTCATCTTTTCTCTGTGTTTTGTCCCATGATGCTTGTTTCATTTTCCAAATGGTCTCATTTCATATTTTACTCAACACAACACTTTTTAGAATTTAGCATCCGTAACAGAAAACTATATCCATCATGGCCGTCAGTGGGGGTCATGAGAGAGTTATGGCGGAAATGTACTCGCTGCTATGCCATGTGTTCGTCTGGTCAACCTGCGTATTTGTTGACATACTTTGTATACAATATGTGCCGCACATGTTACCGGAGAATTTAATCAGACAGTTTAAACAAACACGGCGACACTTGAGGAGCTTAGTTTCCATGACGACACTTATCTTTCACCAGCTGTTATGACATGCAGGTTTGTGACTGTGCAGCAGTAAAGATGCGTCATACAGGTGAAGATAATTGTGGACCTGTTCAAAAACGTCTCCTTTAAACTTTCCACGATTTTGACCTACTTACACTGCTAATAGCATTTACATGGCTATCGCATCTTGCGGGCACATGTAGGCACATCTTGTTCATTTCTGGAGACGTGCGTAAGCTACACAACAAGCTACACAACGCAGGATTTGTACGTTGTAGTGTATATGATGCGGATCTTGGTTCTGAATTATGTCATTTCCGACTTCAACGTGTTCGACAGACAGAGCGGAAAATCTCACGCTTGTGTTTTGTTAGCAACATGCTAGGCAGTTAATTCAGATGAAACGGTTAACTACATAGTCAGTGTTTTAGATATAACAAACGAATACCTCATCAGAGAGTCAGCAGTTGCTGTGGCAACCGGGCTAAACCACACCCCCTCCACTCACATGCACTCACTGAACTGAACAATATGGGCTAAGAATGAGCCGGATTTTTTTTTATTTTTTTTTTACCATTTTGAACAGAAAGTGTTGGACCCCTACTTTATAATTTGCACAAACATTGTCTCTAGTTATTATTATTTTGTACGATTCTTTGTGTACTCATCCAGTTTGCATTCAGTCACTCGGGCCTGTTTGGATTCAGTATGAGAGGTGTAGTGTATCTCGATTTCCTGTTTCAAAAGGAAATACATGCAGAATAACACCTCTGCTTTCATTAAATTTACTGAGAATTTTAATAAATTAATACTGAAGGAAGTTACATTAGGAACAACCCAAACTTTAAATTTTTGGTCTTGTTTTAAATGACCACCATTCCATCATCCTACAAAGCTGGCAATTTGGTGTTAACTTTTTAGTTTTACTCGAATTCAGCAATATTTTTATTTCAGTGAAATTTAAGACTTGAACAGTTGGAGTAATGTATTTAATTTTATTCAGACGATAACATTACACTTCGAACATAACATTAATTATCTCTTAACACCTCACACCTTTTATTTAATTTATTTAGATGTCTAAGAAATAAATTTGTATCACTTGTGCATAAGATTCTAGAAATATTCCCTAACAGTTCTCTAAACCGTTCATCATTTGTGTTTCTCCTCTTTCAGGGTGACAGTCCATATCAGGGCGGGGTTTTCTTCCTGACTATTCACTTCCCGACAGACTACCCCTTTAAACCACCGAAGGTGAGTCCGAGTGGCAGATTAGCTAAGTGTGCAAGTGTGCAAGTGTGCAAGTGTGCAAGTGTGCAAGTGTGCAAGTGTGCAAGTGTGCAAGTGTGCAAGTGTGCAGTTCATCACTAGTAACAACTTCATACTTGTCTTTATTACATGGTTATGTAAATGACATACTTTTCACATCCTTGCAAGTTCAGTTCTTTTCTAATTTTTCTAAATTGTTAAACACATTTTGTCTTTTTTTTTTTTTGTTCTCCTCACTGGAGATATAAGGCCTTTATAGCTAACAAGTTAGGGTGGTTTATAGCTGTTGGTTTAGAGTAGTGTAAACTGATTATTATATATCAATAAGCTAAAAAAATAATTTTCACTTAAATCAGACTAAAGTTTCATGAAATGCTGACTAGTTACCTTTTAAACATATGGCTATAAATGTGATCCATCAATTTAAAGAAGTGAAATTTTTTTTTGCGACTTAAGAACTCTGAACAGATGAGATGTCTTTAGAGATTATGTTCTTTTATCTATTTTTGGATTGGGAATTTTGCTTACACAGTGAAATAACAGCTACCAGGATAATGTGCTTCCTCAGAGACGCCTAATAAAGCTAGACAACCACACCAACTACACCAAGCTGTAACAAAGCAAATCCACATTCCCCATTTTATTTATCTTAATTTTTTTTAATTTATTTTTGTTTTTACATTTTGCTTTTCAAACGCTTTGTGAATACGTTGCTCTGTGCACATTTGGCTGCCAGTTGGTGTAAATCCTTGCCTGTACTGTAAATGTGGGATGTGACGCTGTGTGTGTATGACTCATACTCATAAACAAAAGGATTATATAAAGATAAAAGCACCCTGCCATATTGGATCACTTACTTCACCACACAATCTTTTTTTTTTTTTTTTTTTGGGGTATCACTAAACGTGAGCATGACATACATTTGAAGCGCTGTTAGTGACAATATTCTTTCAGTTTAATTCTGTTATTTGTCTCAGTGCATACTTATTCTGCTGTTTCATTAAAGCATTTGCATACAAATGAAATCACTGATCTTCTTATGCTTATGCACAATGCTAAACTATTTCCTGTAGCAGCCTCTTACTTGTTAGCAGCTTCACCCATCAAGCTGCAAATATGTACAAGACCCGCCTCATTTCATTCAGTCATACTGGGAAAATAGATTTCAAAATGTTTCCCAGAACTTGTCATTAGACACGTCAGCCAAGATTCTCGATAAGATTCAAATATGAGGATTATTTTTTTTTCTTCCCCAGGTTGCCTTCACAACTAAAATCTACCATCCAAACATCAACAGTAACGGCAGCATCTGCCTGGACATCCTGCGCTCTCAGTGGAGTCCTGCACTCACAGTGTCGAAAGGTACAAACTGTAACCTGACACACTCTAGAACACTACCTTGGGGATATATTTGTGTGTTTTCATTTCATTATTTATTGCTTTGTCTATTTAGTTTTGCATAATGAGCATATAAGTATAAGTAGCTCAGAAATAAAACATGCATACGTAAATAAATGAAATGAACCAATGCCTTATCTCACAGAAAGCTGGGGAGAAACAGAACTCACTACAGTAGGTCATAAAGTTGTCTAATGAAAAAAAGCAACAGGAGGACCTGGCAACCCTCTGTGCAACATTATATATTTACATTTATTTATTTTAATTTTTTTCAGATTTCAGAAATGTACATATTAAAAAAATATATATGTTAATAATGCATGTGATGTTTGTGTTCTAATCAGTATTTGTGGATTAATTCAAAATAAATAAATAAATAAATTTAAAAAATAATTTAAAAAAAGATAAATTGTGCACCTCATGCAGTATTCCCGCAGGCTGTGTGAAAATAGCTTGTGTGCCTGACATTTCTAGGTTTACGGGTCTCACCAAATGCAAAAGAGCTGTCAGAAGCTGTCTTAGTTTTTTTGTACAGGTGATCAGGATACGTGCTTGAGTACAAAAACAAATAAAACATCTGTTTTATGCTGCAATGCTGGTGGAAAAATATAGTTAGGTTTGGTTCATGAAACATCTATATACTAGTTTTTCAAAAGATTCTTGAGTCCCAGTGTTTTCTGTTATATTCTGTTACATACACTGCGTACACTAGTATTTAATGTAAACAAATAACGGTCTCATGTAAACTGTCTTTCAGTGTTGTTATCCATATGCTCGCTGCTGTGTGATCCGAACCCAGATGACCCTTTAGTTCCGGACATCGCACACATCTACAAATCAGATAAAGACAAGTATGTGTGCTTTGCATTTTAACTTCTGATTAGTTTCACATCAAATTACACCATTTGGTATTCTGTTGTTGTTAGTAATGTTTAATTTATGTTATTGTTATGCATATGAACATTGCAGCAGGTTATTTTTATTATTATTATTGTATCCACTTGATTTAAAACTTTCTTAAAAAATGCACACCAAACTTGACAGTTACAGAGAAATCTGGCTCAGATGAGCACTTTTTTCGTTGTAAGTGAAAGGAGCACTTTACCTGCATTTGGTAAATCCTCTCTCTGACAGCTGTACAGGGAATGGCTACCATGGCAACCGAGCTAAGCCACGCCCCCTCCACTCACACACACACAGCACAAAACATGTGCTCAAATTTGATGAACCGTATGGGCTAGGAATGAGATGTTTTCACTGTTTTGCAAAGGGAAAGCAATACACCATCTGTCAGCCTCTTCTTCACAATTTCTCCAGATAATGTCTCTAGTTGTTGATGCTGTATTATTACAGTGCAACCTCGGCTTACAAATTGAAATTTTGCAAGAAATTTACCTTGGCATATGAATTTTTGCCATACGATCAAACAAACCGAACGCTAGCGATGTTGCATGTACAACCTGCGAGCCGTTCAAAACTTGTTTGCGGCAGTGGAAAGCCAAGCAAAGTGAGGTTGTGAATTTTATGATTTTTTTTTTTTTTTTTCAGTCAGCAAAAACTGAAAAAAAACGAGTCACCACGATACCAACGTTGCCTTTGCCTAACATTAGTAATATTTTTGGGTTAGAACGGATTATCTCTGCATTATTTGTTATGGTAAAATTCATATTTTTGTCTTAAGAACTCGCCTTCAGAATGAATTTAATTCATATGCTGAGCATCTATAGCATCGCATTTAGAAATCTTTATTCCGCATTAACTTATTAATGTTGAAATATTTTATTTATTGAATAGCAGCTTTTTATCTGTTTGTATACAAGTCTGACATTGTGGAACTTCCTCAAAACAAGTTTGTTCGTGTTAAGTTCTAGTAGCTACAGCACGCCCACCATGTGTTGGAAATCTGACACTAGAGACTCATTCCAGAAGTATAGAATAAACAGTTCAGAGTAGGTGTAGATCACATGGAGTGTCCAGTTGTGAACTATTTAAATAATAATAATAATAATAATATCATCAGAGCTGCCGTTAGGGAATATGAATCAACCATTTATAGTGTGGTATAATACCAGTAGTGTTGTTAGCAGTGTTGTGAAAATACATTTATGCATGTAAAGTTTTTTTTTAATGATTATACAGGGATTATTTTAGTCAGGATTTATAGGAGCTGATTTTAAATTTGGGTTTAAACTCCATCTCTCTCTCTTTCTCTCTCTCTCTCTCTGTCCCTCTTTGTCTTTATCTCAGATACAACAGAATGGCCCGAGAGTGGACTCAGAAATATGCCATGTAAATTCCTCTGATTGCAGCAGCAGGACTCTGAACGTTGCACGTGGATGACTAACGGGGATGTACTGTACCACATTTTTATCAAAAACTGGTGGACTGTTTTTGGTTCTTGACCTCCCCCTCCCCCCTGCCTCCCCCCCCCCCTTTATTTTTCTTTACAGAGGAAAGCTTGTAGTTGAGACCGAAACCACGTTACGCAGCGGAGCCGTTCACTTTTCCGTTTACAGAAACATGATGGAACAGCGAAACGCTATCAGGCTACTGCTGACGAGTCTCAGAGTAGCCAGAATGATTAAAAAAAAAAAAAAAAAAGAGAGATAAAAATTAGCATTTGTTACTGGTACATTTTTTTTTTCTTCTTTTAGATATTTTATTATATCGTGTTAAAACCAGTCCTGGAGCTGTTTTTATTTTTGAATTAAGAAATTTTTTTTGTCTTTTTTTTTTTTTTGGATGCTGTGTGTGAACTAACAAGCAGGTTTTGTTCTTTTAGATTGTTATTAAAGGTTGACTATGTGTTAGGGGTATGATGGTATACTGTGATGAAGGAATCTGGAATAATTATTAATGTTAATGTTAAACTCTACTGGTATACATGACCCCGAGAAAAATAAAACCGTGTTGTAAAGCCAGGTTGCCTTTTGAAAAAAAGGTGAAAATAAAAAGAAAGCTGTATTTCTACCTCGTTTTGATAATTGTCCATTTTTTCTCCAAATATCAAACTTAAACAATTTTGCACTTTCCCAGAATGTTTATGATGCGCTTGAGCCTTGTTTTAGGGTCTAATGCTTTTGCAATGGAGCTACACGACTGTCTTACTTAATGTCTCGTGTTGATATCCAAGCAATGTGTTATTTCCCCTTCAGGATGCTCCCGTTAGGGGTCAGCACATCGGATCATCCATTTCACACATTTGATTTGGCACAGGTTTTACACCAGATGCTCTTTCTGATGCAACCCTCATTATTTTATCCAGGCTTGGGACCGGCACAGAGGGTGCGTGACCCGTGACCCTGTGTGGCCAAGGTTCCCTTTAGGGAGATGAGATCTGATTTTTGCAAGGAAAGAGTAGTACCGCCACTGTATTAATGGGGCATGGATGTAACATGTTACGTTAACACACGTGTCTGTGCTCACCACAAGTGTGTTTTAGCCACGCTCCTGCAGAAAACTGCGGAGTAGAGCAACAAAATCTAATTCACTTTTTTTTTTTTTCCCCTCAGGATTTTTTCACAATATTCTCCCCGAATTTACTCGCAGCCAATTCCTACCCGTCATTAGGGCTACAATAAAGGCTACAACTACGAACCAGAGAAGGGGAAGGCTCCTAGAGAGCTCGGCCAGTCCGCTTTAGTCTCCCAGCTGCAAAAGGCTACAGCATCTCTCGGATTTCGATAGGATGTTCGCTTTACTGTTGCACCCCCTAATTGGTTGTTTAAACTCTATTCGCTGTCCATGCACATTGGAGACCCATGCGAGTGTATAAAAATGATTAAAAAGTGAATTTTGCATACCTTTAATTAAGGAAAATGCATTGCTGTTATTATGCAAGTTTCTTTAAGAAGTTATTTAACATTTTATGGACGGAGTCTCAGTGTCCGCTCTTTGCAAGCAGTATTTCCAGCATGTCAAAGTCCTCAGGACAGGAGTTTATGCTTTTTTTTTTTTTTTAATAATTCTGTAATTTGCAGAAAGAAATAAGAGAGGCTGGTGAGGGATGCATACCATTCGAGGTTCTTCAGTATTAAACCAAAAATTTTAAGTGGATAAAAAATATGATGTGGCTTTCCTGAATAAATAAAATAATTATAATTGTTAGCAGATTGCTGTGGTATAATAGGACTTCAGGACATGATCTCATTGGGAAATATGCAACAATAATATAATAATTCCTCATGCATCTGCATTTGAAAGAACTTGGAAGAATCATCCATTATATTCTTGTAATTGCTAACAAGTATGTACTCGAGAAGCTGTGGATTATTTCGTGTCAAACCCCTTTGGCTAAGGCAGGCAACATCCTCTAAGACTATGGTATAAAGTCAATTATGACCATAGTACAATTTTAAATGAACGATAACGTAAAATACCAGATGTCTAGAGTTTTAAAAGCAGAACTGCATACACGTCTGTATGTACGTCTACACTACATTCTTGTTCCCCCATATAGTTACAGCATTCGGCTACACGGAAGAGAAATTTTCTTGTTTATAGATGACAGGAAGTCTTGCTGAGTCCTAGAAACCACATCAGGAAGTCAGAGACATCGATGAAGAGCTGGATGTGGTTTGAGGCTTATATTTACAGTGATCATTTTAGGCTTCAAAGGCTTACTAGCAGCATTAGGACTATATTAAAGAAACAAAATGGGAAGGTTTAAGTGGAAGAGCTCAAATGTCCTGCACAGAGCCGCCTTTGGGAAGAGCTGGAAGAGCGAGTCCACCCCAGACCTCTTCAGACAAACGTCACTATCTGACCTCACTAATGCTCTTGTAGCCGGATGAACACAAATCACAGAGGTGCTATAACTCAATCGGAGGCTACTTGATTTCATGGTAACTCCATGAATGTATGAACTGTTACTGACTATTATATACAGTGCTGTGTTAAAGTCATGCGAAGAAATGCTGTAAGGCAAAGATGATTTAAAAAGAATAAATGTAAACATTTGTATATTTAAAAACATATACTATTAAGCTATTAAGAGCAATGAATAGGATTAATCTAAACACAAGCAATATTAAGTGTGTTAATCCTTTGCTGTGTAAAAGACAGACATGAGTGGTATACTGTGGTATACCTGGGTATACCCAGGTATACTGTGTGTTTGTGTATAATGAGTTTTTCTGAGCATTTCAGCAGAATATGACTCGGTTGTTCTAGAGACGTCTGACTGTCAGAGCTACTTCTGATTGTGCAGATAAAACCAGATATCACTCACACATTGTCTCTGCCGCTATGTTCTCCACACACACACACTGGGCAATTAGGGAATGCCAATTAGTCTAATAGACATGTCTTTGGAGAATAGGAGGAAACCAGCACACCCAGAGCAAACCCAACAAGCATGGGGAGAACATGCAGACTCCACACACACAGTCGGGAATCGAACCCGGATCCTGGAGGTGTGAGCGACAGAGATACAGTAACTACTAAACCACCGTCCCGCGACTATAAAAATCAGTGAACAGTAATTAATGAAACAACGGCAATAATTGGTGTGACGACCCTTTGCCTAATTATAACTTACAGATATTTTCCTGTAAAATTATTTTTATTATCTTATTTATTTACCGGAATATTAATGTCAGATATGCACAATATATTTTTCACTGACCTAATAATGAAGTCATAAACTAAACATGTATAAGTCTGTACAATAAATATATAAATAAAAAACAAAAAATAACCGACTGTTATGATGATAATAATAATCACCATCATCATCATCATCATCATAAAAACATTTTATTAACCAGTCAAGTGTATTCTCTCTTCTATCTTAAATAATTTAGAGTGAAAATTAAAGTAATGTGGGATAAATATGAAAAATGTATTTATGTGCATAAACAATAAAATGATATTTACTTTAATGTGAGAAGAAGTAGTTCTTAAAAACCTTAAACACATGTTTTTAACTGAGGGAGAACATGGCTTGCTTTTATTCATTTATTTATTTAATTCTATTCTTTTTGTATGGACGTGTGAACTGTTTGTGACGCAACAGACCGGCTCTGAGTGCACACCATGCCGTGGATAGATGGCACACGCCCGCGGGCTCTGTGTGCAGATGAAGTGTTTAATTGAGTTTCTTTGATCTGGAGAGACAGATGGATTTAATTAACGATGTGTTCAACACCGGCGTGTCGACGATTCCGCTGCGCCCTCTGCTGTACACGGCCGGAGCTGCAGCCGTAACAATCAGTGTTTTCTCCTACCTCAAACGAGGCGACGGGAAAAAAACAACATTGGACCCCGAAGGCAGGTTACAGATGTTCATACATGTGGTGTTTAGTTTCCTTTCATCGTTTTCACCTTTATCGTTTTTCAGTCATTTAGAAGCTAAAAGGCTTTGGTCAGGTTTTGGTTAACTTCCGCTTGTTGC
The DNA here is from genome assembly GCA_030014305.1 of Clarias laeviceps. Taxonomy (NCBI): domain Eukaryota; kingdom Metazoa; phylum Chordata; class Actinopteri; order Siluriformes; family Clariidae; genus Clarias; species Clarias laeviceps. Next base: position 5,431,783 of record JAQMYJ010000005.1, read on the forward strand.
ATTAGCGCCGGTGGTTGAGGAGCGCCGCCATATTTGATGGTGCTACTTTCCCTGAAAGTGATGCCATGGCAGACGTGTCAGCAGTACAGGTGCATGGCAGGCGCTTTTCAAGTGATTTAAACATTACTAAATGTTGAACATTAATAAAAAATGACATGAGTTGTCAATAATTAGTTTGTACAGAAAGACATGAATACATTTCCCGAAATACATGTGGTGGGTTTCTGAGGGCATTGCTGGCTCAGTGGTAGGGTTCTTGCCTGCATGGGAAAGGCCCGGGTTTCATTCCCAGCTGAGGCCCAAATCCCAGCCACAGGGTTTCCAAGTCTGGATGAAATGGGAGGGTTGTGTCAGGAAGGGCACCCAGTGTAAAACCTGTGCCAAGTTGTGTACAGACAATGGCAGGCGAAGGACTAACAACAACAACAACAACATGTGGTTGGTTTCTCCTCTACCATGCGGAAGCCCCAGATTGATTCCCACCCAATACCCAAACTCCAGCCAATGGATACAGGGCAGGTTCCAATCCCAGATAAATTGGGAGGGTTGTATCAGTAAGAGCATCCTGCGTAAAAGTTGTGTGAGATTAAGACTGATCAGTGTGATTCTTTATTTTTATGTACTGGACTGCATTAAACATATTTAAGTGGTTCAAAGTACAATTGACAGCACTGGGCTCTTTCTAGCATTAATATATACTGTAAGAAGTAATAATAAATGTCTTGACAAATCCCACCTTCTGCTTTATGATTTTGAGGTTGCAAGACTTCTGTCTGATCCTAAAAGGTGAGCCAATCCTAGAGCAGGAAAATGAGATTTAAACGCAGCTTGTGTTGAGTGCAGTTACAAGTCGAATTTATCATAAATATTCGACTGTGTCTGTTAGTGCTACAGACAAGGTTATTAGTCTTTGTCTCAGCTGATCTTACTATTCATTATGCCATCAGCATCTGACAGAAGTGTGGCGAATACGACTAATCCAATAAATATAAGATTTCTATGATAGAAGCAATGAGATCAAGTGTTTACATGGCTGATATTTACCTACTGAACCCATTATGAAAGGTTTACACCACCCCTCTCGGATTAAATTGCGTTCAGATCGGGCCAGATTAGGTCAGTTTGTTCCCACTGAGGTGTTGACATGATGTGTTTATGTTCCGATTGGGCTATAATTCCCATTATTATTGGAATATTAGCGTCCATCTAAAGCAGTTTGTGTTAATTACAAAAAATTTGAATATTTGTGATGTATATTTATGTATTGTTATATTTATTTTTTAGTGCAATTATCTTTTGTTTATTCTTTTGTTTATTCTTACATTTTCTTTATTGCTGCTGGTCTCTGAGAGCTACCAAAAATGTATTGTATCACTACAATGACAATAAAGTCTCTTTACATTACTTTAGCTGTAAACCCAAATCAGAAGTGAAAAATGCTGCTGGTCTCAAGCAGGTAATCAGCAATGAAAATGAAATGAGTTTAGCATCCACTAGAATTGCAGAGAGTAGTGTGTATACGGTGGATAGCAGTGCAAATATTGCCATTCTGCAGGTTAAATAAGTGGATATAATATACAGTACCAGGCATTCTTGAGAACTCGAACAAAACACATGCAGCACATAATGTGTTTTTTTGTAAAAATTCTGAAATAATTCATGTTTTCATTATAATTTACATGATGAATTTTATAAGCTGAATAAACTCAGCATAACAAAAAATATATTTTATTCTACGTAAAATAGTTTTTATTTTATTTGTCCCCACATTTTCAAATTGCTAAACAACTAAATAAAATTAATAAAATATGTACATTAAAATTAATAAAATATGTATATACAGTATTAATTAATTAATGGCTGTTAAAAATGAATTCATGGCTAAATGAAAAACTCTAATGAAATTGAATTTTTTTTAACTCTAATTTTTAATTTGCTGAAGTTAGTGCTCTAACTTTGTCAACACCGTCAGACATAGATAATTTTGTGGTCAACCAAAACTCCCTTTATGACTCTGACAACCCACTATGACTAAACCCTGTTCAACTGCTCAGGCTCTTGTAAGTTTGATCATTTAAAAATTTTACACTGATACTGCTGTGGTCAAAACCATCAGATGGCAGCGCCGTATCTCCTAAATTATATTAAATTTGTGTTCATTTTCAGTACAGTTAATGAATTTCAAGCACAATAAATGGGTATCTGGCGGCACGGTGGCTTAGTGGTTAGCGCTGTCGCCTTGCACCTCCCGGCCCTGAGTTTGATCCCCGCATCTTGTGCATGGTGTTTGCATGTTCTCCCCGTGCTCGGTGGGTTTCTTCCAGGTCTCCGGTTTTCTCCCACAACCAAAGACATTTCCAAATTGCCCGTAGTGTGTGAATGTGAGTGTGAGTGTTGACTGGAAGTCCTACAGTACAAATGGAAATAAATACAATGGTCACCATTGACCTTCACGGTACCTAGTTGGACTACAGAGGTTCCTAGATGGATGGATGAAAATACAGTATGTATCTAGCAAATAATGGAAAAACTAAATGGCTCCCACATACAGTACATTTCAGAATTTAGCTAGCATAATATGGACAGCTTACTACGTCAGCAAATTCATCTGACTGTGGTGACTTATAAATGTTGATAAATACATCCAAATTGTTTTATTTCATTGCTTGAAAATACATTTTACATTTTCTTCAGCAAAACATTAGTTTTCGTTTATTTCCTGTTAATATAAATTTAGTTTTTGTTTTAAATCATGATGAATTATTAAAATGTAACAATTTTTTCCCCAATAGTGCACAACCTGCTAATGTTTACTACTGATGTTTATAGGTAACCGACACTTTATTGTTGTGCAAATTGTATTTGTTTCATTAAGTACATTTTATTTTGCATTAATTAAAACTGGTCAGTCATTTATCATGTGTAGAATCTGTTGTAAAAACAATTACAGTAAAGTAAGATGGTATTTAATGAAAAGCTTATTAAGGACATTTGAGGCAAAATAAATATACTGTATAGGAATAATCTAATGAATTTTAGGCAAGTATGGCAAGACAAAAATTGTCAGTAAAAGAATGAAGGGGAAGGAATAGGGAGTACCAAAGAAAGAGAAGAGAGAAGATCCTGAACAGAGGGATGTATTCTTGAGAAAAGAGGCAGAAAAGTGAAATAACAGTCTCCAAGAGTTAAGAGAGCACAGAAAAAATGCAATGGAAGGATTTCAAAGTTGTGTTGTGTTAGCCTTGTTTAATGGTTAAAATTTTATTAGTTTATTGTGACTTGTTTCTCTACATAAGATATAGTTCCATTGATGTGCCTTTTTTATTATTATTTTTTTAATGAAATTCAGTGGTTCTGTTTTGATACTGCATAAAAGTCTTGAATCACAATTCACTTGCTCTTATTCACTCATCGTCTGTACTACTTCATCCTGTACACATGGTCATGATTGCCTGAACCCTATGCCAGGAGACTTGGGGCACAAGGAGGGGGAACCCTGTATGGGGTGCCAGTGTATTGCAAGGCACACAGACATACACACCTACCACACTCTTCTCACACTGTGGGCAATTTTGAAATGCCAGTTAGCCTAATCTGACTTTGGACAGTGGGAGGAACCTGGAGTACCCGGGGGAAACCCACTAAGCATGGGGAGAACATGCAAACTGCATGCACACAGACCCCGAGGTGGGAATCGAACCCGGACCCTGGAGGTGCAAGGCGATCGTGCTAACTACTAATCCAACATGCAGCCTAAATCACAATTCAGTGGTTTTTAGAAATATGAAAGCTTGATTCAAAAAGAGTTTGATGCTAAAACTTTTCATTAAAAATGTTTTGAAGATGATTCCAAAGTGTTAACTGCTGCATAAACAACTTATAATAACATTTAATAGTTGTGTGTCTGTAAAATGTTTGATATCTTTCAAAGATCTCTTCTCTTATACCTTACTAGAGGTTACCCGCGGCTCCACCCGCGTACATGAGGTTTACCCGTGGCTATGCCCGTGCCTAGATGCCTGTGCGCTACCATTGCCTGAGAATAGAGTGAGTGGTCAACCCCGTCATACGGCTCCTCACGCTGCTCCAGTGTTTTGGCAGCCCCTAATTCTTCCTGTTGTATGTACCATAGCTGTAAATGCTCTGCAGTTGAACCCGAGGTTTCAGTAACCCTGAGCTCAGCCTGGCATACCTGTTTTCACTGTAAACTACGCTGCCTACTGTTACCTTCAGCGAGGATCACCTGTGAAACTTTTGTCAAATAAAAATTTGCCGATGATGCTGCCTACAATTAGAGTCGGTGAGGTACGCCTGTGACATACCACAGTATGACATAAAAGCTGATATTAGCAAGTGACGCACACAGCATTACATAAAAGCTGATAATTGCATGTGCAGACTTCCTGTGCAACAAACCACCCATGTCATGCACTGTCTGCCACCTGCTGCTCAAACAAACCCCATATGTACTGTAGATGTTAACACCATCATATGTGTGTCAACACCATCAGGTAGGAATTTTTGATGTTTATGTATAATGCTTTGTTTGTAAATTGTACCCACAATAGTCTATTTCTAATACAATTTTTCATTTTTTTATTTTAAAAAGATTTTATTAACAGGATTAATACAGTACAGTAATACAGTTAATGTTTCCAAAAAAAATTATATAATTTAAATACATCTTTTAATGTCTGACTGTGTTGACAAAAATCATGTTGAACAAAAGGTTACAACTGGAGGATTGTTCCACAACAGGGTATGATAACCCACACCTCACTGTTCAACAATATATATTAAGTTTTTAGGAAAAATATAGTTAATAAAGTTTTTGTTTAAAAAAAAAAAAAAAAAAAAAGTTTTGTCCCAGTTCTCAAGTATGACTGATTATACAGAAATATACAAAAAGAACAGTGATATTATGATGATGATTATGATGATTACGATTACATGTTGTGTGTGATTAATTTTTCCATTTAGAACCTGCAGAGGTTTTTCAGGACAAGGAGACAGAAGTAAGTTTGTCCTGCTTCTAGCTCTCACCCTATCTGCTCTAACCTGAAAAGGGCAACCCCCCCCCCCCCCCCCCACTAACAGTTGTATATCAAAGCGAATTTCAAATAATGGAAACTCAGATGAATTGTTCCACAGCCCAAAAATATTCATATAAAAATAATTAATACACAATATAAAGTAAAAATGAAACAAATTAAGCTGCAATTTACCTTTGAGAAGAATTGTGACTGTTCGATGAGAGAAGAAGACTAAGGAGGAGGGGGGCTACTGTGTAGGACGACTTTCACACACATGCATGCACACACTAATGGAATCACTCCTCTCTGACAGAGTGGTTACTGGAATATTTTTCTTTTTGCATGACTTTAACAAGGAACCTCTCTAATGATCCTTGCTTTTGCCTCCTTTTGAGGATTTCGCCGAACTGTGACATTGCGTTGTCATTAAACAGATTCATCTCCACGATTGCTACAGCTTTTTAAACTTTTTTTTTTTTCCCGGAAACCGCTGTTGTAACTAATGTTTGCATGAGACTGAAGGTGTTGTATAGCTGTCTTGCAGCATCAAGTCATATACTGATCATGAGCTCTGGCAAAGTCTTAATGGTTGTCCTGCCACCTCGTGTCCCGAGGAGTAGTGATCAAAGATCCTTTCCATCTCCTTAGTGAAGGTGCTATAATTGAGGCAACAAAGATCATTGGCCTTACCAGCCATGAGGGCGATCAAATACGCTACTCAAGAGTGCTTGGGAAGGATGATGCTAATGTTCTTTGTATGGAGCACAAAGTTCAAAGCCAAAAGAGCAGCTGAGTGCACAAGCGAACAAATCTGCAACTTATGATGAAACTAAATATGATTTCAGGATGCTGAGACTGAGACTGAGAAGCCTGTGGCATCTGATCCTCAGCTGGGGGAGAGTGTGAGGAAGCTCCAGGATCTGCTCTGTGAAGTATGCAGAGATTTTGACGAGAAAAGCAAGGTATGTGAAATGAGCCTCTGGTTGAAAAATATGTTACAAACTAACAGGAGCACATGATGGGAATTGTTGAGAAGAGGAAATATCTACACAATTGCATTTGATGCGTTTAGTGGCAGAGAGGCAAGAGCAGCCTTGGCTGGCCATTATATTAGATAGAGGGCTAAAATCTCATCTTTATCTCTAGCTTAACTATGAAACTATGATGGGTCAGTGATGCATTATATCATGAAGTTTACTGATGGCATAATTTAGAATGCTGAAGTTAGAAAGATGAGGTTCATTTAAATATACACTACAGTTCAAAAGTTTGGGGTCACTTGCAAATTTCTTTGTTTTTGTTTAGTGATTTGTTTTCTACATTCTACAACAATACT
>JAQMYJ010000005.1:5458763-5479741 GCA_030014305.1 Clarias laeviceps
CCTATGCTGAAAATTGTAGACCCTCCATGATTTCTAAGTAAGAGAACTTGCAAAATCACAGGGTGATCAAATACTTAGTGACCTCACTGTATATATATGGAAATGAGTTTGAAAAGTATGAGGATATATGTGTAAATGATAATTATCAGTTTGCCCTTGATGAGTGAGCCGAGGGCAACGATGGCAAGAAAAAAACTCTTTGAGATAACAATAGAAAGAAACCTTGAGAGGAACCAGACTGAACAAGGAACGCATCCTCATTTGGGTCATAACTGATACTGTAGCAAGGGTTGATTTTGCAGTCATACTATGTGTAAGGAGGCTGGAAGTTCAGGAATTATTTGGCTTTGCTGAGGCATAACTGTTTGTCATCAGCATAACAGTTTAAACTAATACCATGCTTGCAAATTATGTTGTCCAGAGGAAGCATGTAAAGGGAAAATAGCACTGGGCCTAAAACAGGACACTGTGGAACATCAAACTTTACTTTAGTGTTTGTAAAATGGTCACCATTTACATCTACAAAGGGCTAATGATCAATCAAATACGACCTGAGAGAGGGTAGGGCCGTTCCTCTAACTCCTACAACATTTCCTAATCTACAGTATCAAAAGAGAATAGTATGATCATTGGTGACAAAGGCTGCACTAAGGTCAAGTAACACAAGCAAAGAGACAGTCGGAGGTGATTTACTATTTAACCAGTGCCGTGTCTGTGCTATAATGAGGCCTAAATCCTAAACATTTTATGAATGTTATTCCTATGTAGATATGGACATAGCTGCTGGGCTATAACCTTTTCTAGGATCTTGGAGATTAAGGGAGGTTTGATATAGTTGGACAGCGGTCAAGGTCAGGTTTCTTAATTAAGAGTTTAATATTTGTCATGTTGTTGCATTGTCACTTTGTCGCTCCTGTTTGCATATTTGCACATGTACTTTATGTTGTCTTTTTTGTATAAAAACGTAGATAGTTCTCTGTTTAACTTAAAATATCAATCTGTCCTGTCCCAGCTAGCTAGCTAATTAGGTCTCCAAATTAGCTAGTTAGTTTAGTAGTTTTTTTGTTTGTTAATTTACGTTGTTAATTTATGTTGTCATGACAATCTGTCTTGTCTCAGCTAGCCAGCTAATTAGGTTTCTTAGTTAGCTAGTTAGTTTTTGTCAATTTATGTTGTTAATTTATGTTGTATGTAGCACCTTGGTCCTGGACGAACGTTGTTTCACTGTGTAATGAACTGTGTATAGTTGAAGTTGAAGTGACAATAAAAGCTAACTTGACTACTTGACTTGACTTGACTGCTCATTTAAAAAATTTAGAAATTTAGCCATGACTGAGTGGAGAGTTAACTATTTTAAAAAGGGTCCAGTTATTTGTGATATTATCTGTTTGAGAGAATGTGTTGGTACAGGATCTAGTACACTAGTTGACGATTTTGCTGAAAAGATTAGTGAAATTCGTTCAAGTCTCTTGAAGGGGAGTACAGTATTCTAACTACTGATCTAATATAGTAAGATTATCACCTGTTTATTAAATTGTCTGGTTTTAAAGCTTGATTTTTTTTGTTGTTAGATGTTTCAATTATGTTAATAAAAAATCATGAAGTCCCCACTACTACATGGTATTGATGTGCATGCTTCTGTGGTAGTTGATAATTACTAGTAATTACTAGTGTTAACAGAAATGCCTAGATTGCTATCTAGATTAGATTTATTATCATCAGTAGTATAGAAGAAAAAAAAGTGAAACTGAGATGATGAAAATTTCTTTTCCAGAGAAACTTTAAATGATATCCTCTCTTCTTTTAACACTTCGTGGGTTTGTGCGCATGCGCGCGTAACTTTGGCGCTCCATAGAAAGTTGAATAAAGTGGGCGTGGCGATGAAAAGGAAATGTGGGCGGGGATTCCATGTTTCTGGCATGAACGCGCTCGTGGATTCTGTTTAGGTGAGAAAGTCTTAAGAGATGGTTGATGGTGAAAAAGGAGAGGGGCTTTGTGAAGGAGCAAACACCACTAAAGAAGGAAAAGCTCCATTAACGCACGGGAATGTTTCTTAATTGTATTATTGTATGAAAATCTCCCCAGACTCCAAAGCGAGTTTCGGAGCTGTGCGTCTTTAGCGGCGGTTCCGGAGCGACATGGCCGCGCAGCGCGTCCCTCTGAGCGGCTGCTCTCAGCACTCTGACCCGGGCTCGAACAGCGAGCGGAGCGCTGACTCCCCGCTGCCCGCCTCGGAGAGCGACTCGAGCGGCCACGTGTCCCCGCCCAACCCGGACTGGACCGAGGAGAGGTTCCGTGTGGACCGAAAGAGACTAGAAACCCTGTTATTAGGTAGGTTTATGCACTTAAAAAAATTTCCAAGTGGAATTTGATCTGCATTCTGTTTTTAGCGGGTTGTCAAAATACTGTCATTTTTTTCATATAATAATAATAATAATAATAATAATAACACCAACAAATGTCCTTCTTACTTCTAAGTACAACTTTGTTTCTCAGGATGCGTGTAAATGTTTTCTTCTTATACATTAAAAAAGAAAAAGTTACTTTGTTGCTTTGCTTGCTTTCTTTCTTCATTGGAAATTACAGCCTGTGGACGTATTTGCTCCAGTAAATGTTTCTAAAATGTAAATATTTCTACCTGCTGTTTGGGTCTGAACTACAAACAAACAAAACAACCAAACAAGAGATTAATGGTTGCTTTTGCGTCAACTTGTTTTCTCAACAAAGCTCAATATGACCATCATCCTTTATTTTCCCTCTTGATATTTTGCTTTAATATGCAAGCGTTTTCATGTTATTATAATAAATATTGCCCTTTAGTTCAAGTTTATCGGCTTCTGTCACCCGTTCATTGTTGTTATTGCACTTTTGTAAAACAACCACTGGTTGCTTTTACTCTTTTTATAATCACCGAATTCATGTTTAACACATTCACTGTATGTCCACTTTCTTAGGAACACTTGTGCACCTGCTTTTTCATACATCAGCCAATCATGGCATCATCCTCAGTGCATTAAAAAAAACTGCAGGCACAGGTCAAAAGTTTTATGTAATGTTCACATTTACCATCAGAAAGTGGCACAGTTAGCACTGTCGCTTTGCACTTCCAGGGTCAGGGTTCGATTCCTGCTTCGGGTCTGTGTGCGTGAAGTTTGCGTGTTCTTCCAGTGCTTGGTGGGTTTTCTCCGGGTACTCCAATTTCCTCCCACATTCCAAAGACGTGCATTTAATTAATTGAATTCCTGTGCCCTGCGGTGAATTGACCCCTGCCTACCTATTGCCACCACCTACTTTGACTTGTGCCCAGAGACTCCAGGTACCAGCCTCCCTGCTACTCTGTAAAGGATAAGTGGTATAGAAGATGAATGAATAGAACATTAGAATGAGGAAAAAGTCTCATCTCTGTGATTATGGTTATTGATCCTAGGATGCCTAGTTTGAGTATTTGAGAACCCTTCTGCCATTTTCTTACACCTTAAAGGCGCAAGCAGTGGCAACTTGGTTGTGTTGGAGCTTGAACCTGGGACCTACCGATCAGTTAACACCTTAACCACTGAGCTACCCCTCCCCCTACATGATCTTATCACAGAGTGGTGCGGAAAACAAAAATCATCCTATCTGTAGCAGAAACGTCATGTTGATAAAACACATCCGAGGACAAATACCAGACTGGTCTAAACACTCTGTACAACCGTGGTGAACAGAAAAGCATCTCAGAATTGAACCTGAAGCTACAAGAACATGAATTTATGGCCATCATGGGTACAGACTCAAGCAAGCTAGACAGCTAAAGACTGGACAAAACACTTTTTTTCCCCGCACCTGATCTTCAACGGTTTAAATTCGTCAAGGCTGTGACTATTAAAGTGTCAGGTTCCTGTTCCTGACACGAGTGGAATCTGACATGGTCTTTTACTGGTCGAGTTTATCTTCCTCAAGCCTCTAAATTTTGATGAAGACTGACGACTGTTTGTGGTGCTGTATCCTTCCAGGTGGCTTGAACAATTCATGTCATTCTGGGTAAACTCAAAACACTGTTGTGTGCAAAAAAATTCAAAATCTCCGGAGATTCTGAAATACTCCCATCAGATGCAGCTGTTCCTTCATCTTGATGTTTAATGTGAATTGAAGCTCTTGACCTGTATCTGCATGCCATATGAGTCATTTTCTAAAGCTGAATATAAAGCTTAGAAGTGTGTATAGTAACTTGTATTGTGCATCTGATTGTTGTATTTATATGAGATTTTAGTCCCTGAGTCCCTTGTATACACAAGACCATGTGTGGTCCACATAAAAAAAAAAGTTTTTTTTTTTAGAAAAGAAAAGCTGCCAGTTGTGACTGAAGTTAGCATTAAGTGCAGTTACCTTCTCATGGAAATTCAGTATTACTTCTATAGTAACAACTAACACAGTGATTTGTACAACAGATTTCTGTTTTTCATCAGAAACTGATTAAAAACATCTGTAATGGATAATTGTAATGAAATTCCCTATGAGAAAACATTTATGGCAGGATCTCCAGTTTTGGTTTATTATTCTTAAATAAATAATTAATTAATATAGTAGGTGAATTGCTGTGGTATGAGAGGAATAAAAAAAGTTAAAATTTTTAAACTAATTTTTAAACTAATTTTTTAGTTAGTAAAAAGTAATTAATTTCAGGGTGGTAACAGTAACAGCACTTTTTGCATTCAGTTTCACTTTTACCTTTTTTTTTTTTTAAATCAGCCTGTCGCTTAAACAAGTCGGTTAGATTTTCATCCTGATGTGACATCATCTAAGTAGGTCCCCTCCCCCAGCCTGCAGGGAGGTGTGGCTCAACCGTAGCTCATTTGCATAGACAGGAAAAAGATTGAAATAAAGGACGTTTATGTGTTTAGTTTTGTTTTTTTAGATGGAGCATCAATGCACACACCTTGATGGAGCTCTCAGACTTGTGTTACTTCTTAATGGCAGAGTAAAATATGGGACCTTTTAATGATAAAGCGAGTGCAAGCGGTTAAGTGTGAGAGGGATGCATATACAGTGAGTGTGATATGTGAGTGTGGAGAGCGTTTATTTGCGTGGAGGTAGTGCTAAATTGATGACCATACAGTCTAAAGAATAATCGCTTGTAGTGTTTAATATCAGCCAGATGTGATGTCTTCTTTATGAAAATGCTTTGTGTTGGTGTATCCTGTCATTGACATCAGTGATTTTGACGTGCATGTCACTATTTTCCTACAGAGGTAGTGCTGCTGCCATCCATCTCCAGGGTTGATGAATGTGAATGTGTGGTGTTCAGTGATAGACTGACATTAACTCCAGCGTTCGTTCCAGCTTAGAGCTCTGGATTCACTCCGACCAGGATAAGTGCTCAACAATGTTCTCTTCACAGCTGAACATCAAACTTCAAGCGTATTAATTTTCAGTGAGCTGGTGATTTCCGGTGGGATCAGGCAGAGCAGCCATTATCAGTTCATAGGAACAGAATACTTGAATATTATGCAAATGAGCACCAGTGCAGTTTTGCAACTGTCAGTAGAAATGAGCGCACAGTTGTCAAACAAGGCGTGTTTTTGAGTTCACAAATAATGTTCTAGTTAGTTTTGCTCGCTCTTCTGCTGCGGCCTTAACATGATGATTTATTTTCATCTATTTCTACATGATGAATAGAATTTGAGTTTTCACCGTTATTGTGATATTATTTTCCAGCATATGTTTCTACAGGGGTGTTCGAGCAGAGTATGGTGATGAGAATCTTAGCCCCAGTAAAACATCTGAAAGGTGCAAACATTTTAAAGAAGGTCATACGAGTTTCTTTCAGCAAAAAAGTTTCTTTCGTGAAAAATGACTGAACTTGTCGCCAACTTGCGGAAGAGACGCATCTGTCTGTAGGAATCGTACACGTGATTGTTCACCAACATCTCTTGCACAGGAGCTCCTCTGGGAGTTATTGCCACATCCCCTGTACAGTCCTGACCATTTTCACATGTGTGGACTATTTAAAGGCGTTCCTGGGAGGCCAGAGTTTTAGATGTGAAGGAGGCAGTCCGAACCTAGCGCTGTTGTACTGAGAAAACTTTCTTTCTTGATGGTATCCAATCACTAGTGAAACCTTGGGATAAGTGCATTAGTGTAGCAGGGGATTATATTGAGAAATAAAGAGAGTTTTTACACGCAGTGGTAAAGTGCTCGCCCTATCATCCGGAGATTGTGAGTTCGATTCCCAGGTGATGCTGTATCCTCTCACAGCCGGAGGTCTAGAGAGAGCCGATTGGCCGAGCTCTCTCAGAGGGGAGGGATGAGAGGTACTTAGTGCTCCCACATTTATCACGGCTCTACAGCCAATCAGAGGCGTCTGTGAACTCACGCAAGCGGAAGGAGCGGATAGCGCTGTCCTCCGAGTGTTACGCCGCCCCGGACGGTGCGTGAGCGAGGAATACGTAATCGTCTTTGGTTAAGTGGTAGTAGTAGCCTTAATGTGGAGTGCCTTGGTGACGGGAAGGAATTCGATAAGACTAAAATTAGGGAGAAAATCAGTTACCGATTTTGAATTGGCTGATTTCAGGTTAAAATAAGACAAAAATATTTTCAAAATATTTAAAATGATAAAATGTCCACTTTCTTTAGGACAGTTTTTTGGTTGAATATTAAACAATTCTACATTTCACGTCTAAAGAAAACGTCTAGAGGAAGCAGTGTTTTAGGTTTGTCACTAGTAGCCATCAATGTAAGGGTTTTCTTCAAAATTAAAAACTATTGGGGAAACTTTAGGTTTTTACTCAAACAGATTGTTTTGCATGTATTCTATAGCTAACTTTCACGTGTGTGTGCCGATGGGCAAAACCGTTTGCGGTGTAAAAATGGATTGAGTCCCACGTATTTAAGCAAAAAAGTCTGTAGGTAGTGAGATACTGCTGCCAATCATGGTTCTGGCAGTTCTGCTGTAATTAAGATCACAAGACCAATAAGCTATGGAAAGGATTTTGAAAAATATGACTTGTTGCCACTGTTTATGAAATCCATATTATAGTTCAGTGTTTTTTTTTTTTTTTGTTTTCCACAGACCTTTCCCCTTACTTGGGGTCAGAGGTGTTTCTCTGGACTTTGATCAAACTCTTTTGATGATGCGGTTCGAATCCCTATCGCTTTCCTAACCGACCAACCAGCCTGCTGCTGTTTGGATTGGCCAGACGCACGGCTGTGTGGATTTGGGGAGAGTCTGTGCATGTGTGTGTGCGTGTGTGCATGTGTATGAGTGTTCTGGGATTGGTCAGGTGGGATAATGGAGGCATTGTGAAGGGAGCCATGTGTGTTTTGATGTGGTAGAGGGAACAGCTGACCTTTTTCAGAAACGGAGAGGGAGGGGAAAAAAAAGAAACGTCTTATAACAACATGCTAATGGAGGGATGGGAAAATCCATTTTGCTTCATTTTTTCATTTTTTGATATCAAAGACTATTACTTGGAGATACATACATACATACATTAACAGAAATTATGGGTAATGGATAAATCTTGAGTCTGACAAATTAAATCTAGACTTTTTTTTTCTAACAAGTTTTATGAAAATTTTCTTCAGTTTCATCAGAATGCTGCGTGTTTTTTTTGATGACACTCATAATACACACACACACACACACAATGCACAAAACCTTTAAATGTTTATGTACATGTATGTGTCTGGCTGTTTGCGAGTTCACATCTGTATGCACATTGTGAATATGTGTGTTTGTGGAAACAGGAAGTGAGTTCAGTTTAGGGAATGTGCTCCTTACTCCCACTCAGTTGGCCAGACGAACACAGCTGACGTGGACCGCGTGTCCTTTTTGTGCGAGAAGCATGTTCAGTCATCTGCACTTAAATGCCGCTCAGGCGACTCAGAGTAGATATTTAAAGCACAATAAGACAGACAAATAATTTATTACCTTAATAAAAAAAGCGATTCCCAGACTACAAGCTATTTGTGAAGAGGGTTTGGGATGACATCATAGCGATGGTGATGAATATCGGACACTTTATCCGTGCAGCGTCCGGGTCAGTCCATCTGGAGTGTATTTACAATCTGGAAATGCTTAAATGCATAGTTTCACTTCACAATTTACACGTTCTTCTTTGGACTTTATTGCTTCGGGGAGGAAACCCAGATTAACTAAGGGAACACCAAAACTGAAACGCAACATGTTTATTCACTACAGAAGTTCTTCACAGAGGGGGAAAAACAGTCCTTAATACCAATGGAATTTTTGGGGGCCCAGTGACTACATTGTTCTCTATTGTGTCACCGTGTTTAAATGATTTTTCAACTGGAAACTAGTGCACAGGTGTAGAGAGCCAATCAGACTGCTGCGTTCTATATTCTGATGCTTGTAGCCAAAAAAGGGAACCAACAATATCATCTGCTCTGTATCCTGCAGGTGGAGCGTCTGAAGCCGAGACTCGACAAGCCAAGAGTTCTGGCTATCGTAAAACTCGTGTGTATGTACGTGTGTGTGTGAGAGAGAGAGTAAAAGTGCATGTTTTCCTTAGTTTCTAGGTTTTTCCAAGATTTAGTGTGATACAGTTCAGGGTTCTCCCAGAGTCTGGCAGAGGTTGTAAAGGTAACCCTTATTTTTAATATAAATGTCCTGTAGTTAAGGTTGATTTATGTGACGATAAAAAGTCAACATCACAATACACTTCTCTGAGATATTCCAACATTAAATTTTTTTTTTTTTATTCGTAGTAAAAGGACAACCTTTGGTTCTGAAAAATAAGTCCAAAGTGGAAGCACCAAAATATGCAGTTCCTTGAATGTCCACTGGGGGCTGGATCCAAAAGTGAGTCAATCCCCATAGAGCCCCATGTTAAAATGTCCAACTTTACAGCAGAAATGTGCTATAAATATGCAATATTGGCTGCCAGGTGTAAAAAAAAAAAAAAAAAAAAAAAGTTTTGGTCTTCATAGCTAGATTTTCAATTCATGACAACTATATGGGGGTGATTAAAAAAAATAATAATAATAATAATTTCCCCAGTTAGATAAAATGTTACCTATACATATAATAAAACTAAAGTTAGCATTTCTGGCTATTGAAGATATTTGCGAAAAGATAATTGTAAGATGAGTAATAGAACGAATCAAGATGGTTCTTGGAATTTTTGTCCGTTTGTGCATGCATCACGCAAAAACTACTGAACAAATTTTAATGGGGTTGTCACAGGTGTATTTGGCTGAGTTTAAGGTAACAGATGGGCCTTGTTTCATCGCAATCAGCCCACAGGAAGAAAAGATGCATTATTTTGAAATTTAAATGGAAAACGTCCTTATAGCTAAAAAAAAAATAAAATCATTAGTTCATCTCAAAATTCAACAGATGTACATTTTTTAATACGTGTTTGAGTGTGCAATTGAAATCTAATCTAATAAACACAATCTTACATCTTCATTCCGCGCAATTCACGGTAACATAATTTTAGTTCATTCCAAAATTCAACAGATGGCATTGTATATTTGTATTTAATTTTTTTTAAACGTGGTTATGATTGTGCACTTAAATTCCACACGAACAAAGTTGTGGGCGCATAAAATTATAGTTAAGCCATAAAATTATGCACAATTTGCGGCATTTGAGTGACGTCACTTTAGCTAACCAGCTAACTTGAATTTTTGAACTTGATTTGTGTTGACCTGCAGAATGTTAATTACGGCACGACATATGGACTGGATGAGGATGCAAAATAAAGTTAGCATATAAATTATTTTTAACTGCCTTTGCATTTTAGCTAAACTAAAACTAAGCTAGTTAGCTTGTTCTACTGGAGCTAAGCACTGTTTGTTCCACCCATTTGCCCATGTACAGATTAATCAGGGTTTTGTAAAGAGTCCGATCCTGCCAACATGGTGATGACCAGAACTCCCACAGTTGAGCTTCAGAACACCTAAAATCAAGGGATGTTTGATTGATCTTTAAATAATTAATTGGCATTCAAAAAAAAAAAAAAGTTAGAATTTATTGGGCTAATAATTGTTTTGCACAATATTTTTCTGTAGCTTGCATAGTTATTACCACGTCCACAGGCATACTTTGGTTAATGTGCAGTATTGGACGGATTTATTTGAAGTCGTGAATGTTTATGGCGTAACACAGTTCTTAAACATGGGAACAGGGCACAACTTGTCCATAGTGGCAGTGGGGGCTCAGCGGATGTTGGACTACCAATGAAAAGGTCAAAACCCCGAGGTTGCCATTGTCTTTGAGCAAGACCCTTAACCCTCAGATTTATAAAGGAGAAAATTGTAAGTTGCTCTGGATAAGGGCTTCTACCACATCCCATTAAGCTAAATGTCTTTTTGTTATCATACAGCTACTGTATTTATGACCTAACGGGAGAGGTTTGCCGATTATTTTCTGATTACATGGTTACTGTGTCACTATGAGATTGAGTGTGGTATCTTGTAAATAAGTCTAACCCACTCATTCAGTTTAACCTCAGGTTTGTACAGGACACGGACTGAGAACCAGTTTTATTTATTTTTTTAAGAGACGAATCGTTTACTTGGCTTTGATCCTTGTGTTTTTGGAATCAGTGTGAAAGCTTGTGCAGGTCGGAGTGGAAGCACATCAGGTTACACAACCTCTTCTTCTCAGTCCCAGTTGTCCTGTTCAGACATTGCCTTTCCATCTTCAATAAAAGGTGGTTTTGTTTTTCTGTTTTTCTTTCTGAACAGAAAGACATGTGTCAAAAATTTCTGTGTTTTTTTTTAATTTATTTTATTTTTTATTTTTTGCTCGATTACAGTGACCGCATGAGGCGGTGGTCCGGCATCACAACATCAGAGCACCCGCTTCGACCCGGATCCTGAGCTTTCAACTTCGTTTTAATTTTATCGCAGCCTGTTTAAATAAGTATTGTGTGACATCTCACATGTGGCTTTGACTTTGACAACTGAGCACTTTAAAAACAGTCCAGTTTTTAGACGATACTGAGATATAAAGGACTGTGCAAGTCTTAACTCCTCTCCCTTTTTTCATAATTTGCTTCCAGACAGACAGACTTTCTTGTATTCTAATGTAGTCTTGAATAGTTCTCCAGGCTTCCCGAGGAATTGTTTGCCATTTTAGCATTTTCAGTCCAGTCCCTGTACCTGAGCAGTTTCATAACATTTTTTTTTTTTCGTTTTGTTAAGCCGCACAGTGACCTATGAATCATTTTACCCATAAAAAAACATCTTACTCAAGGCATGAACCAGTGAGAAACAGGTGCAGATGATCTGTACAGTGATTAGTAATGCTGAATGCAGAGTGGTTGGAACAGACGAGGGGGGAAATGAGGTTGCTGCTGTGGTATCTTTAGGCAGCCGGTCAGAGTAAAACATTTCCAATTCTTTAATTTAATCTACTAATCATTTTATTTTATTTAACATGAAGAAATGAGGGCATGAAGACTTTTGCCCAGCATAATGTTTCATCTGTCAGCCTAAAATTAGAGAAATATAATTTTTGGTCCATTTTGCCTACCCCTAGCCCAGTTATTATTATTATTTTTTTTACTCACTCACTCACTCATCGTCTATACCGCTTTATCCTGTACACAGGGTTTCGGGGACCTGGAGCCTATCCCAGGAGACTTGGGGCATGAGGCGGGATATACCCTGGACAGGGTGCCAATCCATTGCAGGGCACACACACATACACACACTCACACACCCTTTCACACACTACGGGCAACTTGGGAACGCCAATTAGCCCAATCTGTATGTCTGTGGACTGTGGGAGGAAACGGGAGTACGGTGGTGTAGTGGTTAGCACTGTCGCCTTGCACCTCCAGGATCCGGGTCCGATTCAAGGCCAGACTCGATTCCCGTCTCTGTGTGCATGGAGTTTGCATGTTCTCCCAGTGCTTGGTGGGTTTCCTCCGGGTTTCCTCCCGAAGTCCAAAGACATGTAGGTTAGGTTGATTGGCGTTCCCAAATTGCCCATAGTGTGTGAATAAGTGTGTGTATGTGTGTGTGCCCTGCGATGGATTGGCACCCTGTCCAAGGTGTACCCCGCCTCGTGACCTACTGTAAGTCTCCTGGCATGGGCTCCAGGTCCCCACAACCCTGAATACTGGATTAAGCGGTATAGAAGATGAGTGAGTGAGATATAGTAGCAGTCAAAAGTTTGGACATAACTAGAACAATGCTAAAGATTCCCAAACTTTCACTGTGTGAAATAACACACATTGCATTGGTTAATTAAGTAACAACAGCAACAGTCAAGTTGTTATTTTAAGACATGAAGGTGGTTTATCTGTTCTGGAACAGGTCTTGTAAGAACAGTATTGTGTCAATTGCATTTGCAAAAACCCATCAAACACCATGATGAAACTGTCTCTCTTGAAGACCTTCCCAGGAAAGCAAGACCATTTAGAGTCACCAGCCTCAGAAATCACCAATTAATACTAAACAGCACCTCAGAATAGAGCCGTTATGAAGGATTTACAGAGCAGAAGTAGCAGAAACATCTCAATATCAACTGTTCAAAAGGAGATTATTGTGTAGTTTGGATAAAAGCCTTCAGCATCGTTTTACAGTGTAGTGTAGAATGGAATAAAAATCAGGAAAGACCAAGGAATTAGAAGGTGTGTCCAGAGTTTCGACTGGTAGTGTGTGGATTCACGTCATCAAAAAATTTCAATAAAAATTAAAGTGCAATACGAGGTATGATATTTATTTATTTGTTAATTTTTTTGTTTATCATCTGAGTAGTAAATATCTTATTTTAAGATTTGATTAAAACACTGTATATCTTGAATTTAAAGTAAGGAACTGTCACCAAGTTCTCTAAGTAATAAAATTAAAGCAAAATGATGCATCCTTTTTTTTTTTTTCTATTCAGGGTGCATTCCTGTCTTGTTTAGGTGTGATTTTGAGATAGACTCCGGCTCCATGTCAATCTTGACCAGGATGAAGCTCTTAGCAAAGAATGAATGTCTGACTTGCAGCGTAAAGTAAACAAGCGAAGGTTTTTTAATGCTTGTGTTCTTACAACAAATGAATGGTGTCAGGACAGGTCATGGGTCGGCATGTCTGGGTTGCTTAAATTTATTTCTTTATTTTTCTTTTTGGGAAAAATTCAAGTGCACAAGTGCAAGAAAACGCATGCTTGACAAAAATGTAAACATGCTGGTTTAACGTGGAACGTAATCACTTTTTCCTCATCTCTAAAACCAACAGTCTGTATTTGCATGGTGAATCTCAACATATCATCAGTGATGGATGTTGTAATCCAGAGTGACTGTAACGTCCAAAAACGAGACGGGAGACTGTGTGCAACGTCCGAGACGAAGTTCTCCGGCTTTATAGAGGAGCTTTTGAACCTCTGTGATCCTGTCACAGGAAGTGAGGCTTCAGGAATGACAACATCCATCTTAGTGTAGAGGAGCACAAAAGTACTGCACCACACCCTTTGCCAGTTTTAAACATGGCATATAACCAGGCTATGTCCAAAAAGTCTAATAGAGAAGGACTAACCAGACCACAACATTAGTGTGTGTGTGTGTGTGAGAGGAAAGCAGAACAGTAGGCATTGATTTCAGTTCTTTCCTGTTCTGTATGGAATGCAGCGCAGGAGAACTCAACTCAGTTTTTGAGTCTCTGCACTAATGAGACGCAGGTTTACTCCTTTCTCGTTCTCTTTCATACACACACACACACATATAAAAAGTGTTTTATTAAATCTGAGCTCCTGCATTCGGTGAGTCTGTGTGTGAGTGTGTGAGTGTGTGAGTGTGTGAGTGTGTGAGTGTGTGAGTGTGTGAGTGTGTGAGTGTGTGTGTGAGGAATGTGTCGAGTAAGCGAGTGAACGAGAGAAACTAATTGTCTCAATGTGTTCCCCTAAGCGCTGAGATTTACTGCACCTAGACAGGGAGAGGAAAAGATCCGGAAACTGACACGGAGAACCGTTCGCGACAGCCGCCTGAACGCTTGCTCGTGAACGGAGGCTTGTCTTGTAATTGGAGACATAAACGTTAAACCCAGCAATACCAGACGAGTTACAGACCAGCTCTATTCGGGCACGGACGTGTGTGAACTCGTGCAGTCCATGTGCGTATTTGAGTAGCCTGGGATCGTGACTCGCTACACGTTTGGAACGCTGGCTTCCCAGGAACTCCTTTAATCCCCCAAGCATGTGGAAATGACTTGGAGCGAGGTCAGGATTATACGGGCGATGTGGCAGCAAGTGGTGCGGTGGACAGTATGAGGTCGAGCATTGTAGTGCAAAAACAAGGAGATTAAGAATGTTCCTGCAGTTCAGACATGAAGCTGGCAGTCCAACTGGCGACAAAAAAATAAAAACCCTGCACGCACAAAGGTCATATAGGTCACACCTCCAGGGTCGAGGGTTTGATTCCCGACACGGGTCTGCGTGCGTGGAGGTTGCATGTTCTCCCTGTGCTTGGTGGGTTTCCTGGAGATGTGCAACAGCTGTGTGTGTTTGTGTAAAAGAGTTAGTGTGTTCGGTAATTTTCTCATCTGTCCTTCCTGTTGCCTCATTCTGTCTTTCTGTCTCATTCCATCATATCTCTGCAATGGGTTATTTTAGGAGTTCTGTCTGGGAATTGTTGGCAAAGCTGTCTTCATTCTGGTCGCTTCCCATTGCGATATTTGATTGTTGCTTACTTGTTGTATAATCTGTGAACTGGCTAGTGTAATGAAACAGTATTCCTTCCCTGACAGTTCTGGTTTTACTCCAGGGGTGGTGTTTAACACCTGGACGTGAACACACTATGCTTAGAAGAGGCTTGTTATGACCGTGATATCATACTCACTTAGGCTTTGATTCTTCACACAACGATTTGATAACACGTGACGTCGTCACTGAATCCGGTCTGATCTGATTCAGCATCTGAGGGAAGCATCTCTTAATTTTTGAATGCTGCTGGAGAGAAAGGGCTCGATTAAAAATATATATATATACATATATGAGGTTTAGCATCAAATTATGGTCCAAACTTATTCAATTATTTACACATCAGTTTAAAAATCTGAAAGTGAAAAAAAAAAAAGTGCATCATACCATCGTACAGTAAAAATCCCCTTACAGATAGTAATTTTGTCACATTACTCACCCCTGTTTTTGCAGCACATTAGCTCTGTGTTTGACCCATATGACCTATAATGCGTTGTGCTGCATCAGGGTTCACTTCAACCCTCACTGAGCACTGGACACCGCTTATGTGAAACCTATCTTAATGACTATGAACAGTTGAATCCCAGGTCAGCAGCTCAGATTTTGTTTTTGGAGAAGAGCCCTGGACCTCCCGTCTGCTGAAATATGACCTGATCTGTTTATGATTAAGAGTTTGATCAGGTCTTTCTCATCTCCCTCCCGGTTTTGGAGGCTGATCGGTGTTCCAGGGTGAACGGATCCCACCATGCGTGTTTTAAAATGTGTCCAATCGACTGTTTTGGTACAAATGCCTGTTGAGGATGAAGAAAAGATGAATGCTCTCCCGTAAACATTCAGTGAGTAGAACGCCTGATCCTTGACGGTTGACGGATAACTTGTCACCAACTTGAGAAAGACGCACATCTGTCTCTAGTTACTCTACACACAATCATTCACCAACACCACCACTTGCACATTACAGGAACTTGGCTGGGAGCTATTGACACATCCCTCGTACAGTCCTGACCTCACTCCAAGCCATTTCCACATGTTTGGGCCCCTAAAGGAGTTCCTGGGAGGCCGGCGTTTCAAGCAGGAAGCAGGCAATTCGATCATGGCTCCGCCGGACTGAGAACTTTCTACCTTGATGGTATCCAAGCACTAGTGAAACACTGAGATAAGTGTATTAGTGTAGCCGGGGATTATATAGAGAAATAGAAGGAGTTTTTAACTCTCAGAACTGTGTTCTGTTATTCTGCACAGTCAAAAGTCCTAGTTTGACTTGAACGCCCCTCGTTTATTTGCATATACTTTTGTGTTACTAAAATTAACCACATTTTTTTGTAATTAAAAGCTCAAAACACATTTTTCTAGCCCATGACATAAGTATTCTAATTACTCGAAAACCACACAATCTGGTAACAAGACTGGAACAAGGTGAACTCAGATTAGGGGGAAAAAAAAAACCAGCCAAGCCAATTTAATCTGCCAACAGGCCCTGATTAGGTGGTGTTGTGGCACATTTTTCATGCTGTGCCAAGTTGTGTTTTTTTTTTTTTTTTTTTTTTTTTAAATTCATAATTTATGTGGACAGGCTATTTTTCCACTTGCTGTTTTTCAAAGAAAGAAACATCAGTTTTTCACATCATTTAAGTATCAAAACAACTTTATTTTAAGATTTTACTGGGAGTTTTTGGTCGTCTTGAATGTTTTAATTTAAGACTATGGGCAGACGTTCCTTGCTTTAAGTGTTCTTTAAGCTCTGTAAGCAATAAATGGAAAGCAAAAGTATATTTCCCACTTTTTTGTGCTGATCTGGAAACTGATCCGAACCGTGATCCAAAATCCTGTGATCTATTGCAACCACAGAAGTTGATTTAATAAATTAATTATAAAACATACTTTCAGTTTGGTAATGTATTTAATTAACTTGCATCTTGTTTTCACTTAAAGCAGCTATAAAACAACCCCCCTCTCTCTCTCTCTCTCTCTCTCTCTCTCTCTCTCTCTCTCACTCTAAGGCAAAAAAAACACAGCTTCTCATGTTACACAAAAAAAAAAAACTAGAACACAAGCCCCTCCATCTCCGGTTTTTCCGATGTTGGAAAACTTTTTACCTCTGGCTGGTCCAGATGTCTGACACTGGAGACTCCTTCCAAAGATGTGACATAAATAGCTTCCTACAGCAAACTTCACCTTATCAAGGCTTACTCTGGGTTTTACCCGGAGTGTCCAGTATATACACGCCTCATTAGCAAACATTAGCATGTTGAAACAAGCGCATTAATATAAATCTGTGATTTAGCCAAAGATTAAAAAAAAAATAAAATAAAATTCCTTTACATTTTTTTTGTTTCTTTACAATTATGAAGGACTGCGTGGATGAGGTGCCAACACGTCACAGGGCACAGACGCACACTTACACACCCAATCATACACTTAGGGGAATTTGAAAACACCAGTCAGTCAATCCTCTGGAGAGGAGAGGCAACATACAGTACCATCCAGTTCAATCATCATTTTTCTACTAGTAACGCCAGGATTTATCAATGATGAATTAGCATAAGAACTAGGTTAGCAAAAAAATGCATGTTATTAACTGTATATCATGACTTAATCTCTCTCTCTCTCTCTCTCTCTTTCTCTCTCTCTCGTAGCAGCCAGTGAAGGGAGAGTAATTGGAGGAGAAGATTTTTTCCAAAAGGTAATCACAACTTTTTATATTTCCATTACTCCCACCATTGTTTCTCCAGGTTTTGTGCTTTAGACCCGTTTCAGACGTTTCTCTGGAGCTGGTTAGATATGATCAGGAAACACTGGTGTTGCTGTCAGATGATGATACATAATGGTGTCACGCTGTAACAGGAAAATAACCAACTTGATGTGAAGCTGGTATTGAGACCAAGATCTTGATGGGTTTCGCTTTTTAAAACCGAGGCCTTACAGTTTTTTGTTACATGAAGAACACATTGTGCTCATCATCCATTTATAGCTACGATGTATTCTCGCAGGTGTTGACATTTCTCTCTCCACCTTTAGACAAAACATTGACTTTGCACAGAACATCCCAGACGTCAGCTCTTAAGCCGACTGAAATCAGATCATTATTGTACCAACGTTACTTCTCATTTTCTCCTCTCCTTTTTTTTTTTATTTTTATTTTTTTTATTCACCTTTTCTGCCATTACGTCTACACTGAGAACATTAAACCCATCTGCTCTAACAGATTTCGCTTCATTTCTCTTCCATTACCTGCACATGTTCCTGTAGTCCAGGAGTGGAAAAATGTGTTGGCGCTTTCTACGTAAAGCCGTTTCACCTCGCGAGCGTGGCACGCGTTGTCATTTTTCAATTTAAACTCTGAAAAGAAGACATTATCCAGATTACACGAACAGCACCGGAGAAACTCATGATTTCAGTCCGGGGTTGTGGAGAATTTGATGCTGTACTCCGTGCAGGTTGAAGTGTACAAAGTATCCGACACAGTAAGCGAGAACATGGCTCCAAACAAATGTCTAAGGGGAGTGAGATGGCAAAAATCTCCTGTAAAATACAGTACGTGTAATCAAGGAGACTCAGGGATATGGTGGGATATGTTTTAGGTCATGCACACTAGAATTGGTGCAAGGTCACAGGCAGAAGCTGGTGCAAAACCCCCAAAACTAATCAAGGTCATTCTCAAAATGTCTGCTGAGAACAAAGGTTCGGAATGTATACATGGAGTAACTCTTAAGTGTTTTTGTGGTTTAATCAACAAGCAAGAAAGAAAACAAGTGTTTTATATTCAGTTGTGTCACTCGAGCCAATCAGAAACAAGAATTCTGAATCGGGTCCTGTAGCCAATCAGAAACGATAGTGTGATCTTCAGAAAAGTCCTATTCTTTTCATCCTGAGTCATTGTATTTTGCACTTTTTTTTAATTTTACACTACAGTTTCAACAAGCAAAGAAGAAAAAAAAAAAAAAAGAGTTTCTACATCTTTTAAACATTCGACTGTATATTTGGTGTGTCTTTAATCCCATGACCACATACATGAACTGATGTTGTGACAGGAAATCAAAAGTAAAGCCGAACTGTCTGAGGCCCTCTAGTGGCAGGTGCAGTATAGTTTTTACTCCAGCTATTGCAATATTAAGGCAAACGTCTGTTTTATGTCACAGATTTACAAATCGTTTTCAGGATTA
This sequence comes from Clarias laeviceps, assembly GCA_030014305.1. Lineage (NCBI taxonomy): Eukaryota > Metazoa > Chordata > Actinopteri > Siluriformes > Clariidae > Clarias > Clarias laeviceps. The sequence goes on from JAQMYJ010000005.1 coordinate 5,477,565, forward strand.
GTGTGCTGTTGTTTTCCCAGGCTTAGATGACCATATATGTCTCTCGAAATATATATCTTTTTATTACAGTTAATGTGTTTTATTGGAGTTAGTAGATGATGAACCAAAAAATAGCTTTGGCTATGGTAGTAATTGAATTTTCCCCAACCTTTTGTGTGAAAGGTTGTGTTGAGTGTAAATGTTGACTACTGATAATATTTTCAGTTGGTATTTTACATTTAATACATAATAAGTACATTACTTGTGTCAGCAACCTATTAAATTATAGCTTAGTTGACCATGTGGAGTGTGTGTGTGTGTGTGTGTGAGTGAAGATGGGAGGGAACTTTGGTAAACCTTAAACACACATTTTTCTTTTTTTTCTTCACTGTGTTACATGTCAATTTCTGTATATAATGAGTTTCAGTGGAGTTACAAGTTACTTGCAGATCATTTCATACTTATTGATTGAGGACATCTAGCAGTTATATAGTTTTATGTGATCATTGTTTGGTTATAATATATTGGGCCATAAAAAGTGAATGAGGAAAAAAATAGAGCAAGAGAGGTGAGAGAAAGATCAAGGGAAAGGAAAGAAGAAAGAAAGAAAGAAAGAAAGAAAATTAATAAAATGCTTTTTTTTAATTAAGCAAAATTTATGGTGTAGAATCAGATGGTAGATAGAAGAAAGGAAAAACAAAGGATGAAAGAATAAGGAAGTAGGAATGGATGGATGGATGGATGGATGGATGAGACGAAAAGCAAAAATGTGAGAGAAAAAGTATAAAAAAGAAAGTGAGGGGAAAGAGGAGAAACAGAGAAAATTAGAGCAGTAGAAAGGAAGCCGTGAAGAAAGGAGAAAATGAGAGAGAAGAAGGAAGAAAAGAGGAAGAAGAGGAAAAATTAAAGACGAAGGAAGGGGAGAAAAAAGGAAGAATGACTCGGATAGAAGGAGAAAATGGGAAGGAGGTGTGAGAGAAGAAAATGATTAAATGTGTTTTAAAAAAAAATGAGATGGTAGTAATCGAGGGAGTGCAAGAAAAAGAGAGAAAATGAGAGATGGAAAAAGATGAAATAAACGGGATAAGAAAAAAACAGCAAGGGGGGAAAAAGAAGAGAAAAGAAAGGACTAAGAAGAAATAAAAATAGAGAAATTAAGAAAAATAAAAGTAGGAAATAAGAGAGAGAGAATTATTTTTTTGAAAAAGTCACAGAATAAGATTGCGAGTGAGAGGCTAAAGAAGAGGATAAGTACGAGAAATAGAGTAAAAAAGTGAAAGAAAGGAAAGGGCAAGAATGTCAACAACTGGATTTATTAGAAAGAAAACGACAAGGACCAACGTGCAAAGAGCAAAAAATAATGAGGAGTGGTGAAAAGAAGACTGAAAGAGTGAAAAAATAAGGACAAGTGAAGTTTTAGTATCATGGTGTTTCAACTCTCTTATTTTTTAAGTGATCTCTCTGTCTGTATCCTGCGTTTAATTTTTCCCTCTCGTTATTGCTCTTAATTCACTTTTTATCATTCCCATGGGAATACTGTAAACTTTTCCCTGCTCCTGTCGTTCTTGAGAAAATCATTTAAAATTTGTCCCCGAATGTGTGGAATACCACAGAACTTCTGCTGTCCTCATCCTCGTTTATTTCCTATTGTTCAGAAACAAAAGAATGGACAAGCTTAAGCGTTTTGGCTCAGAACAACGCACAACTCTTGTGTTTCACACGCCGGAGTCACAGGCAGGAATCTGTGCCTTTTCTATCATTACGCAAGGATAGTTTGAGTTCATTAAAATATAAACAGGCGACATTAAGCATTTTAAATGTCTCCTAACATGGTGAAACAGTCTGGTTTTAAATCACAAATCTGAATGTAAACTAAATGCATAAAAGACTTGAGCCACACAGAAACAAAAAAGAGAGAAAATCCCTGAAGGAGAATTATCCAGTGTTCTTATGAAAGGGGGACTCTCCTCCGAAACACTAACCTCCTCCTCCCCACCCATCTTCCTCTCCTCCGTTCCTTCCTTCGTCAGCAAGTCTCCCTAAGAAGGGGGCGTGAACAGTACATGTAAAAATGAACCGTTCGCTCTCTACTGTATTTTATTAATATATATATATATATAACAGTGGCAATTTCTTTAAGACTGCAAGGGAAGCTCAGCTTCCCCTATAATGTCACAAAATTAATGGTCAAATTATGT
>JAQMYJ010000005.1:5500536-5514130 GCA_030014305.1 Clarias laeviceps
ATGGAGTTTCTCAGTGACTGACAGAAGGGCAGTCTCTGTGGAATGTGCCACTTTGAATCCAGATTGGTTGGGATCATCAAGGTTGTTCTGTGAGAGATAAAGAGACATTTGGTTATAAACAGATTAACGCAACTACTTATTTATTTACGTATTTATTTATTTCTCTCTCTCTCTCAGGTGTCTATAGCAGGGCAGCCAGCAGGAGTGGAAACAGCGAGGGCTAAAATCCGGGTAATGTTCATAAATTCGATGCCCTTTCTACTGTATCTGTCTCTTTGCTTCCCCCTGGTGGTCATTAAAGGATGTACAGCACAGGCTTGGTTTATGGGTTTATCCTTCAACTGCTAAAATGTTTACTTATGATACGAATTCGATCCGTTCGGGAGGTGAGTTCTTGAGGGAAATATTTTCCCATCGGAAAAAAAGCTAAATGCAGATAATCCATACCACCCACTCAAAAATATTCCCAATTTCCAACACTTTAAATGTTTACATGCACAAATACGATTAGAGTCTGAAATAAATAGACATTAAACATCACTTAACCTTAATTTATAATTCCTCTTGGCACCGTCTGCTTTAAAAACTAAACTGAAAGTGGCTCTTTTCTTCTTGCTACCGTCCTTGCTAACTTTCTTGGGACCCATGGTGCTACTGTATGTCTTGACTAAATCTCCAAAAAAAAAAAATCTCCACCCAAAGAAAATTGTAAACTTGCTTCGCTTGGCTTTCCCCTGAAGCACACAAGTTTTGAACGACTCCTGGACGTACGCACAACTTAGCCGGCGATCGGTTCAGCTCTGTTCGTTCGCCTGTATGCCGAAAATGCTGCATATGCCGAGGCAGATTACTTGCAAAATTCTTAAGATAAAATTTTTTAAAAATGATTAAGTCTGGGCGTTTGTATATCGAGGTACCACCGTAGTTTACTGCTGTAAAGTATTGTCAGACCTTATTGTCAGGTTTTTACAATAGAATTATTATAGTAGATTCAAACATATGATATAATAAAATATCAGTTTAAAATAATTATTTAATTTCTTAAAGTTTCTATTGTTGTAAGAAGGAAAAAAACACTGGATGGACTGTTATATAAAAATAATGATGCAGACACTTTAAGAATAACGGATATAGATTGTTGCTTCACCAAAATGTTTTCCATGAAGTTACTGTAGGTGGGCCATGAGAGGTTGTTTAAAATAAATAAATAAATAAATAAATACTTTCCCCCACTTTTACTCTAAATTATTTGAGTATATATTTACATAAAACTACTTACTGTATTACGAATAAATCAAAGCCATCACATTTAAATGGCGTCTTATTCGTTGTAGATTTTTTTGGGATTGGGGTCGTGATTAAAGACGTTTTTTTTCAGAATTCAGACTGGACTGTGGCTAAGTTTGGAAATGTCTGGTTTAAGAAACAATGATCTAATGTTGGAATAAGTGATGCTCCCAGTGTGTTTGTATCAGAATAAAGAGACTGTGTGTTACAAAGTTGCATTACATTACATCATTAACTCTCACCCTGTCTCACTCTCTCTCTCTCTCTCTCGGTCTCTGTCTCTCTCTCTCGGTCTCTGTCTCTCTAGGAGCTGATGTCATTGGTTTTGATGTTTGAGTGTGGGAGATTTGTCGAGTCTGTTGACCTCTCCTCTCCAGTCATCCAGCACATCGCTCAGTCGTGCAGCGTCGCCATCACGTGCAAGCCGCCCTCTCATATCTACGGCAACACCGTCGCCATCCGTGGAAACCAAAGCAACGGCGCAGCAGTCAAGGTTTTATAAATCAGATTAGGAAAACATAAAATCACCAAGATATAAACTTCACCATCAGATGTACATATAACATAGCACTGTACTGTAGTAACTAGCATTATTTCAGTTTATTCTCTTTTCCTGTATTGCTTTTCATATGTGTCCTAAAGTTAAATAAAAAATCCCTTTATAAGTGAAACCATCACACGATACTCATTGCTAAATACTGCAACAGATATCGCGTGGTGAAAAAGTCCAAGTGTCACTGCGTGATAGATTTTTGTCATATCTCAGACCTCAAGTCTTCCATTAAAATATTTTTCATTGTTACAAAAAATGAACATTGCAGGTCACATGACCTTCACTGAAACCACAGTGTCACAATCCTTATGACTTTGTAAGTAATCCGATATTTATTGTGTCTCCAGACTGAGTATAGAGCATTTTTAAGTCTTTTCAGAGCGAGCGAGAGAGAAACTAGGTCACTGTGTGGTAAGTTCATGTGAAAGGGATTACATCGTGTGGCTGCAGCGATTCCACTCCATACAGCAGCTATTCGATCCCGCTTACGCTCAGAGAACGAAAATGAAATGCAGTAAACTTTAAACATCTGCACATGTCCAGAGTAAGGCGGAGAACTTCCATTCTTACATACTTAAATGTCCTCAATCTAATGATGGTGACCTCTGAGCATCCTGGTTGTGGACAAAACTTTGAATTTCTGTATAGAATGCAAACAGATTTACAGTTTATGAGGAGAGATTACTAGAACGATACAGATGATGCCTGGAAATTATGCGTTTCTTCCGACAAACACATTCACTCAGTGGGAAAAAGTGGTTCTGTGAAAGAGGAAAAGTCCTGGTTTGACTTGAACAGCTCTTGCATATCTTTAATAAGGGTATATTGAAGACTCTAGTAAGTCAGTGGCTTTGAATACCTGCTGAGCAATGTGTGTGTGTGTGTGTGTGTGTGTGTGTGTGTGTGTGTGTGCAGCGTGGAGCGGCTCTGCTGTTGGATCACCTGGCGGGCTCCATGTCCGGCTCTGTAACGGTCAGCACTCAGCTGGATATCGCACCTCAGCACCACCTGAGCCTCCTGGGCAGAAACGCTGCCAACCTCAAACACATCAGCCAGCGCACCGGTGCCCACATCCACTTCCCCGACCCCAGCACGCCCTCACACTCTCACGCTCACACACGCCGCTCCAGCGTCTACATTCAGGGCAGCATCGACGCCGTGTGTGACGCCAGACAGCAGCTCATGGTATACACACATACACACACGCACACACTCAATCTATCACTCCAAAACCTGGTCCATGCCAGTTTATACTTTTTCTTCAATAAGTGCTTTTGAATAAAACATTCTAAAAGGAATCTTTTCTAACAGGGATGATCTAGTTACAGAGAAAGACTTTTTAAATAGGGAACCTTGAATGCATGTGAGCTAATAAAATAGTATGTAGTGGGAAAAATGTAGGTTTTGCTATAATTAAATAGTCCTCACACTAAACATCTCGCTCTTTCCTTAATGGAACATTTTGTGATTCGCTCGTCTTTTCTAGCACTGATGCAGAACATCAGGACCTGCTGAATGAGTGAGGAATTTGTGCTCTTAAGTAAAAATAACCTTAAGATTTAAAAAGAGACAAAGAAAGGAAAAAATGCGTGTGATTCTGTTTTATTCCACTAGACAAACAGCGAGGGGGAAAGAAACTGTTATGATTATAAAATATAATTCTTCATTAGCAGGCTAAAACGTGCTGATATGACCTTTTTATTTCTCTCCAAAATTAATTATTTCAGGACTTAACAGTGACACAAGTAATTATTTATACCATCACAGCTCCATTTTTATTTTTTTTACTATACAGAATGAAACAATGTTTATTTGTCTGCTACACTTTTGTGGGACCTCAGGTGAGTTTCAAACCGTAAGCTAAAGCGAGATAGAAATATGGGGAACCATGTGCAAAAGTATTGAACCCCAGTGAAGTCTTCATATTTTGCTTCCAAAGAGTCAGACTTTCTTTTGAGTATTTTAATATATTTTTGAGGAATAGTTCTCCAGTCTTACTGAAGGTCTGGAGTATTTTCAGTCCTGTCCCTGTACCTGACCAGTTTCACAGGAATATCTTTTATTTGTTAAGCCACACAGTGACCTATGAATCATTCAAGCATCTAACTTAAGGCCTGACCCAGTGAGAAACAGGTGCAGATGACAGATGATCAGGCCGGTGATTGGTTTACTGCTGATGAATGCAGAGTGGTTGGAATGCAGATGAGGGGGGAAATGAGGTCTCTGCTGAGGTTGTTCCATAAACAAGCAGTTTTTCAATTGTATCTTTTAGCCACTTTGCAGCCTGATGCAGTAAAACATTTGTTCTGATTTCTGTTATCTACTTCATTTAATTTTAACTGGGGTGGACAAACTTTTGACAGGTACTATATTTGCCTAATATATGCTGGTTGTTGGAGTGTCTGGGCCTTAAGGATCAAAAAGGCAAGAATAATAATAATAATAATAAAAAAAAAGATATTTGCACCAACATGATTTAAAAAATGTCAATATGTAAATATTAATAAAAGTAATTAAAAGTATTATTTTTTGAGCTAATATTTTATCTTGATTTTTCCTCTTAAATTGAGTTTTGTTTCTTCAGTTTCCTTGCCAACTTTTTTTTTATGCTTAAGGACTTAATTCTAGTTAAAAAATATCACCAGGATGTCAGTAGGATACCTGTAACTGTCTTTCTCCTGCTTTTTATTACGCCATTTTCCTCTCTTCTTTGTGATTTTACACACTCGCTTAACGTTCTGGCTGTGTCTTTACTTCCTTTATCATTCCCTGAAGCTCTTCTTTTCTTTTATCGATGTCTTTTTTTTTTTTTCAGTGATTCTTTATTTCAGGCTTGAGAAATTCCCTAGATTAAACTGCTTCGGTTTTTGCTCCGGGAAGCAGATGGCCTGCTTTTCCTTCTGCCAGTAATCTGTAAAGTATAGACCGTAGGAGCATGCGATACTGTTTGAGTTGAATATTTAAACCGGTGTGAGCTTTAACTGATGATTTATCTCGGTTCACGGCGGGAGCCCTGACTCGGTGAGCCCCGTCGAGAATGCACTTGGAGCAAAAAGCTGGACGGTTACAGCAGACGATTAGACACGCAGATGTTTGTGGGTGTGAGAGAAAGTAAGGCTGAAATGACGGAGCTTCTCTTTCCCTGCAGCACTCTGTGGTTCTGCTGCGGTTCTGCAACGGCAGCATATTTTCGTCCAGACTGAGCCGAATGAGAAATGCATGTGCTGTTATTCTCATGTCGGGAGTAATTACACATAAAAGCAATCGTGAGATTTTAAAAGGTATATTAGCGGATTGATAAATACCTTGGATTTAAAAGTGCGGTCTGGCTGGGACATCTAATCCTGATGAAGTGATGAAGGTGATCAGACACCATGGGTTGTTCTGTTGTTATAGACTAATACTGGGGTGATGAAGCAGACATCGTTATTTTCCAAAACCAGCACATCCTCAAATGTGTTCAAGAATAATCTTATTATATGCTTGTTATCCATTTTTAGTTGCTTGATTATACAATAACATTTCAGGGCTGGTTTCTGAAACGACGAGTGTTCAAATCAAACTGGGACTTTTGATTTTATTTTATTTTTTATACAGTTATGAGAGTAAAAACTCCCTTTATTTCGCTATATAATCTCCTACTACAGTACATTAATGCACTTATCCCAGTGTTTCACTAGTGCTTGGATACCATCAAGGTCTGAAACGCCGGCCTCCCAGGAACTCCTTTAATGCCCCTAACATGTGGAAAAGGCTTGGATAATGATCAGGACAGTTTGGAGGATGTGGCTCCTAGCTGAGTTTCTGTAATGTGCAAGCGGTGTTTGTGAATGATTGATTGTATGTACACAGACAGTATTATATAGTATTATAGAGTATTATATATAATTAACATAAAGCTATAATTTATAGCCAGAACTACGATCATTATAAAATATAAAAATTAATCGGCATTTTCCGATCAATCAGATTCAAGATATCAACACATACTTATGTAATTACTTTCATGAATCATGGATAATCCTGCAGCTTGAGGGTTTTGCCTTAAGCATATAGGTATTGTAACGATTTAAGGTGGTACCAAGTGGGTGGTTGTTGCTAAACACTGCACGGAAAATGACTAGTTACACATATGCAGACCATAAATTTGCAATTTTTAATTGTGTTGCGTTATCTGTATATCTGTATAGTTGGCACAGTAACAATATTTGCTGTGATGTGTGTTGTAATCCTGGGTTGACAACATTGTGTGTGTGTGTGTGTGTGTGTCAGGGCTGCTTGCCTTTGGTTCTAATGTTCGACATAAAGGAGGAGGCGGAGATCGAGCCCCAGTGCATCGCAACTCTTATGGAGCAACTAGACGTCTTCATCAGCATTAAACCCAAACCCAAACAACCCAGCAAGGTGGCCTGCTTGGATACACACACACACACACACACACACACACACACACAGACAGTTGACCCACAGCTGCATTCATAGTAGAAGATTTATATAAACATGGTTACCACAAAGTCTTACCTAAGTGTAGTTTATACCTCATCAGAAATCTTTCTAATGTCTGTGTTTATGGCAAGTTTGCTCTCTGACGGCTCACATTGTCTCTCTCTCTCTCTCTCTCTCTCTCTCTCTCTCAGTCTGTGATTGTAAAGAGCGTGGAGAGAAACGCGGTAAACATGTACGAGGCGCGCAGGCTGCTCCTGGCTCTGGAGAGCGCTTGCTCGTCTTCTCCCAGTCCTCCTGTTTCTTCTTCTTTTTCTCTCAGCACCAACACCATCCCCGTTAACGACCACGGCTCCCCCTCATCCCTCCTCACCCCTGTCGGACTGGACGCCTTGGCCTCAGCTGGACTGGGGCTAAGCACTCTGGGTAATGTAATTAGTTATGAGAGTATACAGTAATAATGTTCAGAAGTTCAGCAGCACTGCAGTGTTTGTCTGGTTTATAAATTAGTACTCTTAGATTAACACGATGAGAAGAGACCAGGTACAGTAATTAAGTATCTTAATAACTCCAGAATGACAGACGCTTGGTGTTATTTGTAAACTGTTGAACTGATTTTAGTCAGTCAAACATTATTTCCTACAGAGACACATTTCCCAAACACATATAAAGGGACAGACGGTGATTTGAGGGAATGTCGAAGTCAAAAGTAAAAATTATTATTATTATTTTTTTAATGTACAGCACCCCCAATTAATATTACTGTACCTCCAAAGCCACGCCTACACAACACGTTTAAAGGTACAGTCAGTGATTTTAGAGAACTTTGACTCACATAAATCTGACCTAAAACTCAAACTGTTTTTATAATAAATATGACTTCGCCATTTAGTACTTCATTTAAAGATACAGTTCGTTATTTTAGAGCACATTTTCTGAATATAAATGATTCAAAACTTGTTTTTATAATGGATACTGCCCAAGACTTACGTTTTTTTTTTTTTCTTCTTTAAAATAATCCCATAAAGCAAATTTAATGGTCCAGTCTGTGATTTTTAGAGGATGTTTTCTGACAGTAAATGGTTCGGTATTTATTTTTATAACAAATACAGCCCTGGTGGCGGCATGTTAGCTTAGTGGTACTGTAGCACTGTTGCCTTGCATCTCCAGGGTCTGGGTTCGATTTCCGGCCAGGTTCAATGTCTGCATGAAGTTTGCATGTTCTCTCCGTGCTTGGTTCCTCCAGGTACTTCGGTTTCCTTTCACAAAGACATGCAGATTAGGGTAACTTTTAGGGATAACCTTGTGTGTTTCATACAAAATGCATTTTAAATGTACTGTCAGTGGTTTTAGAGGATATTCGTTGAATTGAAATTATTGACTTTTGAACAAATACAACCCTACCCAAAGTTCTTCTTCCAAAACACTTTTAAAGGGGGTAGTTTTAGGGGGCAGGAGTAGCCCACTGGTTAAGGTGTTGGACAACTAATTGGAAGGTCCGTGGATCAAACCACACCACCAAGTTGCCACTGTTGGGCCCTTGAGCAAGGCCCTTAACTCTCAAGTGCTCAGATGTATAAAGAGTCGCTCTGGATAAATCTCATGAATGTAAATGTAAAAGTACAGTCAGTGATTTTAACAACACTTATTAAGCTCGCTGTTTGGGCTGAAAGATGAAATTCCTGTCTCTCTCTCTCTCTCTCTCTCTCTTTCTCCCTCCCCGGACATTTCTGAGCTTGTATTTGCAGAAAAGTTTCTCTGAAAAGTTTCAATCTCCGTGAATGTGACAATAACTATCTCATGATAGAGGGAGCTGCCTGTTCTGTGGGAAGATTAAATTTCCTGTTTTTACAAAGAAGTTCTGTTAATTTTAAACCTTGCTCTTCATTTTCAGGTCTCCTAAGTTCCCCAGACCTTCCAGCTCATAACGGTTTGCCTGATTCTAACCCGGTTCTGAACGGTCATGGTTCTATCAAAAATGGTCCTAACGATGTAGTCGGGACACTGCAGAGCAGCAACCATACACACACCCTCACTCCGTTACAAGGGCCTTCCCTCTGGACCAACACTCACACTACATCAGCCAACAGTGCAGGTAAGCGTTAGACTCTCTGGGAATTGATTTCGAACTGATTATAGAATATATTATTCCTGTAAGAATCGCAAACAAGTCACAAGCAAGACGGGGACCATGCAGCTCACATTATATTAGTTATTAGTTAGTTAGCTAGTGCATGTTGAGCTAATAGCAGCACCGAACACCACATATGTGTAGTTATAGGTGAACACACGATTATAAGGTACCTGTGATCACACCATCATGTTTCTGAAGATGATGTTGATGTCATGTGATGCCTCCTCATTCGCTGTTTTGCTTCCTAGCTGGAGAAACACTTCACTGATGATGCACTTTCAATCCGTCATGCTTTCAAGTTTAATACAAGGCTTTAAAGGATTAGTTAGATTATTTTTATTTTTTATTTGTAACTCTTGTTCTGTCCAAAAATGCTTTCCAAAGTTCAGCTGAGACTCTTAAAGCTTCTGCGGAGCCACTCAACTAAATCGTATTACTTTCCCTGGAAGTAGCCGTATGGTTAGTAAGGTTAGTTCTGGTTAGCACCGTATAGTTTTGGGGAAAGAAAAGAGCAGAATTCACACAATGTCTTTTTTTTTTTTTTTTTGTGTTTTCCAAACTTGTTTTGCGGGCCCATATTTTTTTGGGTCACCAGCAAAATGCCTAAAATTGACTAAATTCATAATTTCCTAATTAAAATAGAATCTATGTTCTTTTTCGCTAAACATCGTTGTTACTCCGCCTCGCCCAAACCCCCTCTTCACTTGACCCTGGTGTGTGACACCTGTACACGCCCTCTGCATGCACTGTACGCTCGGGAGAGACCGCGTGAGGGAGTGATCCAGCTAGAGTGCACACTTCAGATTGCAGTATCCAGGATATTAAAGCGAAAATATAAAGAACAGTTCATAAATTAGGCAGCACGGTGGTGTCACACCTCCAGGGTCGAGGGTCCGATGCCTGCTTGGGAGTTCTTCCGCTGGGCTTCCTCTGGGTACAGATTAGATTAATTGCCATTTCTAACTTGCCCGTAGTGTGTGTGTGCGCCAGGTTAGTTGGTAAAGTAATATTGCTAGCTAGCCAACGTTAGTCTATATGATGTCTGTGTGTTAGCCGCGAGCTCGCCCCCGAGTTGTGCGCGCATGTGTGGGTAGGTACTGAGTGATGGCTGACAAATGGCAGTGGTGATGTGGTATGTTAGAAGGATCAGAGGAAATAGAGAAAAAGAGATCTGAGAGAGAGAGTTAGAATGTTGGGTAACAGCACAGTTTGGGTTCCATGGAGAGACCACATTTCTTATATTTACATTTACGGCATTTGGCAGACAACTTTATCCACAGTGACTTACACTGTTATCTCCGTATACGTCTGAGCAGTTGCGGGTTAGATCCTTGCTCAAGGGCAGCAGTGGCAATTTGGTGGTGCTGTGGTTTGAACCTAGAACCTTCCAATCAGTCAACACCTTAACCACTGCCCTCTCATCATTTATCTTGAGATAAAAGTTTGTAAATCTCCGCTCTATACAATTTGGATATGTGCAAAGAAACCCTGTCTCTGTCTGTTACTGCTCCCTCTAGTGGAGAAACTTAACTACTGTTTTCTGTCTCTCTCTCTCTCTCAGGATTCTCCTCCGTCCTGATGTTGCAGTCTGTCTCTCAGGGTTCTCTCAGCGGTCTGCTGCTGTCCGGAGTCCACGGTTACGGCCAGAATTACACACAGAGTCCCTCTCTCACACACTCGCACACGCACACTCCTTCGCCGCCACCGGGACTGGCGCCAATACACAAACCAGTGAGCACTGATCAACTCAAAACACATGTTAGTATCGGCCTGGAATTGGGAGTTTTACTGGCTTTGGTTATTACATGGAGTCTGAGATACTGTACGTGTTTGTTTGTTTGTATTGTAGATGCCGTCTATGTACAGAGGGATTTCATCCGTGTCACTAACTGAATCCATGCTTGGCCCCGCCCACTGCGACCCAGCACAGGAGGTTAACGGGCACAGCCAATCAGAAGCTCTATCAAACAAATCTAGCCCTGATGAAGGTAGAGAATGCAATAGCGAAACACACATAGACAGAAAATGATAATGGAGTTATTAAATAATCAGGTGCAAGTGTCACTTTCATTGACGATTCATTTTATTCACCAGTTATTATTCAAAATCAGACAGATAAGTACAGTAGGTGGAGAGGAGATGGTGATGAAGAGAGAGAGAGAGAGACAACAAAGAGAAAATGTGTGTAATTTTCTTCCGTCTCCCAGGCTCAGACACGTTCGTTGAAGTGGGCATGCCCAGAAGCCCATCCCACTCAGCCAATGGGAGCGAGCTGAAGCAGATGCTGGCTTCCTGTGCTGTGTCACCAGGGAAACGGCAGACTGTAGAACTGCTCCAAGGCACCAAGAATTCACATCTCCGGTAGGAGTGAAAACCCTGACGCACCACTATGTCATTATCACTGTACACTGTGTCTTCTCAAAAATCTCTAGTAGGAGAACAATTATTAATGCATCTGTCTCCAGTATCCTGTCGAATGGTTTCATTTATTCTGCTGAAGGTCACGATGGTGTGGCTTAGTGGTTAGTACTGTTGCCTCGCAATGCTAGGCTTGGCTCGCCTCGTCTCTGTGTCCGTGCAGTTTGCATGCTTGCTTGGCGGGATTCCTCAGGGAGTGTGTGCATTTGTGCCCTGTGATGATCTAGGAGTGTGTGGGTTGGCACCACATCCAGGGTGAACCCTGCTCTGGCCCCTACCTTCTTCAGGACCCATGAGACCCTACACAGGATAAGCACCATAGACCGTTGGGGGGTTGATGGGTCATGGTGTATCCTGGGAACTCCATCATAGTGTTCCAACACACATGGGCATGCCTGCACACACACACACACACACACACACACACACACACACACACACACACACACACACACACACACATATTCAATGTCTCCTTGCTCCACCATATTCCATCAGGATCCATGTCTCTGTGCTCCACCAAAACTCCACCATGCTCCACCAGGATCCATGTCTCTGTGCTCCAACATGCTCCACCATGATCCCCGTTTCTTCGGTCCACCATACTCTACTATTCTCCATCTCTCTATGCTCTACTATGCTTCATTATACGTGTTATCTAATTATCTCCAGCAACAACACCACCATCTCATCATTAAATTAGGACCAAAACTAGAAGAGCACAATCAGAACGTCTGTGTGAGATGGTCTACAGTGCCATATGTAAACTCATTAGTATGATATAACTCTGAATGCAGTATTGTAAGCTAACATTGTGTGTGTGTGTGTGTGTGTGTGTGTGTGTGTGTGTGTGTGTGTGTGTGTGTGTGTAGATCAGATTGTCTGTTGTCGGATCCTGAGCCTGATACCGTAGCTGATAAAAGAGCACCAGGCAGTGAGAGAGCAGCAGAGAGGAACAGACTGGTCCCTCATGTATGAGTACACACACACACACACACACACACACACACACACACACCTACAGTATATATGATATACATTTGTGTATTAAGATTGGTGTGTGTGTGCGTTGTTTTAGGCCTTTGATTATGAACAGAAGAAGCTACTCGCTACTAAAGGTTAGTTGAGAATCCACCTGTTGTTTTAATATATGAACACACACACACACACACACACACAGAGTTAGTGCTGTCTCTCGTCATGCGCTCTAGTGAATTTGATTTCTGTTTGTTTGTGTGTGTGTGATTCAGCCATGCTGAAGAAGCCAGTGGTCACAGAGGTTCGAACCCCGACCAACACATGGAGCGGTCTCGGCTTCTCCAAGTCCATGCCTGCAGAGAGCATCAAGCAGCTCCGCAGAGGCGGCCATACAGGCTACAAACCCTCTGTAAACACTACGGTATTCACACACACACACACACACACACACACACAGACATGGCGTAACACACACGGAGGAAGGGGGTGGTGGTGGTGGGGGGGGGGTCTGAAATCAATGCAGCCATCTCCGTAGTTTTCTCATGTTAATTGCAGAAGATCACAAAGACGTGCTAAAATTCTGAATGACTTATGATGTGACGGAGTAATATTAAATCAAAGAATGTTACAATTATTCCAGTTCTGCCCTTTTGTTCCGATCTCCTTTTTTCATCACTCCCCTGTTTATTTTGTACTTTTCAATCATTCTTTGTGTACATGGGTTAAACGAGTTGTCAAATTGTCGTCCATTCTCACGATGAAGTCCATTAATCTGGATTTTCTTATTAAAATGTATAATTCCCAAGTACACCATAATACATTTCTAATAGACTCATAAAGTGTTAGAATGAGTGTAGACGACATGCAGAACTTTGAGAACATTGAACATTCATGCCATCTACACACAGTACACATTATAGAAAAATCATTGCAATTGGGCCTCCGAGTGGCGCAGTGGTAAAGTGCTCGCCCTGTCAGCTGGAGACCGCGAGTTCGATCCCCGGGTGATGCTGTAACCTCTCGCAGCAGGGGGTCTAGAGAGAGCTGATTGGCCGAGCTCTCTCAGAGGGGAGGGATGAGAGGTACTTTGTGCTCCCACATTAATCACGGCTCTACAGCCAATCAGTGGCGTCTGTGAGCTCACGCAAGCGGAAGGAGCGGATAGCGCTGTCCTCCGAGTGTGTTACTCCGCCCCCAATGGTGCATGAGCGAGCAGTTCGGCTGACGTCACGTGGTTCGGAGGAAACGTGATAGTCTTTGGCCCTCCCGACGGAGTGGTAGTAGTAGCTTAATGTGGAGCCCCCTAGTGACGGGGAGGAATTGGACACCACTAAATTAGGGAGAAAATCTGGGAATTGCAATTAACTGACTATTGAAACAGTTCACTGTGTACGTGCAATCACATACAAACAAAAAGAGACACTGCTCTTACTATTGTGTGTGTGTGTGTGTGTGTGTCAGTGTCAGGGCACTCCTCTCTCAGTATCATGCAGCAGAGACTCTCAGAGTAATGACAGCGATGGTGAGAGCTGGTGCACCAGAAACGGAAGTTGTGTTATTAACGGTAGTGGAGCAGGAACACGCGCGTTCCCGTCCACCATCAGCGCTACAGAGAGGAGCAAGAGAACCGGTGAGATCTAGCAGTGTGTGTTAAACTCTATACACTTTGTGCTTAGTTGACCAGATGATCATAATGAGTCTGCTTGTGTGTGTATGTGTGTGTGTGTGTGTGTGTGTGTGTGTGTGTGTGTGTGTGTGTGTGTGTGTGTGTGTGTGTGTGT
>JAQMYJ010000005.1:5514230-5526226 GCA_030014305.1 Clarias laeviceps
GATGATCATATTGTGTCTTAGTGTGTGTGTGTGTGTGTGTGTGTGTGTGTGTGTGTGTGTGTGTGTGTGTGTGTGTGTGTGACTTAGCTATGGATCAATACCTGAGCAGCAGTAACTATATGGAGTGTATCTCGTTCATGGGTGGCAGTAAGTCGTCGTCTCTGAGCTCTAAGGGTACGGACCTACCCGAGCTCTTCAGCACTCTGGGACTGGGCAAATACACAGACGTCTTCCAACAGCAGGAGGTGAGTGTAAAAGCACACCTAGTATCGACTAGGCCTGGGTGTTTGTTTACACTTGTTTTCCATTTTATCCTTAATTTGGTTTTGACCAGTTCACAACCCACCAGCCAGCTTCCCCCTATTAACATCTGCATCATTTCAAGCTCCTGCTTTGTCCTTCATGGTGTAACACACTCACTCAGAGGACAGCTCAGTCTGCCTTCTTCCACATGCATGAGCTCACAGAGAGGCGCATGATTAGCTAGTGCCTTTATATGATTGACAGAGGAGAGAGAGTATGCCCCGCCCACCCAGAAAGCACAGCCAGTTTTGCTCTGGCATTGGCAATGCCAAGATTCAAACTTTTTTAAATGACTGTGTGTGTGTGTGTGTGTGTGTGTGTGTGTGTGTGTGTGTGTGTGTGTGTGTGTGTTAGATCGATCTGCAAACGTTTGTCACACTGACGGATCCAGACCTGAAGGAACTGGGAATAACAACATTTGGAGCTCGTAGGAAAATGCTGCTGGCTATCTCAGGTTAGAATATTATAGATATTTCTATATTATTTTTATTTAGTACTATATTTAATAATTCATTGTCAAATGTCATTTACGTAAGTAAGTAGTGACTGAATACGTGACATTTTACTGATTTTCATTCGCGCTATACGTGTAGTTTGCACAATGACAAAGTTGAATCTAATTTTCAAAAAACCCGTGAGCTCCAGGATCTGTGCAGTTCTGGAAATTCAAGAAAGAAAAAAAAACATGAAAGGTACCGGCGAAATTAAACACATTCCTCCAGGCCTTTGTTTTTCAACATAAGCAGTAGCCAGTTTCTATAAGGGTTCCAGAACATTCTCAGAACCTTTGTGAAATTTTGTGTAAAGTGCAGCTCAAAAGCCTGCGAGATTCGATACATTTTCTCATGCCTTTGATGTTCACTGTGAGCAGTAAACAGCGTTTCTACAAGGGTTCACAAAGCTTCCGGACTCTTGTGGAAACTTGTTCCCAATGAAGAAAAACGCTTGTTTTGACTCAACACATTCTCCCAGATTTTCTATCTTTAATGTAAACAGTAAAAAACACAAATGCACAAAGGTTCTGGAACATTAAAGGATTCTGTAATCCTTGTAGAAACTCGATTACAGCGACAATCAAAAGCCTGTTGGAATTCAAGTGAACCCTTTGATCTTCACTATACGCAATATTTCCACAAGGGTTCTAGAACATCTTTAGAGGGATCTGAAGGATGGATCGTGTGAAAAACATTGTCAAGTTTGAAGATCAAAGGCTTGGTGTAGAGTGAAACACATTCTGTTAAGACTTTCCTGGAAATGAATTCCTCAGAAGGTTCCAGAATACTTCTGGAAACTTGTTTGCAGTGAAAATCAACATTCTGGAGAGATTAAACACATTGTGTCTAGCCTTTGCCTTTCACTGTCAACTGAAAGTAATGTT
Organism: Clarias laeviceps; assembly: GCA_030014305.1. Classification (NCBI taxonomy): domain Eukaryota; kingdom Metazoa; phylum Chordata; class Actinopteri; order Siluriformes; family Clariidae; genus Clarias; species Clarias laeviceps. The sequence goes on from JAQMYJ010000005.1 coordinate 5,515,912, forward strand.
TCTCAACGGGTTACAGAACGTAACTTCAAAAGAGTCCAGAACCCTTTGGAATCAGTATGTTTACATGACGTCGTGTTTGTCTGACTAATTGTCTTATCCTGACTAAAACTGGACTGAAATCATACTAAATCGAACTTCTCAAAGCCCAACTAGCACACCCAGATACTGCATTTGGGGAGTCGACCATCTTCTGCATATATAACTGAATCAGACACAGAAGGTGATCTGCGTATGCGCCACAGTTCTTGTCCCAGAAGTCACACAAAATGTTGTTGGCGTTGTTGTCTGCCTCCAGATAGCACGGTAACCACAAGATAGCCTGAATCTCATTTGTACAAAAAGTACAGCATCCATGAAATGTACAGATCTGTAAAGTCGCCCATGTTTTCTCTGCTTGATATGCTACTCACCGCTTGCTAACTTGTTTGCCGATTGTTTGGTCTGTGTAATAGGTCACCCTTTAGTAGCCGAATCAGACATACTTTGGTCAGTAAATCGATTTCCATGTCATGCATGTATGATGGGACGAGGATAGTAGTTCAGTTAAATGGTCTATTCAAGCTATAAATGTCATTCAACTTAACTTCTACTTAACATATAAACATAGTGAGTATTTACAGTGTACTGTAGTAGTTCTGGAACTCCCTATGGAAACACAGAGAAAGGCCTTGTGGTGTTAAAACATTTGGTCTATGCTTTTATCTTCATGATAAGCAGTAAATCATGTTTCAAAGGGTTCTGGAAATTCTACAAAAGGTTTCAGAACCCTTGTATAAAACTTCCAGTCCAGATGAAACACAGTTGGAAGTTTTAAACATGTTGCATCTCTTCTCTTCTGGTCAGAACTGAATAAAAGCCGGCGGGAGCTTTTCGAGCCTTCGAACGTCCGCACGTCGTTCCTGGAGGGCGGAGTCAACAGCCGTCTCGCGCGGCACTTCCATGCCGACGTGGCCAGCGTGAGTGGGCGCTGGTGACAATAACAAATCTACTAATACCTCTGTGGTACTAGTTAACGGTACCTCTACATGGACTACACACCTCCCCCTTTCTAATATTGGAGATTCTGTTCATGTACGAATCAGGCTGGGTGATGTGGAAAGCCATAAGGGCCAGTAAGGTCCATTTGTTAGCCAAAATTAGCAACAAGTGCCATTAAAATAAAATAAATAAATTAAAAAAAAAACCTTGACTATCCTCAGAGGTAGGTTGGGGATATCTGGAGAAGTGGAGGGGCTGCTACTTTGTGGTTTAGAGGTTCAGAATTTAACATTTAAAGTATGTTAAATTGTAAACTGATCCAGTGTTATTAATTGAAGTGGTACTAGTTAAGTATAGAGAAGCAGGCACATGTGGGCGCATTTACATTGGTACTCCTGCCTCTTCTGGCACATTAATCAGTATCGGTATTAAGCACTTTAAGATAGCTTTTATGTGTGTGTGTGTGTGTTTGTTTGTTGCGTGTTAATCTAGTGCAGAAAGCACTTGACAAAACAATCAGTGTTCGAAGTTTAAAGGTCACAGTTCATGCTCGAGACCTTGTTGATTGCTCATATTGGTGTTATTCCTTGTTATAAGGCTGCACTTACTCCAGTGTATATTTAATTTTTTATTTTTTCGCTATAAATGTTTTTCATTTTTATAAAGTTACTTATCTTAAGATGCATTAGTTTACATTTTTTATTGTCTTGTTTTAGTTATGAGTTCATTTCCTTTATGCCTCCAGATTGTCCAGAAGAAAAAAAATCACGGTGATGTGTCCATGAATAAATTTATGATTTATCTTTTTTTCCCATTACATATTATTATGATTGACCGTTTCTTTACAAAAGACGCATTCTGCAAAGGTTAAGTATTTGACTAGCAATTCCTCTTTAGAATTCACTCAGGGCTTTTATTAAAGGGACCCAAAGCGAGCTTGATTAACTCCCGAATCTGTTGGTTTCATTTGCAGCAACTACAAACACAGCTGGCTGAATCAAAAACTCAAAAATTCTTACAATCCACCCTATAATCAATAAATAGATAATGTACATTAAAATGACAATTTTATTGATTTTTTTTTTTGTCATTCTCAAAATGTAATGAACCAACTGAGCAGCAGTTTTCTTGAACCAAAGTTATGAGTCTTATGCAGATATTAAATCAACATCAAAAACTCTTTCACGGACAGTCTTTAGTCACTGTAAAAAAAAAATAAAAAAAAAGAAATCTTGAAGTTCATAATCTTAAAAAAATCCTATTATAACTAGAGATTACTCCAGTTGCCTTTCATAATGAATCTTTCCCGATTACAAATAGTATCTATCAATGTTTAAAGTTTTCAGCACTGAACAGCGATTAGTCTGTATGTACAAATTTGACTGACTATATTATCATGTGTAGATCTTTAAAACTTTCCAGTCCCTTTCAGTAAGACTTGGTTAGCTTCTTAGTCTGTGCTAGCCTTGTCGCGTTGTTGTCGCAGATGAATTTATACCAGATTCTAACTAAAAAAAAGAAAAGAAAAGATGGCCGGCTTTCCATAACATCAGTGTGTTTGGCTGCACAATGAAGTTTATAGATTAGAGGAAGTTCCCGTGTGTCAGAAACCTAATCTACAAGGTCTTGTTAGAAAAACTGGATGAGGTTTGAGAATGATGAGATTCTTAAAATTTAAATAAGAGATTCCATTGCTTTATCTACCCTAGCCTCGTAGCCTTGTATATTTTAAATGCGTTTAGTTCCAGGTTAGTCAAATCAACCGCACATATAAAATCAGCCGTGAATGACGTCCTGTATTGGTACATGATTGTGAAATGTTGTTGCAGTAAATTAATAGGAGGCTATTTTTATGTTTGTTTGTTTATTTTTCCTTGTAATTATGTTTATGGCTGGTTGTCCATTATGTATTTTTATTTTTTATGTTCAAAAAAGAATTCTTGTTCAATTCTCTTTTCTTTTTTTATTATTGACATTGTTTTTTTTATTCTTTTTCACTTGTAATATTTCACTATTTTTATACATTGGTGTCTGTCTGTATGTATTATTTTTTACAAAAGAATGGGAGATGTTCATCTGAAGCCTTAAAGCCTGGAATTATAACCTGTATGCTTTTTTTTTTTCTCCCCTTCTCCATTAATGCCTTGACATTTTTCTAAATGTGTATGCTAGCTTGTTCTGGTGACCGTTCTGATTGTACCAGCAGGTTTTCTTATTCTTTATCTTTATCTTTACACATCTGGTTTCAGTTGGTAAAACAGATGTTGCACATGAGGTACCTGAAGTTTGCTAAGCAGCTCATTAGCTTTTTAATTTTTTTTCAAGCTTATATGTTTGTATTAACTATACAGATTATGTGCATTAAGTTACAAAGAGCTAAACTTTGATTTGCAGGAGGAGTAATAATTAACAGGAAGCGCTTTACTAAATAGCTGTGATTTCGTGAATCGTGCTAGCTTGGGTCGAGTTTGTTTTCCTGAATCTTCTCCGATGGTTTCAGGTACATTTCTAGTGTGTTTTATATGAAGGAACTGCGATTCTGTTATTTCTTTTCTCTAAAAGTAAAGGTGTAAACTGCTGGCCTGGGAGTGTTTTAAGGGAAGACACAGTTTCAACAATATTCCTAAAGTGTTGAATGCAGTATTCTTACTGTATTGTCTATGAAAGCAAAGTGTTATAGTTGAGGGGGGAAGTAGTTTTTTTGTTTTCTCTCGCTTTGGAAGTGATGCAAAGGTTGATGCAGGATAATTTTTCAGTGTTAGCAGGATACACACCAACCTAAAGACTTATCACTTAACAAAAGGAAGACAAGTTATGTTTCTATGTACATTACAATAACAAGCATGTTGCAATAATAAGCTTCTCTCTGGCCTGTGCTGTAACTGATCAACTCCTGTGCCATGGGACAAAGAGACAAAAACTAAACAAAACAGAATAATCATAATGTTCAAAAAAAGGTTGATTTGTAGTTTGTTTATGAGAATAAAAATAAATATATGCAAACAAAGATTCCTGAATGATTGTCTGAATATTTATCACATTTATGACAAAATCTAAATGACCTAAACATAAATGCTGTAAAGTTTCCTTTGTCCATATTTATTTTGTTAACTTTTTTAAAATATATATTATTATTATTATTTTTTCTATTGAATACAAATATTATATTTTAATGCCCTAGTCCTTTGGATGTAAAGTAAAAAAAGAATATGGCCCTATTAAAGGACAAAAATTTACATTTTTCACCAAAATGGAGTCCTTGTAGTTGTGTTTGATTCATAAACATTCACATTTCTTCCAAACTTAAATAATTCTTTTGACCGAGTAAACCTGCTTTGCGACAATGTCAATTGTTAAAAGCGCTATACAAATAAAATTTCTGGAATTGATTTATGTTTGCGAGAAATATTGTAATTTTAAGAAGATTTTTTTTTTTGTAGTGATGAAAAAGTTCTAATATTTTGAGGGGGGGGGGAACATTACAAAAACAAACAGGGTATTTTACACCACAAACATTTAGCATTTTAAAAAGAAAATCATATACTGAAAATAGATTTGTATGAGGGGTGTTCAAGCCAAACTGGGACTTGTGAAGCGATTGACATTTACAGAAGACTTCAAGCACAGTACAATCATTAGACTCATTGTTCCCATGAACATTCTTTGAGTGATCCTTGAAAATCGATGGATTACTTGTTGCCAACTTGTGGAAGAGACGCATCTGTCTGTGGGAACTGTACACACAATCATTCACCAGCACTACTTGCACATTACAGGAACTCGCCTGGAAGTTATTGCCACATCCGCCGCACCATCCTTATCTCACTTCAAGCAATTTCCATGTTTGGGCATTTAATTGAGTTCCTGTGAGGCCAGCATTTCAGGCATTAAGCAGGAAAGTCCGATCATAGCTCTGGTGCACTGAGAAAACTTTCTACATTGATGGTGTCCAAGCACTAGTGAAACGCTGGGATAAGTGCATTAGTGTAGCAGGGGATTATATAGAGAGTGTAGAGGGGATTATTATATATGAGAGTTTTACGCTCATTATTGTTTTGTTATTCCCGGTTTGACTTAAACGACATTTGTAGCATGCAGATGTAACAAGCGATACGCTGCCAACTGATTCTTTCTCCACAATAGAGGATATTTCTATAAGTCAGTGATGTTCTTCCTTTGCACTTGACATATTTTCTTGCACAATCAGTTTATTTTCTTGCACAATCAGTTCTGATGATTATGATAATCTGGTGCAGATTTATCATGTATTTTATATAACTATACTAGTTTTTAGATATTCCAAATTATACTCAACCGATTTTTTTTATCAGATGACATTTATATCATAATAGGAATTTTTTTCTTATAATATATTTTTTTATATACAAAGACATATATGGTCATTTTCCATGTAAAATTACGTCTTTATTCTTGTAATATTACATGATATGACTTATATATGATATTACATGATTGTTCTCAAAATCTTGGGGTGGGGGAGGGGTGTTTTGAATCATTGTGGTCATAACACACCATAAAGATGATTAAATAAATAAATATTTTAGATAAATTATTAAATAAAAATGTATTTTAGTTTTTCTAATTGTTGGTATATAGCCAAGCTTAATAATAATAATAATGTATTTATTGAATTCTATAGTTTTTATAGATCACGCTCATTCTATATTTTATTTTATTCAGATTTTTATTGGGATATGTAATATATTTTAGCATATTTACTTTACTATATTTTTAGGTTATCTTTTAGTGTAATATAATGATCATATTAAATATATTATTCATGAATAAGTTTGATAATTGTTATATACTTGTATATACATATTTATATATTTAATTGATATCTTAATGGTGATATGAAATATTTATTATATTTAAGTGGGATTATTGTTATCATTTCTATCTTTTTTTTTTTTTTTGGTGTGTGTGTGTGTGTGTGTGTGTGTGTGTGTGAGAGAGAGATCCTCCTGTGTGGTGTTTCTTCACTGTTCTGTTTTCAGCAGGAAGCAGTGCTGTGTAGTGATGTGACAATGCCGCTCCCGCACCAAATAAGGGCACGAGTGCCAGTGGAGGTGACGTCAGTGATAACACGGGGAGGAGGGTACTGTGTGTGTGTGTGTGTGTGTGTGTGTGTGATGCTGTAGGAGGAGCCCCCTAAGGAATCTGCTTTATATTCATTATACTATATTGAACCAAAAATGATAAAATTATAATGACTTGAATCGCTACAATCCACCTCGCTACACAATGCTTGTTGAATATTCCATTCCGTACTGTTATAATAAGGTCCACACAATTTAGTGACGGCTTTCCTCTAGATTTTGGAGCAAGGCTGTGAGGATTTAATGTGTTCATTCAGCTACAAGAGCATTAGTGAGCCCAAGTACTCTTTTTTTTAAAGAAGGTCCCAGTTCATCCCAAATGTATTGAGTTTGTTGAAGACTTCAGGGGCCCATGTAGGACATTTGAGTTCTTCGACTCTAGTTTTAACACACCATGGCAATTGTAATTTTACAGCATACAGAAACGTTTACATTGAACAGTTTGCAGAAGGCACAGCTGCGATGGTCAGGTGTCCAAATACTTTTGGCCAGATGGTGTCCATCTAATACATTAACAATAGGTTTGCGTCCTTGTATCACCTATTTAAATAAAATGACAACAATTTCAGAAATAAAGGTACCAAACTGTACTTTTCCTGTTGCGGAGGTGGTGACTTTAGTACACAACTTAAGACTACTTAGTACTACTGCATTAAAACTTAAGTTAATCAAATGTAACATTGATGGAATCACCAGAGCTACAAGGAAGTAGCACACTCTGATCGGCTATAAGAAACACCACCTTCCTAATATTGCAGTTGTGATTGTAATTGTTTTGTGTCCCCCTTGTGCGCACCAAAACAGCCTTGACCTGTCGAGGTATGGACTCCACAGGACCTCTGAAGGTGTGCTGTGGTAGATAGCACCAAGCCATCTGTAGCATTTCCTGTAAGTCCTGCAAGTTGTGAGGTGGTGTCTCCATAGATCAGATTTATTTGTCTCACAGATATTTAATCAGATTAAAATCTGGGGAATTTGAAGGTCAGGTTATCACCTTGAAGTTTTTGTCATGGTCCTCAAACCATTCCTGAACAATTTTTTGCAGGGTGTCAGTGGTTACTATTCTGCTGAAAGCAGCCACTGCCATGATGAAACACCGTTTCCATGAAGGGGTGGTCAGCGGTAACATTTAGGCATCAAAGTTACATTCATATGAATGGCGGAAACCATGGTTTCCCAGCTGAACATTACCCAGAGCATCACACTGCCTCTGCCAGCTCACCCTCTTCCCACAGTGCATCCTGGTGCCACCTCTTCTCCAGATAAGCACTGCACATGCACCTGGATGTCCACGTGATAAAGGAAAATCTTACTCATCAAACCAGGCTACCTTTTTTATTGCTCCATGGCCCAGTTCTGATGCTCATTTTAGCTAGTTTTAATGATTGAATGGGAGAATCAACATGAGCACACACTGAACACAATCAGCGATTTATGCTACAGTAGTTCTTCTGAACAATTGGACCAGAAGGATCAGTCTTCAGTGAGCTTTGGATGCCCATGACCCTGATGCCAGTTCTCCGCTTGTCCTTACTTGGGCCACATTTGGTAGGCACTATCCCCTGCATGCTGGGAACACCATAGCAGACCTGATGTTTTGGAGATGCTCTGACCCAGCTCTCTAGCCCTCACAACCTTCCCCTTATCAAAGTCGCTCAGATCCTTGTGCTTGGTTATTTTTTTCCTGATTTCAACACATAAACATACAGCACTAAACGTTTACTCACTCACACATCGTCTGTACCGCTTTATCCTGTATACAAGGTCACGGGGGCCTGGAGCTTATCCAAGGAGACTTGGATCGACTTGGACTAGGAGGCACAAGTTGGGGTACACCCTGGATGGGGTGCCAATCCATCGCAGGGCACACACATACACACACTCACACACTCGAACAGGCAATTTGGGAACGCCAGTTATCCTTATCTACATGTCTTTGGACTGTGGAAGGAAACCAGAGGAGCCGGAGGAAACAAACCAAGCACGGGAAGAACATGCAAATTCCATGCACACAGACCCTGAGGATGGGAATCGAACCCCTACCTGATATTATATCCTCCCATTTCATAGGTGTGTCATTGATCAATGTTATTTACTTTACTTGTAGGTGGTGATTATGCTATGGCTGATTGGTGTATATTAGGTCATTTGTAGTTAATAATAATAATAATAATAATAGCAACGTAGTGACACGTCACACACATGTTAAACAAGCTTGGATGTATGCAGGGGGTGATCACGTGCAACTGACCTGCGCATTGGTTCATTTCATGCATGCAGTGACGAGAAGAGAGAGAGAGAGACACACACACACACACACACACACAGACAGACAGATTCTCGCTCTCGGTCACTCCCTGTGTCGGTAGAAAACCCCGCACCGCACGCGCGGCACGCACCTTCAGATACGAGCGCATTGCTGAGACGCAGATCTGAGTGGATGATCATGGCGGTGCCGGGCCCGCTGAGCCCGCGGGAGGGCACGGTGACCAAGAACCTGAGCCTGGAGTCACTACAGCTGTGCGAGCGAGACGGTAAGGAGCGCGCGCATCATCATCAAACGCGGCGCACCATCAAACGCGCAGCGTCCTTTGAAGTCCTAGAGTCATCACGCGCGCCGCGAATCTTTATTTCTCTTTCTATCTCTTTACTATTCAAACACTGATATCTAGTATGCATGATGTTTGACGAGCAGCGCCGTGTGCCGAGTCATCGCGTGATTTGCTTATAGATCACTGACAGGTGACACGACACGTGTGTTATTTCACATCCACGCCAACATAATTTTCACTGGATTTTGTTTGTTTGTTTTATATACATTTATGTTCCCTAAGATAACAGATGTGCAGCATGTTTCAGCACCATGGACACAGCCTTTTGCGCTCGCCGCCGCCACTGCCAACTGCTGCCAGACTGAGACTGAGACTGGGCGTTTTTCCCCTCCTAATCATCACCACAATCATCATCATCATGGGTCATTTGCAGGCTCTTAAACTAAAAGACAAACGCCACGTGCATATAGAACTGCAAACGCGACTGATGCGTTTCCTAGTGAGCTGGGTGTGAATCACAAATGATGCTCCCTGTGTAAGGACCTTGGCATGCATTTACTGCAACAATGCGGTCAGTAGGAGTCTGTGTGTGTGTGCGCGTGTGTAAATCCCAGGGTTGCCAAGTTTAATTGGATGCACCCTTGTTTAAATAAAGGTTGTATGAACAGTCAAGATCCAACGTGATGAAAACTATACAGAATCGAGAAATCTTAAGCTTTTACTATACTATTTTATCTATCTACAGTATCTATCTCGGTCTCTCTCTCTCTCTCTCAGATTGATACTGTGGATAGATACCAGCACTAATGGTTAGCACTGTTGCCATGCACCTCCAGGGTTCGATTTCGCCACGGGAATGTGTGCATGGAGTTTGCATGTTCTCCCTATGCTTGCTGGTTTCCTCCCAAAGACATGCAGATTAGGCTAACTGGCCTTTCCCAAATTGCCCATAGTGTGCTAATTAGTGTGTAAATGTTGAACGGATGTCCCACCACACTCATAAAACAAGAATAAATACAATGGTAATCACCATTGGCCTCCCCAAAAAAAGTCTTGGGCACCATATTGTATGCTGTACAAATTGTGTTGGTTGTTTATCATGTCTGCATAATTAGGTACAAAATCATTCAGTATTTCCATATATAACTTGAAAATTAATAACAAAATAACTTTACAGGAGAATATATGCATGTCTGTAAAGAAAAGAAAGTATAAGACAGACCAGTTTTCAGATGGAAACAAAAAAACCTAATGTACACTCCTTGGATTTGCATTTTAAAAAAGAATAGAATAGAATAGAATAGAATAGAATAGCTGTTGTCTTATAAAACTGCACAAATCTATGTCTTAAACCCTGAAATACTGAATGATTTTGTAATTATCATTATATAACAAAATTGGTACAGCATATAATATGGTATATAAGACTATATAATATGGTGCCTAAGATATATATATACACATATATATGAAAATTTTCATATATACACATATATATGAAAATATATATATATATATATATATATATATATATATACACATACATATACATACTGTGGGGCAAAAAAAGTATTTAGTCAGACACCAGTTGTGCAAGTTCTCCCACTTAAAAAGATGAGAGAGGCCTGTAATTTTCATCATATGTATACCTCAACTATGAGAGAC
>JAQMYJ010000005.1:5543001-5555207 GCA_030014305.1 Clarias laeviceps
CAGCATCACCTGGGAATCGAACCAGCGATCTCCGGATGATAGGGCGAGCACTTTACCACTGCGCCACTCGGAGGCCCCTGATGAGGTTTGTTTTGCATAACTTCGACAACCCTAATCGTAAACCCTAAAGCTCTAATTGAACGTTAGCTTAGCTCTCCTGACACTCCTTAGATTGTCGCTAATATCTTATCTGAACAGTCAGGTCTCTGCGATAAGTTTCCTGAACAGCGGGTTGACCCGGCCTGCTTACAAACCACTTTCCCAATACTGCCCTTAGATGTTTATCCTAATTCAGTAATCAGGTTTTTTGCTATTCAGTACAAAGAACCAAGTGAGACATTTCTTGCCTGTGTAATCTCACACATGCTGCACATGCTAAAAATGCTACTGTACACCTTTTTACAAAAACAAAGAAAGGTCTCGGTTCCCATTTACACCTGAATGCTGCTGAGGATTTTAATAAAGATGGAAAAACAACTGGCGGTGATGACTACTTCAGGGCTAAGCTTATATTTGGAAGATCTGAACCATGGTCTAAACTTGTCATCCAGGACACTCTTCATCCAGAAAATCATCCATGTATGCTAACATCTGACAAGAAAACATCTCGGAAGAGATCACAGGCATATCCTTAATTTCAAGCCCCAATTCATCGACTGACTTTTTAGGGACTAGTTTTGTTTTTTTAGTTTTTTTTTTACACAGGGCTCTCGTCACAGTTTTCCTTTAAGCAGTCTTGGCTTTTAATTTGGTTTCTCATAGCAGTGTTTTCCTTTCCAGAAAGAGCAGCATGTGTATTGGTGCACTGAGTGTATGTCAGAGATGTTGTATTGGCCGGCTGTGATTATTGTGCATGTTCATAGTGAAATGTGTTCAAGTTTATGTTCGTGTACCCTCGAAAACTGTGCTCTTGTATGCCAAAGGTCATACGGTGGAAAAAAAAAAAGAAAAGCTTCACTTTCGTTAATATACAAAATAAATCTGATAGGTTTTTAGGGACGAGTGAGAAATCGATAAAATGTTATTTGATCTTCTCATGGATAGAAGTTGTTCCATATAAAGAGGCAAAAAAATATGTAACAAAGTCAGTTGTATCCAGCCTTAACTGTACAGACTTATTATTATTACTATTAGTGTAAATGTACAGTGACATAATTTGTTGTTAAACGTGATTAAACGTGACAAGAAAAAATGCACTGCGCTTACTGGATGAGCCAGTGCATATAACATTACCCATAATTCTCTAAGGAAAGACTGGCAAGATGTGATCACTACACTTTTTAGGAATATAATTAGCTTCAGCGTAGTAACAGAATCTCTGCTTCGCTTCAGGTTGCGTCACACCGTAACTGTTGCTTGTTTTCCTGTGACTGAACAAGGAAGCGGTTTATTCCTCGTGCCACAAATACGTCGTGTCACGTTAAATCCTAGAAATTAGCTTTCGATACATATAAAACACCCAATACACTTATTCTATAGTACCTCGTCTGTTTTAGACATAGAAAGCAAAAAAGTGCAGTTGCATTAAAAAACGAACAAACAAAAAAACACTGTAGCCTGAACTCGAACACACCTTTAATCAAATTCCCGTAGGCTAGGGAGAGCGCTGTGTTCTCGTTTAATCCTCTCTCTACCTGTTTTCACTGTGAAATCAGAGCTTACACGCTTGATTTGTGCATCTTGGTTTAAACAAACCTGCAACTAAAGTGCTATATTTTGATACTAACGCTTGCCTTTTTTTTTTTTTTTTTTTTTTAAGTATGACACAATTATTTCATCATTTTCAACACCAGTGATCCTACACATGGCACATGATTATACAGCCCCTACACCTGTAAGTGTACACTTTCACTTACGTGGTTCAACGGGAACTTTCGTGAGATCTGACACACGGAGGTGTGTGTGTGTGTGTGTGTGTGTGCGCGCGCGCGTGTCAGATGGTGATTCTTTCTCTGGCTGCTTTGATGTTGTGAGGTTTTATTCCCAGCATTCCTTTCAGTAGCCTCAGTCTGTCCTTTAGAGCCGTGTAGCGGTTGTATTCCTCCGCCATGACAAGACGGTCATCTCTCTGTGCTCTCCTTAAAAAAAAAAGAAAAGAAAGAAAGAAAAAAAGTGGAAGGAATATGAACAGATACTCCTGAGCGGCACCTGACGTCTCCTCGCTCCTGCCTTACACTCCGACAGTGACAAACCTTTAAACACCATGTGCATATGTGCACAGGGAAAACAAGTTATCTCCTAAACTTTCTGTCTAAGCTTCTCTCTCGCTATACACACACAAACACACAAACACAGCTTTATTCTTTTGGCAGGTGCTGCTGTCAGTGTTTCCCCCCCTGTTTCGAGTTTCTTGATGTGTTTCTGAGAATCAACTGTGACTGTTCAATAAAGCTATGTGAGAAAGAGAAATGCCTCACTTACCTGATGTGTGTGTGTGTGTGTGTGTGTATATATACCTGCCATTCTTTATGAGAAAGTTCCTCTCATGCTCTTTGAGCAGTGTTCTCAGTTGCCTTTTCTCAATACGTGTCCGTTTCAACTGCCTCAACAGCTCCGCCCTGCGCGCGCACACACACACACACACACACACATTAGTTTGGTGAGATTAGGTTTCTAACAGTTAGGTTCGTTTAAATGTATTCTGATTCCCACCCATGGCACTCATACGAAGCTCCGCCCCCTGGATCTTAGGCCGCCCACATAATATCTATAAAATGACCAACAGGAAGTGAATCCCAACACAAACAAGCGTTCTGGACTTCCAAACTGGTTTTCTCACCAACTCCATACATCCAAACATTTAAAAAAAAAGACCTTTAAAGTTTGTGTGTGTGTGTGTGTGTGTGTGTGTGTACCTGTTAACCAAGTGTGTATCACTGGGGGAATCTGTTGCTTGCGTGAGCATCTGTGTGATGACAGGATGAGCATCGACTTTTTTTGGAACAGGATTCATCCTGACACACACTTCTGAACCTCCCTGTAACACACATAACACACAAATATATGTATTGATGAGTGTTATATGTATTGCTTGTTTTAGTGTATTATCTTTTAAGATGATTCAAAGCGTTGCCTTATGCTCTAGTATGCAGTGTGAGAACGTATTAAATTACGTGAAGAAAATCCTCTAGCGATATATAAATGAGCTTGAACAGTAAGTGTGAAGTAAAAAAAGATCTGCATGTTTCATTTCATTTTCTCCTTCACTGAATTTGTAGCTGCCCTGTGAGTTTTGTGTAATGATGACTGGCAGAATTTTGTTTTTGCCTCTCTTTGGTCTGTACTGTACTCTCTTTGGGGTATGTAGTGTAACTGTCTGAGTTACATTACTGTGTTTTAACTTCACAAGGTTTTAACTTCAGAAATAGTGCTGCAAAGTTAATCACATAAAATTGTATGTATATAGAAATCACAGTATGGACCTTTGCAATTATTTAATAATAAAAGGTTGCGATTTATTACAGGTAATATACGCATAATCTAGAAAATATAAAAATATTTTAAACACCCTCTTAGGGTGTGTTCACACTTGTAGTTCAGGTCTTTTGGTTTTGGTTAGTTTTGGTTCTCTAGGATAAAGTCCTGATTCGCTTAGCATTCATGTTGGCATTTTCAGCATCGGACCAAAAGACACCACAGAACATTTGTGGATTATATATATTGGTATCTTTAACAGCTGAAAACTCGTTATGCATTGAAAATAACAAGTATTTCTCCAGATAATAAGAATAAAACGCGCCTAATGTTTTTATTTTACTTTAAAATAAAAACACTATCCAGACAGCTGCTAGTCCCCTGCAAAATAATAACTAACTAAGTAAATAAATAAATAATTAAATAAATATATATTAAAAAAATGCAAGCAGTGATCTTTAAGAGCACATAAGCGTGTGATAGTACAGCAGGGGGGCATTCAACGATGAGAGCGCTGAAAACATGTGACATTTCATTAAGCCATTCTGTATTATTGTTCACTCGTTAACATTTGCAAACACTAGATTAATCATTAAATGCAGCCCTGCTGGGTTATCACATGTACACCCGTTTTCTCGTGGCTCTGTTCATAGTGAACTTACTGGGATGCTTATTAAATTTAACATTAAATTTGGCAGTGTTTAATTTATTAATGACGTTAGGTGTTTCCCTTTTTCCTCTCTTTTTTTTAACTTGTCCATTGCCATGCAAACTAACACGCGTGACCTGGATAAGACCTTTTTCTCACTCGCCTTCAATTTCAATTGAACCGTACTACTGTTCTTTGGGAGCGGACCGAGATCCACCTTTTCCATCTGTCACAGTTTGCTTGCTTGGTGCGCACCGAGGTTCGGAAGGCAGCATGCAAATTTGTTTAAGTGAACCGCACTAACAGCAACCTCATCAGAGTTCACACACCCTTAATGAGATCATTTGTGCTGGTATTTACTGTTAGTCTAAATAAATATATTTGAATACAAAATGGTGCATTTAATAGTTACATACCACAGTGTAAACCGTAATCTCAATCGCATATTCCAATTCACAAGCAAAGAATTCTTTACAAGGTATGATGTTTGTCATAGAGCAAACATGGCTCAAGTCATGCATTAGAAACAACTAAAAGGGTCAGTTTATATTATGCTGTGTATAATGTATATTATATTGTTTATATTGTACGTTATATTATATTGTGTGTGTGAAAAAGCCATACAGTGGTACTGGTCTGTGTGTTTGCACTGTAGAAGGCCTGCTTAACCAAATGGTAGCGGTAATATAGATCTTTCATCGGACTTCTCTCCTCTTGAGAATTCTGCAGAGAAAAAACAAACACATGACACGCCTCTAAACTTGAGGCAAATTAAATAAACTTTTAAATTATAAAGTAATTTAAATAATGCTCTCCTATCCTACATGATCACTCATTTATTTTTATAGGGTTATTTAGCCTTACGTAAAAATTTCAGAAACTATTCTCTGTCAATGAAGCATTACTAAACCTATTTTTGTCTAGAGATTTAAAAACATTGCAAATTTTCTTTATTTGATGAAAAGATTTTAAGCTCATTTGCACAATACATACTATCAATATGATTTTATATTAACAAGGAATATTGTAAGGCTAAAAAACACACCGGCCTGCCATGAAGACTCTCGTAGTAAAGAAGACACTTCTGCAGCATTGTCTTCTCCAGAGCTAACTGAGCGTGAGACATATCCTACACACATGCATAAAAAGAAAAGGAATAAATCTCATTAGAATGATAGGGTGTGAAAAAAATTGCACACAATCCCCAGGTTGTCACCAAACACAGTGCTTTTGCCTAAAAAAAAAAAAAAGGTCAAAAGAGACAGAGAGACCTGTATGCATTCTGGCAGGCTCAGTTCCAGTCGTTTTTCTTGGAGTCGATGAGTTAGCGTCTTTACCGTGTGCTCCACCGCTGGTGTGTGTGGAAACACGCTGAGCTTCTGATCTTCAGACTTTGCTAAAGTGTGCGCACACTGTCTAGATCTCAGCTCTGTGCAGAGAGTGTGAAAGATGGGAAAAGTGTTTGTGTGTAAGAGGGTGGGGATAAAAAAGGATGCCTGATATAAGGTGTGGTTCTCTCGCACCTTTCAGCTGCCTGTGAGCTTTGCTGAGGTCCGTCATGAGCTGGGCCACTTCAGGATGAGCCGTTTTATCGTTGCGAGCAGGCTGCGTTCAAAAAAATAATAATAAAATAAATAGAAAATCTATTATTTTAAAACAGATTATAATAAATACAATTATAATTATAATAAAAATCTATATTTAAACAAATCAGTCAAAGCACTAATAAAGTCATACTGCTAAAAACATTGCAGCTGCTTTAACACACACACATGCACACACTGAAACCAATTACCAGGAAATTTCTTGAGACTTCAACATGTATACAGTGCAGATTAAAATATTAGAATAGCTTGGAAAAGTCGTTTTTTTTAATTACATAAGCAGAACGTAAGGTTTTATTCCGTACTTATTCCTGACACACACACACACCTTGTACTTGTGAATATGATGGAAGGATTCCTCAAAGCTTCTGATTTCTTGCTTGAGCTTCTGAATGTGATGACGCAACTGAGAGGAAACGTTCTCATGGGAACGTTTCACACCATCCTCTCTGCTCAAACACACACAGACACATGAAAACAAAGGTAAGATCTTAGTAACCTATTCTATTTGCTCAGTGTCTCATTGACAACACAAGAATTAAACAAACAAAAAAGAGATGTTCCTACATGGCACGTGATCGGCCGGAGATTCCACATGAGGCTGAGTCTTGTCCACTGCTCAGAGTCTGAGTCTGGCTCGAGGCTGGATGGTGAACAGAAAAACGTGACAAAGTATTTTCACTATACAGTACCAGTCAAAGGTTTGGACACACCTTCTTTTTTAATGTTTTGTTATGTGATTTATTTTCCACTTTCTACGACAATTTTAAAACTATGAAATAACACATATGGCATTAGGTAATCAACAACAACAACAGTCAAGTTGCTATTTTAAGACACAAAGGTCAGTTGTTCTGGAACAGTTCTTGCAAGAACAGTATTGGCAAATGCATATGGCGCTCATGAAGACCATCCCATGAAAGCATGACCAAAACTTACCTCTTCCACAAAAAAGAAGTTGATTTAAAGTTACCAGCCTCAGAAATAGTATCAGACACATCTCAGTATCAACTGTTCAAATTAGATTATTGCATACTTTGGACACCTTCAGCATTGTTTTACAATGTAGGAAGGAATAAAAATCAGGAAAGACCCTGGAATTAGAAGGCGTGTCCAAACTTTTCATTTATAACATACTCATGGAAAAATTACATTACCTTACATTACATCTGTTTACATGGACCAAATCATCTGATATGTACATAAACACCATTTGAGCAATGATCAGGTCTGTTCACATATGCATACTGTATGTGATATGACACTGACTAAACACTGGACTTTCAGAAGTTACAGTAGATCTCCTTATTACCTTAACAGAGGCACTAAATCGACATGGGTATTTTTTTTAAACACCAGGGATGATTTATTGAACCTGATTGGACAGGAGGTCTTGAATAACTTTCCACGACAGCAGCATTGTTACTGATTAGAAGGCTGAGGGTTCGATCCCCAGCACTGCCAAGCTTCTACTGTCGTGCCCATGAGCAAGGTCCTTAACCCTATCTGCTCCAGGGGCACTGTTTCCTGCCTGACCCTGCACTCTGACCCCAGACTCCTACCTGGGATATGCGAAAAAAATAAATAATTTACTGTGCAGTAAAGTACATGTGCCAAATAACTGAATCTTAATTCAAGATTTGTATGTTAAATGTTTAGGATATTAAACGAATAGATTTTTTTATAAGTATTAAACAGTGATAAACATATAATCGTTGATAAGGTGGTATTTCCTGTTCATTTAATGTTTACATACTAAGAATCCTCCCTGTAAAAGTTAGTAAATGTTGCGTACTAACCGTGTATAGTGTTTTATGTACAGTGTTTTATGTTGGTCTGTACTTTCAGAGCCACAACTAGCCCGAATCAAATTCCTTGTGTGTGTCAACATACTTGGCGAATAAAACCAGATTCTGATTCGGTTTATGGAAGGAGTCTCCATTGTAAGCAATTGTAACCGTACATTTTTACGCCACTGGAACCTTTTAAGAACAGAGGAGTTTATGCTTTCTGACTTCTACATTAATTTTTTTTTTTTATTGTTGTCGATTTGCAGTGATATACAAGTGCTGTATGAGGAACAGGACACTTCAGGACATACTGCTATATAAATAACATTTGATGATGACCTTAACTCAGCTTTGTCTTGGACTGCATCTCGCCACCCTGTTGTTGATTATTTCTCTCTAACTGCGAGTCCGGTTATGCTTTATTCCTTTCTTACAAATTAAAGAATGAATCATAATCATTAATTCTATTCTATAAGGTTTAAAACATCCATTTCATCTTGGCTTAGATCTTCTCAATTTTTAGACATTAACTTGATCAGTTTTAATTCCACCTGAAATTTTTGTTAGAATGTTTTGCTCAAAAAATAACGCCTTACTTACTCTACAGTACTTAATATTCTGTCATCTCAATGTGTATGATCTACCAGTAACACCATACACACATAGAAACACATGATCAGAATATACAACATAAAATACCTGTCTCTTAATAAAAAACGTAAGACTGAGGTAGTTATGTGGGGATGAAATGGAGGTATTACCCCTGATGCAGAAGCTAGATGCAGACTTGACATCCTCCTCCACCAGCCTGGTAGTGTGTGTGCCAGGAGTCTGAGTGTGTGTGCTGCTATAATTGGAGGGTACACGCTTGCTGTGTGAGATCCTGGCCTCAGTGTGTGTGTTGCCGCTGTGTGTGTGTGTGCTCACAAGCTCAGAGTGTGAGCTCCGGCTCTCAGTTTGTATGTCATCACTTAGAGAGCATGTGCGGCTCGTGTTATATTGCATGTCCTTCTGGATACCCATCACGACTTCGGTCTTGGGGAGTGGGTGTCCGGATTTGTTTTGCGTCTCGTAGCTGTTTTGTGAGTGCGAGTTGCTGCCTGAAGTAGAACGCTCTGGCGCAAGGCTCTGCTAAACATAAATAAATAAATAAATAAATAAATATTATTGGAGGGAAGACACAAGGTCAACAATGCATCCAGAAAGCAAACATGCAGGTTGTGTTTAAACAGGCTGCAAAGTTTAGCACCCTCTGCTGATGGTCTGAGGAATTTTAATTGTAATAAAAAAATAACTTTTCCCCAGCATTACTCACAATCTTTCTGCATGCAAACTGCATTGTCAGGAAAAAGGACAGAGCAGAGCAGTGCTTTTTTTCTTTTTTTTACCTGGGGGGCTGTAACAATGTAAACAGTAGACTTCTACAAATAACCTAGGCTTTCAAATACTGTTCCACTGAAATATACCAGACTGTAGGTTTCTACAGTAGAATTTAGTACATTTATATGAATATTAAAAGTCTATAAATATTAATGAACATTTTAAAAACAATCATACCATTTGTTTGTGTGTTAGGCAGGTCTGATCCTTCTTGATTAGGTATGTTCTAGCGCAAGAGAGAGAGAGAGAGAGAGAGAGAGAGAGAGAGCGGGGTTATCATCAATATATGTTCATAAATCCTTTTATTTCTAAAAAATTATAACAACTCAGTCATATACTTGTTATTTATGTTCTGTTGAAATCTAGTTTGATAGAAATGTTGATTAATTTTCCAACATTAGTGCACTGTGTGTGTAATAAGGTTTAGTTTTCTATAAGGAGATAATTTAAGATTTATGGAAGGGATCTTTTTGCTTAAAATGCTGCACTGGTACACAAACATGATGTTTGATAATTTTTTTTTATTGTATTTTACCCCAATTTTCTCCTTAATTTAGGTGTGTCCAACTAAAATAGATGAAGACTAAATGTGTACTGCGCTACATTTGACATGTAGTGGATTACATAAGGTTGTATCCACCAATACAATACAGTTCACTAGGAAAGATGAAGCGATCCAAGATTCAGCCCTGAACTGTAGATAGAAGATAGAAATGTTTCTGCTATCCTGTAGGAGTTTGTATGAAATTAATAAGTATTGGGTGTTTTGTATGTTTTTAGCGAGGTTCAGATAAAAGTGACTGTCGTATTTGGAAGCCAGGAAGAACAGGAACACAGTGGCTGTGACACTCACTCCTGTTCAGGACGACTCTCTGTACTTTCCGCTCTGTCTTTTTTCTCTGCCTCAGTCTCTCTCGCCACATGTCCTTTCCTTCTGTCCGTGTTCATTGTGTTAAGTTCCGAGGTGAACCTGTTACAGAGGCAGAGCTGAGTAACATACTGGGTGGTAGTTTTGCTGTTGTCTGGGTGTGAGTGAGAAAAGAGGCAAGAGGTTTCAAAAAAACTTTTAGAATTTTTAGAAAATCTCTCTCTCCTTTTTTAACGGAGTTACCTTTAGAAATAAATAATGTATTATTTTACTAAATGAAACCTGACCGTTTGGAGAGTGGGGATGTATCTGCTGTAGTTAGTGGGAGGGCACTTGTTTCTTTAGTCACACCCACACTGACATGACAATCCTTCTGTGTGATACAAAACTGCTCCTGGGAATCAAGCAAATTTTAGTAAAAAATAAAACAAAAAATTAAAGATACTCACACAAACACACACACAGAACACAGACACACACTGAGCTCATTCTCACCTGCTGTAGCTGTGATGTAGCAGTGGGATGATGAGGTAGAGACGACAAGGAAGTCCTGGCGTGTGTGGTGTGTGTGTTTATGCTGTCACATGAAGGTGTGTCAGCTGTGTAGCTGGGCTGTGTATTTGAGATCAGATGTGTGTGTTTCTCCAACAGATGCAGTGTAAGGGTGTTGCACATGGTCTGCTCCTCCAGCATCCTCGGGCCCTCAGGGACGCTGCACGAACAGATTACATGTAATGTTAGAGAGTATGTCTGTCAGATATAAATGTGATCATCTTTGTCCGTCTTCTTCCATCCTGTCTATCTGTTATGTACTAAAAAGCTTTCAGTTTGGATCCTCCCTCTTTTTAACTCACATATTGTGAGTCAGCAATCACCAAAAGAGGAAGGTCACTTCGTTACTGTACTTAAGTACATATTTCATATTTCTGCACTTAAGTCGTTTTATTAAAGGATACGTTTTATTTTTATGCCACTGAAAAGTACAACAAATATCTGTATTTTTACTTAACTACATTTCTGCATGGCATTGCATTACATAACCACGTTGTTGTTGTTGGACTTTCGGCTGCTCCCATCGAGGGGTCGCCACAGCGGAGAATCCGAGCCGCACATGACTTGGCACAGCTTTTACACTGGATGCCCTTCATGATGCAACCCTCCCATTTAATCCGGTCATGGGAACGACACTGCATCCGGTGGCTGGGATTTGGGCATTGTGTGGGAATTGAACCTGCCCTTCCGCATGACAGGCGAGAAACCTACCACTGAACCCGTTACATAACCACATTCATGTATAATATTTGAGGTGGAAATGTCGGCCCCTGCTGACTATTATGTGTATTTGCGCGACTTGCCTTTCCTTTGAGACATGCCTAATAACCCAACCCAGGTGTTTGAAATCAGACGGTGAGCCAGTTGCAGATATTGACTAAGACATTGTCAATTAACATTGAAGAAGGAGAGAGAGAGAAAGATATTTTTTATTTATGGAAAATGCTACTGTGAGCTAATACAAGTCCTGTACTTTTAATACTTAAGTAAATTTGACGATGATTATTTCTGTACATTTACTTAAGTGCACAAGTAAATGGAGGACTTCTACTTTTACTTAAGTAATATTTGCCCTGGGGAATCTTTGCTTTTACTTACTGAAAGTACAGGATTTTTGTCGTTTCGCACACACCATCCACTCTATACCCCACCTGTTGAATAGCATTTACTTACTACAAAGGTGGAAGCAAGTTATGCTGTTTTTAGAAAATACCTCGGCTTTATCTTATTAAAACCAATAAGCATTGTGGGTAATAAAGCTGTCCAGCTTCTGAGCTTTCACAACTCTCAGCATAACCTCTTTGGCTCTCAGGTCCCTCTAAGGGAATATGTTCCCAATGCATCGCCTCACTTAAAGCTTACTCTTTTGCCATATTTTTGAGCTTTAACTCACAACAGTGTACACTAATTTATAAATCTGATCAATAAACACACTAGGATTTTAAACTTACCGGAAAATACATGGTCCAAACACCGTGGCCAAGTTCTCCGAGGTCATGTGATTAAACTGACTGTGGGCAGCGACTCGAGACAGGAAGTGAAGAAGGTAAGACAGGATGTTGTAATTGTCTTCAGGGAGACGATGCAGGGTTCTCTTCAGTGCCTCAATAAGGTCTGTTCCATCTTTAAAGTCTGTGCCCGCCCACACGCGCACACACACACACGTACATACGCGCAGACACAGACTATTTTTCATCATAAACCCTATTAAGTGTTATAAGTACCCATGTGTGATTGCTGCATACACTTGTGTGTGTGTACACCCATCAGCCTATGCTTTTAGTACTTGCTCTATATGTGAATGTTTGTGTGTGTGTACACCCATGAGTACCTGCTGCATGAATTTGGTGTGTGTGTGCATTTTCTGCATAAGGATATACACTACCGTTCAAAAGTTTGGGGTCACTTTCTAACTCCATGATGGTTCCTGATTTTTATTTCTTTCTACA